>JAEUYN010000124.1:0-514802 GCA_018257835.1 Euura lappo | reverse complement strand
TAGGGGAGGGGCGGGCACGATGGGCACTGGCGGGCAGAATGGGCACCCCTAAAAATTTTTCGTATTTTTACAAAATTGAAAATTTTTCGGATTCCATTATTTTCTTGCTCTAACAAACTTCGAACACCAAATCGACCATATATCTTGAAAACATAGGGAGTGGCGGGCAAAATGGGCCGCCTAATGATCAACACCTCAAGTAGAGGTTTGAGCGAATGGATCTTCTAATTTTGACCAAAAAACGATAACCCGACCTATGCCGAGTGTTGCACGCCCTTATCTGAAAAGTCCAAAAATGGCGGGCAGAATGGGCACCCCTAAAAATTTCAAATTTTTTCAAAATTTGGAAAATCTTGACACCATTTTCGTGTTTACTTCAGAATCCTTCAAACATGAGATATTTAAAGTTTGCGAGGGCAAATGAATAATGAAATTTAGAAGGTTTTTTCAATTTTAAAGAAGGATGAAAATTCCGAAGATGCCCATTTTGCCCGCCACTCCCTATGTTTTCAAGATATATAGTCGATTTGGTGTTTGAAGTTTGCTAGAGCAAGAAAATAATGGAATCCGAAAAATTTTCAATTTTCATAAAGTACAAACATTTTTTCAGGGGGCCCATTTTGCCCGCACTTTCTCTAGGAGCGTCTTATACATAGCTAATATCATGTTTGAAGGATTCTGAAATAAATACGACAATAGTTTCAAAATTTTTGAAATTTTGAAAAAATTTGAAATTTTTAGGGGTGCCCATTCTGCCCGCCATTTTTGGACTTTTCAGATAAGGGCGTCCAACACTCGGCATCGGTCGGGTTATCGTTTTTTGGTCAAAATTAGAAGATCCATTGATTCAAACCTCTATTTGAGGCGTTAGTTCCTTAGGGTGCCCATTTTGCCCGCCCCTCCCCACATACTGGCTGAAGACTCGAGGAGACTCGAGGATACTGAATCATTCCTGCGGATAATTAATGAGACAATAATGGCCTTCTATCGCGTATTGCCAGGCTATGGTTTGCTTTGCTTTGTAGAATCTTCGGTCAGAGTCGATGTTACGCAACCTGGGTTCGTACCCAGGAGATTCCGGATGGACAAAACCTTGCTGGATGCTTGCGACATGCGAAGGTACGGTCTCTACGGTTTACAGAGTCTGTTAACATCCCGAACTCCTATGCAGAGAGAGAGAGAGAGAGAGAGAGCCCTTGAGGTACCGTTAGACATTTCGAAACCCTATTTCTTTCCTTCGCTCACGTTCACATTCACATTCACATTCAAATTTGAATTCACATCTATCTGTACACCCGTTCTATTATGTACCGTTGTTAATACTCCAAGTGAAATTAAGAATCACGTGCTGCCTCTGTGTCAATATGTGAACAAGACTGCACGGAGGTATTGGGAAATGGAAATGGAAATAGTAGCGAGATTCTGCTACCGAGGTTCGCACCGTGTTTAAATATAGTTGTTAATAACGTGTCTCGCTCGCGGATACAGCTATACGTGGTTGAAAGAGACACGCGGATCTTTGTCCGAAGTTCGACTTCGAGTCTGACCAAGATTTCATATAGTTATACGTTATACGTGTATCGAGACTTTCGGAGCGAAGAGAAGTTGAGGAATCTAATTTCCTGCTCCAGCTCGTAGAAATCATCGTTCCCATTATAATTGTTGGTTATACGGCATTTCTACGCGAGGCAAGGGAAAATTTAACTACATGTTATTCTCGGTCCGCGTGTCCGCATGTCCTCGAGCGGATAGAGGTGAGTCTGTACGAACTTCCGGTGGTCACCAACCCGGAACACGAAATTACTGAAGCGCGTATAGAGCGGGTATTAGGTACAGAGACGACGGGTCTAGGAGCAGGATGCCGTGTCTTAATTTGATGCTCCGCCGTTTACGAGGGTAGAGCGAGACTCGATTTTTACGTCACTCCTCCATTTTATTCACCTCCGCCCGCAAACACCGAACGGGCTGACTTAATCCTGCGACTTATCAACTCGCACGTTGACCGTTTACCGTTTTGTAATTATCCGAAACGGAGGGAAATTTACCGCTCGCGGGCCATTCTTCGGATAACCCCTGCAGTGGCGGAGGAACAACCCGGTATTCGCATTATCCGGTGCAGGAATTTCTTTGAATCGGGAACATTGTATATACGCAGGCTTTGGACAAAACCGCGGGCAAATATTTTTCGCCGTTTTACCCCCGGGATGTCGAAAGTTTGGAACAACAACTTTATGGAACCCTAGGTCGTCGGAAGAATTTCAAGAATAACCATAGATTTTATAACTCTTGATATACTCTGACAGGGAATCGGGGAAAAATTTGGAAAATTTTATTTATTCTGGTATATAAACTGATGTAGTACCTCGACTATCACACGCTCCACCTTTTCCGTGGGGAATAACGACGTGGACCCTCAACTACGGCTTTCCAACATTGGTGTGAATTATGCGATGATAATCTGTGTAACTATATTGCGCGGATTCTCACGGTATCGTAGGGTCGTTATGAAGAGGAGATTGAATTCAATTAACCGTTAATCGTTGTTCTTCTGATACTTTTTCTAATCTTGAAACCGGAAGACCCTGAAATTGAAGCGAATTTTCGGTATTCGTCTCAACCTGATCGTCATTCGCGTGCTCAAGGAGGTTAACCTAACCTAACGAGTTTCTTATCGAGCAAACGCTCCCGAGGGGTTTGGTAATTGACCAAAAATGCGAACACAAGTACTAATTGCATTTGCGTACATCAACATAAATGAGAATACTACAGAGAGAGCCGTGGCTCGAATTCCATACTCGCTCATTTTCAACAATGATTCTCACAATGGTGTAGGAACACGCGTTACGGTCTTTTAAACCTGGCAACGAAACAAAATCTTGGAAATAATCCAAAAGATGACCACCTATAAGTAAACATGTATCATTTATACACATTATACGTATAGTATACCTATACATAAAACTGCCGCGAACCTTGGTCATTTTCTATTTCTAATTGTAGGACAGGCGGATGTCGCTCGTTGCTGTGTTCTCAAACTAGGTATGTTCTCACCTGGTCGTTATTTCGTTCTTCTGATTAGTTCTGATTACGTGAGATCGGTTATCGGTTATCAGCTGTGCGAATGAAAATGTACGTTGGGTATGCGAATATTTCCCAATATTGGTCGCAATACCGTAATCAGTTCCCTGCCGCACTAGCACACCGCGACCGGAGGTATACACGGGTATACACGGGTATATATGTATACCTGTAGGTGTAACAACCGCAGAGTAAGCATTCTGCTTCTGCTTCTGTTTCCATGTGGTATCGTTGACAGTACCGCTATATCTACGTAAGTGTATCTCGCCGTTGTTTTTAAGTGCAATGTCCTCCGTACAATACGACTTTTCCACTTTACGCGTCCCCGCGTGCGGGACGTCGGACGTCGGACGACGGAGGAAACTGGAAGGATCCAAATCCAAAGACGACGACATTCGCGAGGTGATCGTGTCGCACACCCAATTATATCGCACGACGTATCGTTATCGGAGCGACTACGTGCTCGAGTAATCTAACCCGTCCTCTAATTTCATTTAACCTAATCTGACCCAACTAAATTGACCCAACTACACCCGTGCAATGCGCTCGCGAGTGGCATAGGTGTAGGTGTAGCTGTAGGTGTAGCTGTAGGTGTAGCTGTTGACGTAACACCTCTCGAGAATATTAGCTAATTACGTATGTCGTTCGTGTCAATTATGTCTCTCGGATAACCCGGGTATGACGATTTTGACCAGAAGCTGCGATCGAGAGTTTCTTCATTCCCGCGATAAAATGACGAACGTATCGTCAGGCAATGAATAATGAGTCACCCAACGGGTAGTATACGGGAGTGGCAGGGGGTTTTCCCCGAAAGCCTCGATCGTGAGGCATCAGCCGTCCCGTTGGTGGTGCCGCATAGATAAAACGGATATACAAGGCTGAATGTGCACAGTGCACAGGTGCAGAGCGTAGAAACTCCCGTCACGTAGTAGAAGCCGAGGAGCCGGCCAGTGGCTGTGCGCAGCCTTTTGTGAGTGTATATGTGTATGTGCCACATGTGCGTGCAGCGCTGTAAACGTTTGTTCCCCATATCGCGAGGTATGGTATTATGCATGGGAATACTATAGAGTCCGAAGCTGAACGCACGTAGGTAGTAGGTAGATATTATAGATATTATATCCACGACGGGGTCGCGTCGCGCGGTTCTCTCTTTCTCTCTTTCTCTCTACTGTATTCGTTCTCGTTATTATAGGTGGGTATATACATATACATATACCTCGACATCGCATCGGGAGAATATCGTGTATTATAGTGCCGGTGCGGAAGCGACTGGGGAGAAGCTAACATGGGAGAATTAATTAGTTTTAAGAACGAAGCCGTGTGCCTGAAATGGGTCACACGCGGGAAACCTTACCTATACGCACTTCCCTTATACATATATAGGTAGGTATATCTATAATTTAGCATTTATGACGGTCTAGAGACTGCGTGGCATCTATGCACTCGGAAAGGTTGAAGTATGTATCGCCGATTGCGTAAATTCCCTCGCGTTTATTATCAGGGGAGAATGTCACCTACCGTCGGGGTTCTTAAAGTATCCCCAAGTCGGAGTAGCGGCGGCGGCGGACTGCAGGACAAGCGCTAATATCGCGAGCGCCAAGACCCCGGCAGCCCCACGTGCCGCCAACGCGCGTTTTTCCTCCGGTGATAATCGGTGCGACGTCATACCTCGATGACTTTGATGGCGATCGTTCGATTCCGCCATCCCTCATACCGTTCGGTATTAATCTCATATATCCAGGGTACCGACGACTCTTCTTATTCTCCTATCGGTTTCACTATTTTCACCTAATAATTTCTCACTCGTCATACAAGGTATAGGTATCAATATCACAGCTCAACTCTATCAAATATCAAGGCGAACGTTGAAAACGTATTCCTATTATTTATCAATGTTCAAGGTAGTTCCGTCGGTTTCCCCGAACTTCAGGTACTTTGTTTGGTCGTTCTTGGCGCGATTTTATTTTATTTTATTTATTTATTTTTTTTTTTCAAATATTCATCAAATTATTCGAGTCGAATATCAAATTCCATCGACTGGGTACAACGTGAGTTTTGAACCTTTCAATGAACGACGCAACGGTACACGCCCAACTACTATTCCATCCTGTACAGAAGAGCCTACAATAGTTTTCCTGTCCAAGTTGACACAACTGAAAAGGTCTTCCGACTCCGACTCCGAGTCCTTTGTTGCTCCCGGTCGAAATCCTTCCTGTGGTTCACGATTTGTATACGCGTTGGAAGATCCAAGCACCCAATCGCTCCGAACCGCGATCACTTGACTCTCGCAATTCGTGATAACGATAACCTCCAGGTTATATTTCACTCATCTCCGGACGGACGGCGCCCGTTAATTAGGGCGAAATTATCCACCCGCGAGAGGTCGATGCGTACATGTATACGTTATACGTATACGTATACGTATACAGGTTGCGGTGGGCACCACGCCTTCTTCTTTCGCTCCTATAACGTCCGCGTTCCCGGCGATAGTAGTTGTTCGTCGATGGTTGTGTGTCGGTTCAGGTACACGTGTACACCGTATTCTACGCTGGTTGCAATCAATATGTACAGCATAGTAAATTCCAGGCGTTTGGTCACCGCACGACCGCGACCGTTACACCGCGACTACGGCGACGATTCAAACCGATCGAAGGTTCTTTCCTTTCTCCTTCACTTCTCCCGATCCCGATCCCGATCCCTCTTCTTCTGCACCTCTTCCGCGTCTTCTGCCTCTTCTGCTTCTCCCGTTCCTCGTGTCCTCAGTCCCAGTTGCCTTCGTATATTTCGCACATGCAACGGACCATCGCGTATGGTTTAAAACCGGTTCTCGCGATCTTTACCTTTGGCTAAAAATAAACGACAGTCAACCGCTCCTCGGTTACCTTGCCGGTTGCACCGTGACACGCAGACGTATCTAAACCACGGTTTTTATCGCCAAGAACGATGAAAATACTGCAGCGGAATCCACAGACGTCACTCCCTGCGTTTATATCGCGGTCAGAGTTCCGGCTTTTTACTCTTTACCATCCGCCTGTCCGTCTCACCTGTGCGCCATTTTGATCGGGATCTCGCCCTTTTTATTCCGCAGTTCCGCAGTTCCGCAGTTCCGTACTCTTGTTAAGTTGTTACTCCCGATGCAAATTCTGCTTCTTTATCCCCGATCGCTTTGACAACGGACCTTCCCCTTCCCGCCAGTCCGTTTCCTTATCGATCCGGATGCCGCATTATCGATTCCCTCGGTACCTGCCTGGTGGAAACGGTTTCGCAATCATATCGTACCGCTTTTATACTCGCGGGTCTGTCGCGTAGCGGAACTCTCTCCAAGATACGAGTCTTATAGTCAGTTTTATAGTCGGCTCTTTATATCGAATCGAGCAACAACCACCGATCGGCAGCGTCGTGGTCGTGGTCGTGGTCGTGGTTCATCGACGATCCTCTATCGTCTACGACAACCTGCGGCAACACCGACAATGAGCAAGAAGAACCTCTCAATATCATTTGTTTTCCATTCTTCCGGTAGCCTCGTCGATCGTTCGCTCGTCAGTTGTTGCTGTTGTTTTTGCGATTATTCGACGCTCCGGGCTGTAAAACGGTTCGATCAAACAACGATACACCTGTCTCACAAAACATGTCAAATCCACAAGCCGAGCTCATATCGTTTCATTCGAATTCGAATTGTCCAACTGTCGAACTGTCGGCCGACTCGCAACTATTTTTTTTAAATTCTTTTTTCCTTTTCTTTTCTTTTCAAATTTCGATCGTGACTCGAGGTCGCCGGGCGCGGATTTTTTTGAGGGGTTCTCAACTCAGGGCACTGCACTCTCGGCAATATTAACTCGCGACAATTTCTGACACGGCGTTCGCACGTACACGGAGTGTTTTCACGTACACGCTCAGCATTGAGAACTACGGGTAAAGCGTGCGCGCTGCAGGCCTGCGCGATGGGCGGCACTGAACTGCTGTTGCAACTCGGTGCCGCCACTGCCAAGGCGCCGCCACGTTCGCCGGGCACTACGGCACTCCCCGCGCTCCATAGAGTATAGAGTATAGAGTGTAGAGTATAGAGTACAGTGCAGACACTGTAGAGTATAGTAGGTGTCGTCGTCGTGCACGTATTCGTTTTTCCTCTTCTCCTTACTCCTACTCACCTTGGCGCCTTGGAGCCTTGGAGCCTTGGAGGACGGAGGCGCGGCTCTCGCGGGTAGGCGATAGAAACTGAATTATCGGATGATCCTTTTTCCTTTTTCCTCAATTTCGGTAATGAAAATTCGGGAATCGGCGGAGGAAAGGTGTTCCGCGGCAGCTGATACCGCGCCTGGCTGACTTCAATATTCATGATCTTACGTGCGGGGATAGCTGCGGCAGTGGGGTACGCGTGTACGGGTAAGACAGGACAGCCGTTACCTGTGAACCAGCCTCGTGCGGGTATTACGAGAGCCGTTATCTCCCGGGGTCACTCAACGGCTCGTCCGCGATCGGCCCCGTCGAGCTCGGAAAATTGTGTTTCTACTCTCCGCCCTCTCCGCCTTTGTCTTCTTTGACCCCGACCAGAGACGGGATTTGAATGTCGAAAAAAATCTCGGTCCGGAGGTCAACGACTCGGTTCTCGTACGGGCCTTAAACTCGAAAAACTTGAGGATGCGAGGTGAGCAGCGAAGAGGCCTACCGTAGGTACCCTCAGTCACGCGACGTGATCAAAATTCTCGTCGAGTGCCAAATTGTTCTATGTTTTAAAAGAAAAAACTAGGTCTCCGCGATAACTATAGACACCGACGTAAGATCGCGGGTTAACCTGGCGAGGCAATTGACCCGTGTACGGTGAACAATGCGATTTAAATCGTTTAGCCAATTACCGTCGACGGCCCAATTACCGTAGGAACGATAATTGATAGAGTAATACATTATCTCGAGAATTATTCATGTACGAATTATTCCAATCATGGTCTCTTGGATCTACCGCCTCGTACGATCTCCGGGATCATCCACTCTGTGGTATTTCATCCGACAATTTTTGGCAACCCGAAGCGTGACTTGATGCGACGCGTAACGCGTAGGTACTCGACGATATCGCACGACGCGTAGGTCAGAGACCGGGGTTAACTTCGTTAACCCTAACCTGGTTGGATGATCGCCATCGGGAAAGTGCTACGCCACGTACGTTACGTTCCCTCTTCTTCTGCGCTGACACAATTCGTGGCAAGACTGCTAATTTTAGTAGTAGTAGTAGTAGCAGTAGTTGGTCCAGTAAGGTCCAGTCCTGTCGAGGCATCGGTCACCGCCGCAGGCCGCACGCCGCACGCATGCGAGTACCGATTCCCATACTAAATCTCGTCTTATCTCCCCACGATTGGTACTCGCGGCAGCCACCGCACGAAAGAGGCGGAGGAGCTGCGCTCTACTGCCTCTACTTTTGCGAAAATTCTCAGTGTCCCTTTTCACCTCCCCGTAATGAACTAATGACCGACTCGCGGCAGCCGGCAGGGGATTTACCGCGCGGATCCTCACAGCATTGTGCTCCGTGGTCCGGAGGATTAAGCACTTATCTTCTCACTGAACTACAGCCTGAGCCCGAGTCTAATTGTTAGGCAGGACCTCGACTCCGGCAAATACTTAATTAGGATTATTCGCACACCTCCGCGCGGGTTCTGGTATTCCAGCAGTTAATCTGCGGGCAAAGGGCGAGGTGAAGGAAAGGAGCGAAATTCAGGGGTGAAGATTACGTTTCGGTTACATGTTTTCTTTATTAGGTTCGATAATGTATATTTCCATGATACATCGATTGGTACACGTACATCCATCATGATACGTATTGTATTACATTCATTAATTCATATAATATACATAGACATATTTAGTGGAGTCTGGCTAAGTGTCACTCCTTTTTGGGTAATTATTCGTTCAATAATGGGACAATAACATTCATCTTATCTCTCCAACGGCTCAAATAATTTCGAATTCGTTTCGTTTTCTTCAATTCTCTTTCACGTCGGCTCAGGAGAGACATGTCAATCTGATTGGAGGATATGGCTGGAGGTATCCCCAATCAGAATGCAGCTCTCGCGATAACTTTTTCTTTTCTCTAATTGAACTAAGGCTTTTACTTTACCACCGTTGGGACTGGCCTCGGGGAAATGTACCAAGTTTCTCGCACTCGTCGCTGTTTGCTTTTTTTTCAAGTTTTCAAATTTTAGGAAAATATATGTTTACAAGTTTCAAATCTATATATTCTTTGGGTCAATATTAGGTACTGGTCATCTGAAACGAAGGTGTCACATACTCGCAGGTATCGGTTATCGGGGTCCAATGAATTGCAGAGTATAATCATTGTATTGAACATTAAACGGATAGAATTTTGGTTCCTTTCGACACCTCTTCGTCTGATTTCAAACAATATTTTATCGAGTTGCAGGATGAGAAAAATAGAGTGAATCTTTGCGTATCAGTTTGTGGAATTCGGCTACCCACACCGGAGTACAAGATCTTATAATCGCAGGTTCTGTCGTAAATCATACAAGGGTTTCCGTACATAATAACTTTGGGTCAATTGCGGTAGCCAAACGTTCGACAGCCATTTTTCTATAGCCATGGTCATCGAGTCATTCGCGTGTAGTCGGACATAGTTGCGTCGACTCCTCGCGTTTTATAATTAGTACTTAATATTTACACGATAAATATTTATTCATATTCACGTACGGTCCCGTTCCGGTGATCATTGGAAGAAAATTAATTCGTTTCAAGGTACTGCAGTGTTGATTTTTGTTCAGGTAATACCGACAATCGGACGATATCGTTTGATCAAATCAAATCTCCTCAAAAAAGACGAGGTAATAGAATGTCGATTATAAACGGCGTCAAGCTGGATAACGAGAAAGTCCGATCTTATTCGTAGAATGAAAATAAGCATAACCGATCATATTGTCGACATTAGGCGGCGTCACATCGAACAACGGGAAGAAAGATGTCGCTTTTGTTTTTTCAAACACACAACACACCGTACCTACTCGTTACACATGTCATATTAATATTGATATATCCTATCTACTACAGGTGGTCCGAAGGTAGACGCCACTGCGTGAGTAACGCGAGTAGATTTCCGAGGTAACCTGCGGCCCGGATGTCTTCTCGCGTTACAGGGTGCAGGGCGCAGGGTGCGGAGAGGAGAGAGGAGTGGATTCATCGGGGTCTTCGGTGTTCGTACGATAATGCAAACGATCCTCGTGGCTTATCCCCATTTTTGGAAGAGACCCATCCGTTGACAGCGACAATTTGAACCCCAGAGGTTACACCGACAGCTCGAATTGTAGCAGCAATCGTTCGGCCGGTGGTCGCAATTTCCACCCCGGCGAACGCAAGCGCGTCTGACAATTAACAAATTATGTCAATGTGAGAAAACCGGAGGGTACGCGGACGATCATCTTATAACTGACAGATTACTCAAGCTGGTTGATTACTCACTTTTGTTGAGCCGCATGAATCAGACGATCCAATGAATTGTCCGAGTAGTCGGGTTCCACCAGTCCGTCGTCTTCTGAAATTGTATTTTTCGAATGCGTATTATTACTATTGGAGAGCCGACACTCCGGCCACATGCAGGTTATTAGCTATAACAGCGCGTATCGATTATCCGAATTAGAACACGAGCGAGATTAATTATAACGATAAACCGTTGACCAAGGCTCTCGTCCATCGCGAGTTCGAATGGCTCGGTCCGCAGTTGATAATCGCGGTCTGTCCCCAGGGACTCGAATAGCATCGCGAATAAACGTGGCAAGGTTAATTAAATTTCAAACTACCCCCTCACCCCGGTTACTTGAAATCGCGGAGACACTCCCTGCTCTGCATATTCGAGGGGACGCGGGGACTCACGGTGAAAGAGATATACATGCATAATTAACATGCGCTCAACATTTCACTCATTATACGTGCAAAACCGGGGACGGATTTTCACAGATAAAACGGCAATGAGACAAAAGAGAAACGACAACTCACCGTCTTCGAAGTAGGGATTTGCGTAGCCACGGTCAGCCAACAGGATGAAAAGTACGCAGGCGATCGCCAGTAAGCTGGTCTTCATCTCGCAGTTCGATCAGTTACCTCGAAGACAGTTTCTCTGTATTTTTGGGGCCACTCGGCTCGCGCTTCTCTACCTCTAACTCTTCGATGCAATTGCGTTCAATTACGTTTGTCCTCCTCTCTGTTATTTTTTCTCTCTAACGAACGCGTCGAAATATCTGCCCGTCTCTCACTCGCACTCCGTTCCTCTTTATCCCTATCTAATCTACTCCGTTACACGAATACCCGCGTGTCTACATGCACGGTGTCTCTGTGTCCTGGGTGAAACCGGTGTCTCGTTCTCGTTTATCCTCGGTCTTCCTTCTCGGGTCTCTCGTAACCTGCAGGGCTGTACGTATCCCTTATTATTCTCTGATTACGATTACGATTACGAATTCGTTGACTGTTTGACTCGTTGGCGGGTTGCTGCCAGCGTTGCGAGTGACGCGCGCCAGTCCAATCCACCCTTATATAGACGCGGGAGGGGGGCGTGGCTCGGTACGAGGGTTTCCGTGGGTGTTGTGGCCGTCGGGATAAGGTGGGACGCCGAGTTCTCACCCCCTTCAACGGTTGTACCCTCGGTTATACCATACCTATACCTACCTACATCCGAGAATTGATGCTGTTGCTGGAGGGAGCCGGCGAGCGCAACCGGTGATACCCACTAACGCACTGACGCACTTTTCGCAGCTACGTATGTATAATATGTGCGTAGGACTACTCCGTAGTGCGACGAACATAACGGACAGCGGAGCGAAATTCTATATCGTCGGGGTAACCGGCTACCGCGGTGTCTTCGGTCTTGGAGTTAGGGTGTCGCCTTTTAATTTCCCAAGGCGATTGTGTTATGGAATCCAATTTATCGGACTCTGGCTCCGGCTGCGGAACCATTGAAAGAGTTCTAACGTCATTCGACTTGATTCGGATCGGTCCTAACGTTACGCGACGATCTTCCCAAGTATTGGAAAAACTTTGACGACACCTGACTGGTGGCTAAATTCAGCGAGGAAAAATATCGACGATAGCGAGAAATTCTATAGCAGGCATCTCGATGTCGCGCGCAGTGATTCGAAAATATATAATCGACCTATTCAGCCGATATCGAGTTCGTTGATTTTTAGCCTCGGAAGTTTTACTCGTGACGTCGTGTCGTCGTGTAACTTTTAATTATTTGATCCGTGCGGATGATATTCGGTTTTCAGGGCCACTTGAAAAGTGAAACGAGTTCAAGATTCAGTCGATTATTACTTCGTGAAACTTGATAATGAGAAACAAAGTTGATTAAGGAGACCTTTGTTATTACCACCGGGAGACGCGGACGCGCGTAGTCGAGCATCTACCTCTTCGAAATATCGCTGTACATACCTATAGCCTAAAGACTGTTGAAAGTTTGATGAATAATTTTAATTAACGCGTCTATACCATAATGGCATTAATTATCGGATGTCATGCATAGAAATTATATTTCCAACAAGTTACACAAAGTTTTCTGCAGTTCCTCGACAGACTAACGGCTAAATCAATGTGGCCAGGGATCTTCGGTACAGAATATAATTGACAGAGACATGCCTAACGATTAGACCACGGCTTATTGGCAATAACCGACGGACTAGGTAATCTAATCTCCATGAAACGAAGATACATTCTGTTAGTATAAGAAGAAGATACTGCGGTCCGTTAACGAGGAAACTTGGAAACGCGTTATTCTCATCTAACTTTGATCGAGATTAGAGATTCCATCGAGGCATACTCTGTCATATTTGAACGTTTGAATTACGAAATCTCTCTGTAACGACGGATGGTTATTATTCGAGGCGATTTACGGTTCGTGACTGGCTCGTCGGTGACGCAGTGCTTCAATTGTTTTTACCCCACGTTGACGTTGCCAATAAAATTGATTAATCGCGCCAATAAACGGAGGATGAAGGAAGATAACTCGTATGGTCGAAAACAGAACATCAGGCCTGTCATTTCTCTATCCGTGCGTGAATCGAAGAGAAATCGGTAACAATGAAAGGCGAAAATGGAAAAAGTTACGTCAAGGAAGACGTTGCCATGGTAACTTTTACGATTGTCCGGTCCATCGCGGGCAGCTTATACCATAAGTATATTCGGCTTACAGCTCCTTCCTCTACCACAAAAAGCGTTGTCTCGTGTCGGGTAGATGAGACCGGGACTCCGGGAGGAGGTCACGTCAGAATACCACAAATCCGTATAACCCGCGACATTAAACCGTGGCGTGCACGCGGACATTTCTCTATTAATACGTACTACGGGGACGACAGTGTCCGCGAGATATTTATCTCTGTCATAATTTTCACGGTTCGGAAGAGGAGCGAGGCCGACGAAGACGACGAAGACGCCCGCGCCGGGATTAATTCTGAGCCGAACAAAAGTGAAGAGAGGATAAACAAGTCTCGCAAAGTTCACTTGGCGAAAGAAGTTTTAAACGAACGGCTGCCGGGGGGCTGAGAATTTTCTAAATTTTCCGTTCGATCAAGCGCGGGATTATTTTTCACCGACTATGCGAAAAGGGAAAAGGAAGATGAGAAAAATTCACCCCAGACGGCTGACCGTGAACTTGGTCCCTTTGTGCAGCTGGTACAGTGGGGGCTGTAACTTCCGTGACGTCATACTTAATATGCGTGGGCGTCGAGGTCGCCGCAGGAGCAGATAAAGGAGGAACCTGTGTCATATTATACAGGTTCTGGTTCAATCAGGATAAGCGATTTCTCGCAGGGGATGGATGGAGACAGATGCCCTTGCACGGATGGAAACGTCCGGTCCGTTTACGGCTCTCCGACGACCGACACGTGCTGATATTCGTAGAAACAATTATATTACACCGTATTGCGAACTTTACTGCCGTGACTCGGTGCCTCGAGGGTTATCGCGTAGTTTTGAGCGCGCTGTCCGAATGGAAACGGCCCATTAGGGGCTGGGCTGAGGAGGGATGTATTCTTTTTGAACTTTAGGTCGGAAGATAAACCCAGGTCGGCTGTTGACCTTGTCATTCGGATTACTCGAGTGCCGAGTAATTTTCGTCTCGGACCTTCGGCCGCGGGGGGAATCCAAACGAATTCTATGTTTGTTTTTTCATTTTCCCGGTACCTTTCGACGCGGGCGCGGTTCTTTCACAGAATTAATAAAATTTTCGCCCGCTCGACTCGGACAGCTCCTCGACACAAACGTCGGGTGCAATATAATTATTTGTATTTCTTCTCACGTTCGGCAATACCGAATGCGGAGGACCGAACTACGTGACGCTACCTGCGGTATAAGCTAATCCATCTCCTTGTCAGCCGGGTCTCTTTGCTCGCTGGATCTTCGGAGTGGAAACGGCGAGGAGTTAATTTCACCTATTTACGCCGGACTTGCCACTCTTGCGGAATTTGAAACCGTCGCCACTCACACCTGCGGAAATGGTCTCTCGGAACGTCCGTAGAAAAGTTGTGAAAGGGTTTCGGCTCAATGCCGCCTGTTTGTCATCGCGTTTAGAAATACGCCCACATCCCGCGGAGGGAGCGTCGACGCGTAGAGATCAGGGGTAACCCCCCACGTCGCTCCAGCTCCTGGATAACAAGCCTCGAAAATCATACATCTCCGAAAAGCCGGGCTTCCACAGTCGAGCAGACGTCGGCAAAAGACGGCGACATTTCTCCCCCATGCGAAAATCGTACGTTTCATTCCACACAAATCCGAGGATACCTCGGGGAACGTGCCGCGGCTCCGAAGTCAATTTGTTGGATATGCATGCCGATACGCTCACCACCTACCCGAATAATGTATTAGCCGCGAAATGGCATCGTTATACCTACCTGATCGCGAACTCTGGTCGAAAATCAACGGCAGAGCGCATGCATGGGTTGAGCCAGTGAATGGGCGGCGAATCGCCCACATCGCGTCGTTTAACGGGTATCGGCATTCTGTCACGTGTGTCTAGGTGTAAATTATAACTGGAATCAATAACATTGTGGTAGGTTGCGGTAGATTTTCTTCGCCGTAGATTTCGGTGATCCTGATCCAGAACGATCGATCTCGACCTACGCTGTTCGCTCTTCGCTCTTCATAGCGTCATTCGTCCATAGCGTTGATTGTACGCCATTGATTGAATCATCGAACGTTTCATATTTCCTCGAAATCGAGACGTTTGAACTTTTCAGCCCTCCCTTATCTCGGTTCGACGAGCATCGCTGATGCACCCAGTGATCGAGATAAAATTGACGTCTGACGATCTGGAATGAGGCGCGAGCCAATCGAATCGTTGAATGATACGCGATTCGTTCCCTCCTTTCCAACTTTAAAAACTAATTTGGAAAACTACGCAGCCGAGGTTGGAAATTGAATAACACCTCGACCGGGGATTTTCTTTTTCTACGGGATGGAATTTGATATCGTTAGTAATTGGACAATGTTTACGACGCGTCGGGGGTCCTATCCGTTATACCTATCTAAGTATATTCTGAATCCTGGTCTAGTAAAGATCCCCGTTTAACAAGCTACTGGATCTCGGTAGTATAATTATAATTGGATATAATTGGACACCCTGTAGAATGGGGATACTACGCACGTAGCTTTTTATCCCGCCCTCGCTCGTACCGAAACCTAAATACCGCTCGTTATGATCCGGGGGTTACGAAAGGTCCGTCCTCCCTGTGATTGCTAATTAACGCGATTCTCTGTCGCGATTATACGGGACAGTCGAGTTGTTGTAAAGTTGGAAAGTTGACGCCGCGTCCCAACATTCCCGTGGATACATCGACTGTTTCATCGAGCGTAACCCCGGCTAACCGACGGACCAGAGTCACGTTGTATCGCAATCAGTTAACCCTGGCCGCTCCGAAAATGGGTATAATTTTTTAAAATTCATAAACTCGAAAGTATATGGAACGAAATATATTTATTTCTTAACACAAGGTAAGAGACGGCTTTGAGAATGCCTAAAATAAAGTACACACTTTATCTAAAATGTAGCGTAGCGGTTTTTTTTCCGACCATTAGGGAAATTATGGTGAGCCGAAGAAGAAAAATTTGTATTTTTCACCGATAATTGTATAAGGAAAAACATTAATGGAAAAAGAAAAATGAAGTAATCGCAAACTTCATCGCAATCGGACCGATAGTTTACGAGACTTACAAGCTGCCAGGTCTAAAAATGTAGTTTCGAGATAATCCGCGGAAATTTCTGCAGCGTGGCCATTTTTAAATATTTTTTACTCAAATTTATTTTAGGCATTCTCCAAGCCGTTACTTACCTTGTGTTGAAAAATAAAAATATTTCGTCCTATACCCCAGGCACCTCGATGGCGTAGAATATCGACGACGAAAGGGCGAAAGGGAATGGAAGGGATGGAAAGGGATTTCGTTACATCGCCATATCGGCTTTAACAACGCGAAACTTATATTCGCGATTGGTTATCGAGCAGAGACCGGGTGCTCGGCTACTCCTGCCCGGACGTATTACGTCCGCTCGAACAGCCGAGAAAACGATCAACCAGGAATGAAATGGGATGAGAGTTGGAATTGACTAACCGCTGAGGGATGTAGGTCCGAAACTGGTGTATTTTTTTTATTCCCTCTTCCCTAAAACCAATACACCCTCGTGCGCAATCGTACTTTTCTCACAATCGGACCTGTCCAAGGTCGAACCTACCTACCTAGATACGTACTATGACAATCAGATAAACAGTTAATGGTCAATGGTTGCTGCCGACACCATCTCTCAAGTATCATCGGTTGCATATTACCGGGCGCCTACGGCTCGAAAACTAAAAAAAGAGGGGGCCGATAAATTGATGCAAGGTGTGAACAGTAATTAGATGGAAATACTGAAAGATTCGATTGAACGTGATCAACGAATAAATGATACAAAGGAACCTTTTCTCGTTCCGATGTCATTTCAAACGCCTACGGCTGAGGATCGGAAATCGAATTCAACGCAGTGATTCGGATAATAGACCCTGTCGTCCGTAATTAGCATTCCCTGGATCCGATGAATAATGGTGAAGGGCCTTTGAAAAATCGAGATAGCCACGACCGTTTGTCAATGATGAGAATATTTTATTCATATACGAACGTAGTACAATTGCAGCATGCCTTAAGCCTAGCATATTTCTTGTTTCTTGTCTACGTTTTGTACAGAAAATAAAGTGTCGAAAAAATAATGGTAACTCTCGATCGATTGAGTATGGTTAGTAATTGATGATTATAAAAGTTACCCCGACGCTTATCAACTATATTTATATCACTTGAAGCATTTTTATTTATTTATTCTTTCATTTAAATAAACAATTTGTTATTTTATTAATTATTTTTTTTTGCTTGTCACGTATAAAAATGATGAAGCTTTATAAGTACACAGAATCATTTTTGATTGAAAATAATAGCGTATATATCCTATCTATAATACCTACGTATCTTCGAATACATATTTATTGAGCCTTTCGAGGCCTGAAAGCACTGTGATAAAAATATCCATAAGAAAATAGCTATCAACTAGCTAAGATTTAATATTATTAGTTTATTAATTTATCTACTCACCGAGTCATATTTTCCTTATCAACATTCACTCTAATATTTACATCTCGATATTCTAATAATGTCAAACATCTTTAACTTTTGTTGTTCAAATCTCAATCCCCTATTTTATTCTGATTAACAAATTATTCGATTCAATTCTCTTGACGTGAGTATTATAGGCTTTATACCTGCTGACTATCAATCAGTACGCTCGTTAAAATTACTAAGTACCTAATTACGGTAATGAGAAGTACCTTGGAGTTGAAAATATCTAAACTGTGTGAGTCTTCCTTCATTAGAGAATCAATTATTTTCTAGGAGCTCAAAAAAAGAACTAGCCAATCACTAAACTTGATTACAAAAGTTATTGATAATTATAATAATAATCCTGACAATAATGATAACGAGTAAGCAACAAGTTAGTACGAAACTTAGTACGATTTGCGGGAGTTTCGTCTTAAATGTATAGTTTTTAATAAGCCCCTGCATAATCTTTTTCCCTACGCTTGTCCCTATTGAACCAAAAAAAAAAAATGTATACAAAAATTTCATCAGATCATATCATCAAGTCGGAAGACGCGATATCTCATCCAACGGACATGTGCTTAACAATATAGGTACGTTATTTCAATCAACCTGCCTTCGCCAGATTGTGAGTATTATTTCATTTAAAAATAGGTAGTCACGACGCGCTTATTGTGACCAACGATATTACGCATGCCTATCCGATACTAAGAATTCACAATCCCATTAATTGGCAGTACATTAGGACAAAACTACGCAATGTGTCCGATTAAATTCGCACATAGGTTGTTGCGAAATAAAGTAATGAAAACTAAAAGAAGATTTTGTTCTATGTGGTCCCCGCTACCGGTGGGCCACACAGCGAGATCGCAGCTCTGCAACTCAAAATTAATCGAACAGATCAATCATTTCGAAAGATTAACGATGTATCGTCGTACGAGTAGTTCAAGGCTAGGCTTACAGGTTCTGTGAACTGTATTTATGACCGCAGCCCCATGGCGTCCGTTATCAATAGAATTCCGAATCCGAACTGTGCTGAGAATCGCCGGATCGATTCTTTAAGTATGCTTCCGAAGTTTGTTGTATAGAAGTTGTCTGACTGGCGTCCCAATTCTGACCTAAAAATCAAAATTTTCTTCAAGTTTGTAAATTGATACAAAGATAGGATCGTTATTGTCGGGGTGAATATTTTGCCCTGCTTACCATTTGCCGCTAATATAGTAGCCAAACAGCGAGCTACGGTAGGATTTGGCGCACAGGCAAGTGCTGGCGTAAGCCCGTCGGCATCGACAGCAACGACGCTGGCACCTTGCTGCAAGAGTCTCCGTGTGACGGAGACTAAACCATTTCTAGCCGCGAGATGAAGGGGTGTCCTCATCTGCTTATTCGCCATGTTTATCACAGATGCTCTCTTCTGCTGTTGCTCCTGCAGAGTTTCACCATCGACGGTCATATTGTTTATGTGATCCAGTAGGACCAGGGCCGCCGGAGACTGGCGTCTCTGACAGGCCAGATGAAGAGCTGTGTTCTTATTAGCGTCAACCGCCCGCACATTTGCCTGCCATTCCAACAGTAATTCTGAAAGTGGTTTGATCTCAGTGTTTGTTTTCACCGGAGAAGAATGAATCAAGATATTAAATATAATTATATGTGAAACTGCGCGACCAACCGATTGCATTGCATTGTCCGGTTACAGCGGCGCTTAGCAGAGGAGTTCGCCCCGCATAATCCGGCGTTTCGAGTCCCGCTTCCTCAGACCCAACGGCTGTTAAAATTAAACGAGCACACTCTGCAGAGCCAGCACTGGCGGCAACGTGTAGGGGTAGACGCCCTCCGGGTGTGTCTCTGGGAGTGGCGACAGCCTTACCGCCGAATTTTCGGATTAATAATATAAGGCAATTGGCGGAGCCTTGGTACGCCGCACAGTGGACGGGTGAAAACGGATTCCCTGGAAGCATAAATGAAGCTGTAGTTTTCAAATCTCCTGAAATCAGAGCGATAGATCGAATCATTATTCATTATCCTCCACCTTCTAAAGAATCGATAACATTTTGCTCCAAAAGGTAGACGACACAGTCTGCATGTCCGTTATAGCAAGCCCAGTGTAACACGTTGCAGCCCTGGTCATCTTTCAACGTCGCTGCCTTGGGGTCTGCTTCTATCAACGCCGCCAGAGCTGATCGTCTGGAAGAAGTTTGACCAGTTACAATCAACCTGTGTTTTTCTTTTCAGATGACTAAAATTGTACGATTCCATCCAAGCGTGCAGAGTTTGGAAGAAATAGTGGCTGTAGAAAACGTGAAGACCAATATTTATTTTACCTGCCACATGCAGCTGCCAAATGTAACGGCGTCTTGCCGTTAGCATCTTGAACCGCGACGATGGCACCATTCTTCAAAAGAAGGTCACCCAGCCTGTGATCAAGTCCTTGAATAGCAGCCCGAAATAACGGCGTGTGTTTATTTATGTCTGGGAGATTGCAGTCAGCCTTATATTGTAACAGCAATACGGCACAATCTAGGTGCGCATTTGCCACAGCCAATGCCAATGCCGTTCGTTGTTTCGCGTCGCAACGATCAACGACTGAGGGATCCTCAGAATTTTCCAACAATAACATCAAGCACTCCGAATGACCAGCTGCGGCGGCACAGTGCACGGGAGTTCTCCTTGTGACGGAATCCTGCAAATTGTGCATGAATTCCGTTGATTGTCACTAAGTTTTGATTCCATTCAGTATTCGGCGATACAACGAAAGTTTTACCTGTACCGAGACCGCAGCACCGCACCTTAGCAAAAGTTGTACGCACTGTTTGTGACCTCTGTAAGCCGCCAAATCTAGGGGCGTTTTCCCCGATTCTTCTTTGATGTTTGTATTAGGAAATAGGGGCAGTAGAAGTCTTAAAATCTCGCCGTGACCATGGTACGCCTGTTTGAAATGAAACGAATAATCAATTATCTCTCAATTCCGTGGCAACTAATAAATTTAATCAATACGTACCGCGAGATGTAACGGTGTAAGAGCCGGAGACGGTGGATGATTGTGATCTGACTGATTTGAGGCCGACAGCGATTGGGAAGCGGTTGGATTACAGGGCGCGGATGCCTGGAGCAGAGCTTCCAGAGCTGGTTGATTGCCTCCGGCAACTGCGTAATGAATCGCTGTAAACCCGCGCTTGTCCCAAAGTCGTGGATCCGCTTTATGCTTAAGCAGGTATTGCACACATCTACAAACATCGATATAAAATTACACGATTCAGTGGCAGTGTCAAATAAAATAAATATGTCATTACACGCACTGAGATGGAGAGTCTGAGGGCCTAGCAGCAGCTGCAGCTAGGTGCAGAGGCGTCGCACCCCCTGCGTCCTGGGCATTCACGTCGCTGACAAATCCCACCAGCGTGAAAACACAGAGATAATGACCCTGGCCAGCGGCGTAATGGAGGGCCAGTCTGTTTTCGTTATCCGGTAACCGAAAGTTAGCTCCACTGGAAAGCAGCAGGTCTAGGCACTCGACAGATCCCTGTGATTGATCAATCGTTAATATTAGAACATTGTGCAACAGAAAATCAAACCGACATGAATTAGCCAGTTTTTTCCTACCTTGAAAGCTGCCAAGTGCAGCGGCGTCCGACCCCTGATATCCCTGGAATCCATACGTCGGCTATCAACTTGTAACAACTTTCTACAGACCTGAAAGAAGAATGGAAAGCATCGGTTTAAACTGAATTGAGAACGTCATGATTGTTGACTGTAATTAAAGTAAACTTGAATCCTTAATATTACTTCTATATGTCCCGCGAGGCAACTGAGATGAAGGGGCGTTCTTTGATCAGCGTTTCGTGCCGCGGGCGAAGCGCCCCGCTCCAGTAAAGTTGTGGATAAACATTCGTGGCCATACCTATTCAAGGAAGGAAAAACTATAATTTACCCAAACCTATGGAATTTGTGCGGCAATTTGACCATAAGTTTAGTTTAGTTTCAAACGGTAATGCATCAATACCACGCTGCTATGTGCAAGGCCGTGTTTCCATTTTTATCACGAGTATCGACGGCAGCCTCTCTGTCTAGCAGACTTTTTGAACGCGTAAAACGGCCATGAATGGCAGTCATATGTAAGGGAGTGCGACCATCCTGAGATTGGACGTTGATTTGAGCACCGGAAAGGAGTAGAACTTCCAAACACTCTACGCCGTGTATGCTAGCGGCTGCGACATGGAGCGGTGTCTGTCCTCTGTAGTTCACTGCCTCTGTCAGAAGACGAGCAATGATATTTTTTAGTCACGCAAATGAGATTCGTGTCAATTGTGCAATAATAATGATAATCTATAGCAATAACTATCAAGTTACAGAAAATTCCGGCGAAATAGAGCCAGCTTACCGATGTTGGCATTGTGATTAATTAGTTCTGTAACGGCATTGGCATGTCCGTTGAAACAGGCGATGTGCAAAGGCGTATTTCCATATACATTTTTTGCCTCAACATCAGCCCCAGCAGCAACAATAATACGAACGCAATTAACTTTCCCTGACGCAACAGCGGCATGCAGCGGAGTGTAGAGCTCGCGATCCTTAACAAATTTGAGTTGGAATAATCAGCGTTATTGTTTTAAGAAAATCGCAGCACATAAAACTTGACCTCTATGTCGGTTACGAAAATGTTCGAATTCCATGTTTCATACCTTGACGTCGACAGAGGCTGAATTATCTACCAGTAATTTAACAATGGCGTCGTGACCCATGTGCGCGGCATAGTGCAAAGCTCTGCGATCCTTCTTGTCGCAGGCATTCACCACACATCCTGGCTGGGAAACGAGGAGCTCGGTCATTTCATAGTGACCGTTATAAGCGGCATGGTGCAGGCTGGTCCTTCCGCCCCTGTGAATCGATAGAATAACAGAGTATGGCCCTTTTTGAATGAAGAAAGTTTCGAAATGTCCTAAACGCCCTAACGGAGTATCGGAATGACGTTCATGGCGAGAGGTACCCTATCCCTACCTGTCCGTTACGTTCATATTCTGCAGAGGTATAAGACTCTCCGCGCATTGCACAGCATTGTTCGCAGCAGCCACATGCAAGGGCGTCTGCCAATTTCGGTCTCGGATATTCACATCCGCCTGATGCATCAGAAGTATATTCACAGCTCCCCAATTGCCAGAGCGGCAAGCTCTGTGGAGCGGAGTCAGCCATCTGTTGTCTTTGCAGCTGACGCTTGCTCCCCAGGCTATTAAGGCTTCCACTATGGCCGGATCTCCCCTGTTGGACGACGAGGAAGAGGAATATAGATTAACAATGGAATACGAATCTTGCTCGTCACCTCCATTGCCATTTGTCTTTCGTACCTGTAAGCGGCGGCGTGTAGAGGAGATCGTTGTTCCGAATCCTTCAAGTTGACGCCGACTTGCTGCGTCAACAAGGTGTTGACTTGGTCAAGGTTGCCATGGAATATAGCTTGGATTAACGGGGGCTGAAAGAATGTGTGAGACACCGATGTATTTGATAATTTGTATTTCTCAGTGTCGCAGACGGACGGAAAAAAAATATTTGTACGACAATTGGAAGGATTATTTATTGATTGTATGGTATTTCAGTGCACTTTCTGCAGATGAATTTGATATAAAAAGAAAAAACCGTGAAACTCGACAAGACAGTAGAAGGGGAATTCGTGGAATATCCTAACCTAAAAAATTGTTGGTTATTCAAATGGCAATGAGAATATTCGAACTACACCTCTATGACTCACCTCATCGCGAAGCATTTTGAACATATTTTCTCGCCTAACGAATCTCCAAGGATAACGAAATTCGACACTATGATTATTCTACCAGTTAATAATATGTAAACAAGCTGTCACGTACTCGACGGTGTACACATTGCGAACCGAATTCTTTGTACTGGTATTATTAATTTTGTTGTTGAGATATCATTTAGCATTCAATAGATGAAATCACCCGTTTGATACCGGATAGCCGTGATTAATTATCGTTCAATGATCATTTTGTGCAAATTAGGGGGCATGCACAGAAACGCAACGGTCTATTATTACTGACACAACATCCGCCTTCGCTGCCGGACCTGTGTCTGAACAAACTCGGGTAACACGGGGTATTGCTACTCCACTCGGAATCCTTCAGAAGACCCACTAGTATATACATATGTATATCAGTGAGAAGACCTATGTGAAGATGACTCGCTACTATTTCTTAATCATTTTCCTATCAAAGAGTTGCTCCTTGATGGCTCCTAATTGCTCCGTTAGTTTTATCGATTGCTACAGTACCGGGTTGGGGGTCCTTTCCAGGTTTATTGCATCAATATATCCTGTGATTAGTGCCTCCGAATCGGCTCGGTGACGGAAATATGCCGGACAACAAATTTTCGTCAGTTCCCCGAAGCCATCTAGCGGCCGCCGAGCGAGTTTCTTCATGGTTTTACTAACAATGAATTAGGACTCTGATGCACGAAAGTGTCGGCAAGGGAGGAAGAGAGGTTTCACATTTCTGAACTATGATCATTTATTTATTTGGAGGTATAATGAAATTGTCGGGTTTGATTGATTCATACCAGAGTATGCGACCGAGCATTGAACCTTTTTTGGGCAGAAATTACCTTCTTCTGGGTGCGCGCGATACCCTCTCCAGGCGCAAAGTACCTGGGCCGAAATCGGACCCAATGAAAATTCATTGAACCTTGTCAGTCGAATTGGGGGGCCTTTCGCCTACTCACGTGAATAGTTTTCTAAATCTAAGAAATTCAGTATGAATAATTGCCCTGATTTCTTCAAAGATACACTTATATGCAAATTAAAAACGGCGTATCATCGGTGAGAGTATTCGAACCCTCTTCAAAACCGAACACTCTGAAACGTAGGCTCGTTGAAATATTCATTGCCAGACATGCGATTACGTGAAACTTGTATCTCAGATTAATGATGAATCAGCGAACATATGGGGCCGTATTCATCGTTAGATAGTAGCTAGCTATCTTTTTTTCTAGTCACCATTACTGCAATGGAGGCCATTTGAGCCCGCGAGTTGCATGTAAATCGATTTTAGTAGTCAACTAGAAAATGTTACCGAGTTAATAAATGACTATGCATACGGCCCTAAATTTTTGTCCAGAGACACGAGTAATTGTGAGATCTATGAATTGAACATTATTGGTTATTATTCATCGTCGAAAAAAATTGCACATAATTTGCAATACTTACAGTGTAATTAACTATTATACAAAATACACTAATAGCATAATAATAGTAATAATAATATGTCATTGGAATAGTAATAATAATAATAATAATAATAATAATAATAGTAATAATAATGGAACAATAGATGTATGTATAATATACGTATGGGTATTGTATAGATGACAATTGCTAAAATGTATAATACGTATATATATATATATATATATGTGTATATGTATTTATAGGAATGGAAGGGAAAAATCTTTAACAAAATAAATGGTTGAATACTCAGTCGGCGGAAATAACGTTTGTCGCGTTACGTTAGTAGTCATGCTCCTCTATGGCTATATATTAATATACCATGAATGCATGAATGTATCGTTAATCAATATATTCGTAGAATAATTTATTTTCATATATATTATATATCATATCGTTTTACACTATCAATTGTTGGATATTAAATAAATTATTTTTGTATGGAAGTTGCAACAGGGGTCGATGAGTATCGAATTGGTTAGCACACGTTACTTGCCTATGATAAAATGGTATTAAAATTTTATTAATGTAAAAAGAAAAAAAAAAAAAAGAAGGCGCCGCACCATACTCAACTCAAATCCTTTCGAACTATGCTAACGGATGACCGATGGTTGCAGTTGACAATTGACAGAATTTGAAAATTCATTACAGTGGTAAGAAATGTTCGGAGATCGATAAAATTATACAAATCAATCAAATGACAATTTTACTATCAGCAAAGTCTATAAGAGTATATTATATATTAATTTTGGCAGGAATGTATAAATTGTAACAATGATTACGCACAGCTATGAATGATCCGTTCTAGATATTTTCAACATCCTTGATTTTAGCGAATTGGCTGTAATTGGACAGAGAAAAACAGTTCGTTTTCATTAACATGGAAACTTCGTCCTAAATCAGTGTCCACATCTTGTGAGTACCAATTTATTAGAAAATGTCCATGTCATCAGGTTGTTAATCTTATTTGACGCTAAAGTTTATCAATTGGAGTGAAAAAATCGCATATCATATTTACATATCGCGTAGTTATATTCTTTGCTCTTCAATATGAATATTAAATATCTATTCGAGTTGAATTGAACGATGTGATAATTGTTGCGATTGGTCAACTGATTCCGGTTCAATAATTTAGGATCGCTGCCAGGATCGCATCGTCAATGGTTATCATTAGAGGACCGTCAACTTTGGCTCCTAATTGGATCTGTGATAAACGATAGTTCCATATTATATACCTATGTGACTTATAATACTTTTCTTTCAATAATATGGCTCGTCGTTACTGTATAGTAATGACATTGGCTATTTAACGACGACATAAACAATGCTCTCGCCATCTATGGACGATAAATCCACAATAAAGAAGAAGCTTCACTTATTCACACTTCATAATTCTCTTTTCCCACCGTTGTGAACAATGTTGCACGTCGATCGCTCACATTCTCCTTTATTTGGCCAGACTCGGGACTTATGCGACGTTACCAGCGGTATACCTGGGTAGAATAATGTATAATACATATACGAGTATCATCATACTTTATAGTATATTACGTATACGCTTCAAATGTCGGCGAGGCATATTATATAGAAACAATGACAAATTTTCACTTGAAAACTACAACGATGTGATAATAGATAGTGATCAATTTTTATCATATTACACATACTACAGTGTTATGTGTACATACGCACATACATACATGTACAGAGATACGATAGTGTGACAACGTTATTGATATAACCTACGATAATAAATTATGTGTTATGTACAAAATGTTTATATTTGACACTGAACCTGAGGCAGTAATTGTTTTGTTGAAAATCGAAAAACGCCTCCAAAAATGAACAGAGATGTTAAATTAGTCAGTTAATCAGTGGAATCGAATCTTTATGGTGTTTGAATGAATAAGGACTACTATCTTACAAGCCATGTAGACGTACAGCGTGAGAACGTATGGTATAGTATATCTACCTCTGTACAGGTATGTATCCAAATAAACAAGTACATATGTATGTGTGTACGTGATTTTCTGTTCTATGTAATCATATCCTTATATGCTTATAAGTTATTAATATTAATAATCGTATAATTATTATATTGTAATTAAAATCTAGAAACATTTTTCTAATGACTTTGTGAGTAGCTTTATTGTAGTTAGGCTCTTGAGCAGTGTCTATATAGTCACGAAAAGAACTATATTGGGTACGCATAGGTATTTAAACTAAAGTGTAATATAATAAATAATGTACATCCATCTATAGTCAATTAACATAGGTATGTGTGTGGAAATTTAATTCATCCCTTGTGCAGCTGTGTTATACCGATAATCAATTGGAAACATATCATCGATTTTGTTACAAATTTTACAACCTTCTCTAGAGTGCGATGACTTACGGAAGAGAGATGATGAAATTATACTGAGATTGGTATGTGCACTTGTGTAACCCGACGCTTAATAAAAATGACCAGCGTGGCCGTCGATTTAATTATCGAAGAGCGTGGGAAATTATATTTAAAAAATTGGAGGCCTGGTGTCATATACTCGGCGTACAGTATCTGTGTCTGTATAGACGCGTAGGAATTGACTTGATTAGGACTTTCCGCTTACCGGTATCAATTTCTGTGTAAAATTCATCAAGTTTCGGTAGATAGTTTTATCATTGCAGTTATCCAAGCATACGTCAGAGCTGTATATCCGTAATATGTAGGTGTAAACAAAAGGCGCATATGTCGCTGTTAACGATCGATGTGAACATTATACAATAATGCACCTGCATAACTTGAAGACTGCACGATTCATTCTTCCGGTCCTACATACCTTGCTCTGCAGCGATAGACTGCGCTAAACTATACTTCATCTGCGTAGCTTGCTGCATTCCCAGAATTAAATACACAGTGGAGTGAACTCATATCTGTCCAGCCAACGTGAAATTGAAATTGAATATTATTCGTCGAGTCAACGGCTGTTACATAGTCAATCTAATAATAGTAATTGTTGTTTTCTGTATTAAAAGGTATTCAAATATTTCTTGGCTATAAAGTACTGTAGAAACGTGTGAAAACGAAAAAGATTAACGCATTCTACATCTTGACTTGGAACTATTACATGGATTATATTGCATTGGATAATTATGGTTTCATTAGCTGGTTTCAATACGCTTCACAGGCCACTTTAACATCAATTCTTTTCTCCAATACTTTTCTAGGCCGTTTACGTTACGTCGTTGCTACAATTTCGAGTCAACTGTCCGGGTTTACCATCGTCTCTTCTCTCTTCAAACAATTGGCTAATATAATATATAGTATCCTCTAGAATGTACTTCTTACATTAACACTAGGCTACAGTATAGAAATTCGTACAGTCAGTACTCTAGTAATTTTTCATACTTTTCATATTCATGAACAGAAGGTGCAACAGTCATCGTTAATACGACACGGTTCTTCGAGATGTTCCTACCCCATGTGGAAAATGAACAGATAAACACGGAAATATTTGCTCAGAATATAACACGTCGTACGAATCCATCCCCAAGTTCAACAACACTAAATCTTCGTTCGTATATTTAACAATCGATTCCTTCACTGGCTGTGTAGTCTTCCACTGGGCGGCTTTACTTGATTATTACCAATTTTAGGTATAGCCCCGACAATCTTGACTCGATTTTGTTGTCTATTGTCGCAAAATTGAGGAGGTGGGGCGAATACCAACTCATCCCCATTTCCCGACGAAGGTCCTGCGTTGAATTCAGGTGGAGGTGGTACAAACATATCACTGTTTTGTTCTTCGGCGTCAGCTTCTATCGGAGGTGGTAGCTGAGCTAGGCTGACCGCGTGCCTGGTCAACATTCCGCTGCTGTAACTCATTCTTTTGGGATTATTCTCCTTTTCCATTGTCGGTGGATGCGGGTTGTTCTCATTTCTGGAATCGTCGAACCCGGTCGGTGGCCCGACGGGTACATCCTGATCCGAGCTAACGCCACTAGAGCTGTTGTCTCCATCCTCAATAAGTTGTTGCGTCTGCTGTTGCAACAAAAAGTCATTAGGATAACTCTTAGAAGACTTAAGTTGCGTCCTGACCTTTTGAATTTCGTCAACGCTGAAGGAATGGGGTATAGAACTGCTGCCCGAAGAGCTACCAGAGGTATTCGAATTTCCCGAGGTTTCTTTAGCTGATTCGAGCTTTTCTCTAGCTGCCGCTTTTTCCAATTCTTTAGCGATTTCTGACTCGCCGTCTGTCTCGTCATTTTCCGACTCTGAGAGGCTGTAGTCTGGCTCAGGTATCGGCGGAGCTGCCAAATTCGTTGCCGACGAGCTAGTCGTCATGCCACCGCCCTTCTTTTTCCTCTCTCTGATACCAGCTGTACTGTGACTTCTATTTGTCTTTAAAGGTTGAGCGTATTGATTATTGGCCAACTGGTTGTTACCCTGACTCGGTGGCTTGAACGTTGAATTATTCGGAGTCCTCAAACTGTGGGATTTTCGCACATGTGGCCTCGCGGAATGGGCGGGCAAACTGCGAGAGCGATAACCAACGGTTTTCGTGTCTTCGGGGGAAGCATACAACTTGGCGCTGTTTGTCGGGCGAAAACTTGACATCACGCCGTACACAGACTCTTGCGTTGCTGCCGCGAGTTCTATGAATAAAAGCAGTAAATCAAAAAGTTTGAAATGTATTTTCATTTCAGAAATGACTTTGTCCGAAGTATAAGTGGCTTCAGATTAATACGACTAACGAACCTTTGACTTGTTGTATATGCGCGATATTATCGTAAACCGAAGCTGGTGTAACGACGTCGGACGCGCCAGCTCCAACGTTGACCTTGACGACCTGACCTACAGGTGGGGGAGGAGGAGGATGATTCGGCGGAGGTAGAGCATTTCTGTTGGCAAGGGCGTTAACGTCCTCTTGACTACGATGACCTTTTGGTACGAGAATGTAAGACTGTGCTTGCATGTTCAGGTCCGGAGTGCTGTGGAAGTCCCTGTGTAGATCCGAGCCACCTCCCAGTCCACCGAAGAATCGTACCTTTGAGCTTGACTGAAAGGATGAAAAAAATTTAGTGAAATACTTTGAGAAATGGATGTGAAATGAATTTATCTTATAGCAAACCATTTGTTTCCATTCGTAATTCGAAAATTCCACAAGTTCTGTTCATCAAGTATTACAGGTATTGCCCAGACGCTATGATAATTTAGCAGGAGATGAATAAAACTGCAATTAGGAGTATGGATAGAATTAAGTCAGAACTGGAATTTGTATGCATAGAAATAAGAAATGAATCGGTAATGTGTAACAGAAAAAAACGTATTGAATCAAGCGGAATAACTCAGTAAGCAAAAGCAATTCACCTGATATCATGCAATAATTAGATGGTCTATAACTAAAATGTTTTTGTTTTTTTCGATCAGTAATACAAGTAGTCCTCGTCGTCCCGTCCATGCCAGGATTGTGATCTGCTGTACGCTCGTGCTTTGCGTATAAACTATAACACAAACATGCCAACAACTTTGTTTACCCGGGTTAAAATAAAGGGGTATGTCAGATGTGTTATGGAAGGACTAGAGTTTCCATTTTCAGGATAAATGACTAACAAAAACCAAAATTTATGTATCATTTCGGATCGGATGTGCTCTTGGAAGTTAGCTTCTTCGGTTAGTATACACAGTTTTGGGTCAGAGAGATTGAGGGAAGAGATACCGGTCACCACAGCATTGAACGATTAAAGAAAACAACGATCTGCCGAGTGAATAATCGAAGTTGGGTTCCATCCGCTGCCTTGGTTTACCGTACCTTTCCCTTCCTTTTCATTTCTGCCACACTGGCATACACACGACCAGCCTTAGCTGGTGAAGAAGGATGGGACTTGGGGGCTTGGCCGGTCTGAAAGTGCGAGCTCATCATTGACGATCCGTACTGACCAGTAGCACTTCCTTGTTGTCGCTGGAACAATTCCTACAAGCAGAGTGTAACGCTAGGAATGTACATTCTTGTGCAAAGCTCAAGGGGAAATAATAATATCAATTCGTTTGCAAAGTCTGCAGTTTGAGTTGGTTCGTAAATAAACTGCCATTCTCATTGCGCATTCTTGTGGAAAACGTATCTTTGGTGCTTCGTGTAAGTTGAGATGAGAGAACGAAATCATAGAATAAATGATACGAGCAGACATAGTCGGTTTCGCATGCAGAAAAACTTGCAATCACCACTGCACTCTCTTCTCATTACATGTCACAGATTCTAGCCATATTATGTCTGAATTATATTTAAAAAAAATGAATAGTCAATCGATTACCTCGAGTTCTGCAGCAGTTATACGGCTTGACGTTGGTCGAGAACGAATACTCGCTGTTCTCGGTTGGACGGGCGTACTCTGACCAGTGTTAGATCCTGTAGACGGCTGCTGCGGCAGGTGGATCGATTCAGCACTGCTGGATTTTGCACCAGTTGACGTTATCTCGTCCCGGTCATCTTTCTCTCCTCCTCCTTCTATGGAATACAGAACTTGAACGTTTCTGATTGCTCGAAGGCACGAGACCGTGAATCGGCCAAGAAGCAGATGAAAAATGGCTCACCCAAACCGGCGACCATGGATCGAGCTCTTGCCCTGCCCACGCTCAGCGTAGTCTTGGGATCTCTCCTGGGTGGCATGGGAGCTGGCGATCTACCCAGAGTACCGCCGATCACAACGTTGTTGTTTCCCTTGCGTGGCAGGGTGGCGTATTGCCGTTGAATCGGCTGACTAATTGGTAAAGCTGCCGCGGATTGGGAATTTGGAAGACCTACGAGCGCTGAGACGACGCACATCCTTACAAGCTCTCCAGATTTTCTTATGAGATCAACGACGTGTTCGTGAGATGCCGTTGTCACATCTTCCCCGTTTATCTAAAGTGACAAACATTTTCTGATTGCAATAACACTCATGGAATTTTGCGTGTCAAGTTTACAACTTTCTATTACCTGGATTAAATAATCTCCCTTTCTCAGTCCAGCGATGTCTGCCACACCTCCTTGATCCACATCGTCGAGATACTGCAAGGCTGGATACCTGGTCGAAGGAGTCAACTCCATCAACGGGGAAGTTGCTTTTGCCCCGCGCAATACAAAGCCAAAGCCTTTCCGTGATCTGTGCAGCACGACCGTTCGTGGTTCTGTCGTTACTCTGGAGAAAATTAAGGAATATTTTAGACGTGAGTTCAGCGACTAAATAAAATGACTATTATGATAGAGCGATTCCTTACGGTTTCTTTAAACGTGGAGCTGTGGCAAAGTATTTATGCTGCGATTCTCTACGTCCTAATACTCTGTTTCGTCCCTCTCTTGTGGTTTGTTGTCCAATTGGAATGTTTGTATGTCTCAGTCTAACTTCTTGGACGCAATGCGCTGGGAACAGTCCAGTACCTTGACCTCTCAGAACTCCTTCAAGCAATCCACAATCTGTGGCTCCCGTTACTATTCAGGAAACATCGTGTAGTTGGATATTTGATATAGGTCATGAAGAAAGAAAAATAATGAAAGGCTGCACAACAGTTTCGTAATCTCTGAAAATGTACCTTCGAGAATATCGCCTTGGTTGATTGTGAGATGTCCGTTGATTCCAGTGTTGTAACTTTCTACACAAACAACCGTTGTTCCAGGAATCGAAAGAGAGTTTGTCGTGTCTGATTGCGACGTACCGACGCCAGAGCTATCGCTGATAACATCGGAGGCTGTGTCGCCCAAGCTTTTGTCTGAAATAATTAAGAAGCAGAACATTGAGATAAACGTCATTCTATTTTGAGTACTAAATTGTTTATCATGTTATTGTGTCAACCAGTTGTAAACAAAATGCATTTAGCCGTATAAAAATTATGTTCACTCGTAGCACTATTTTTATTGACGTACGAAATGTATCTGTTGATTATTCATGTGTAATTATAATTGTCAACATATGATTATGGAACAATTGGTCATTAAGCGTCATTTGATTAAAAAATTTAAACATTTATCATGTAAAACAATCGGATGGTGAAAAGAGATAAACGAAATCCGGATCGAGAAGAGGCATTGTGAATGATGGCTCGTGAATGAATTGAAATAACGCTACATGCAAGCCAAGAATGAATAGTAGAATAATTATTATATGTTGATATAATTTCTATAAATGTTACTACTTTATCAATAAACATTTCACCTATTACAGATATTATTATCTTATAAAATTTACCTGATCGTGGTTTATACACTGTTAAAGACCGTTGATAAAAAATGAACATCCCTTTCAGAGACATTTAACAAACATGCATATTATACTTCATATATAATGTATATAGAATTTGATTTTTGGTGGTGATGGCAGCTGGCGGTTACCAAATAAGTAAAAAGAGTACTAAAAAAAAAAGGAATTTTTTAAATAAAATTTTTCATTCGTTCTACTCGATATTCGATATCAAAGAAGATATTTAATTTTGTGACAGTATAGCTCAATGTTCTTTTTTTTCTGTCCTCGAGATCAGACGATGAAGTGAAAGGTCGTTTATTATTTGACATGGTAATAAATCTCAAATATTCGTAACCCTACCTACGTACTAATTACAGATGTCGCAGCGGCATGGCTGGATATCACTCGCTGAATAAAAAAGTAATGGAGAAGAAAAGACTTGTACCTGTGACTATGCTCGCCGAATCTTCGCCAGATGGTTGATTGCTGCCCTCGGATAGACTAGAACTAGCAGAGCTGAATGGGGCGAGACTTCTACTACTTGGGGATGGAGATGGGGGAAGGTCCATCGTCCGATGAATGTCCAGACGATGCTGTAACTCGATCCTATGCTCTTGCAACCTCGATAGGCCCTCAATTCTTAGGTTTTGATAGTGCTCCGAAGTTGGGAATCTTGAAATTTTTTTTACGCATACCAAATCAGCATAAATTGTCTTTGCAATATCGATTATTTAAACTTCTTTCCATCTATTGCATTCGATCAAACATTCTCACATCAAGTTTTCTTCCATACAATTATCAATTCTTAATTACTGCAACCAACCGAATCACTTGTCAACCTTACGACTTTACGAGATTATAGGACAAATAAAACGATAAACCATGGAACATGCACGCCCAAGTGAAGTGACAAAGGTTCTTCCATCATCACCGTCCCGCGATTATCGAATACTCATCAGTCACACTCTTCAGTACCAAATGCAAAGACATTTTATGCTTACCTCGTGTTAGGATCTCTTAAGCTATTAGGATTCTGGTATTCGGACGGTATCCGGTTGAGAGTATTCAACTGTTCGGTTCTGGTGAGGGTGCCAAGATTAGGTTGATCCGCTTGTATTCTAGTCAGATTTCCTACGTGCTGTTCGGACGGTATCCTCTGAAGGGTTCCAAACTCTGTTCTAGTAGTACCAACGTTTTGATCAATGGACGGTATTCTGTTTAGGCCGTGTTTGCGGTGGAGTTCCTTCAACGTAATTGCCGGATACTGATCGTTGGACGACATTCTCGAAAGTATAATCCCATCGTTGTACTGGTCAATGGTCGGAATCCTGGTCAGAGTACCGGTGTCGTATTCATCCGAGGACGGAGTTCCGGCAATGGCGTTTGTCGCGCTTCCGCCGTGGATCTCGGCGTATGGTATTCTCGTCAAAGTGCCGGCGGTGTAATCTTCGACGGACATTGAGCTGGAGAGCATATTACCGCTCATATTGTGCTGCTGTTCCGTAGACGGTATTCTGGTAAGGGTTCCCAGGTTGCTGGCCGAACAGCTCGTCGTCATGCCGCCAAAAGCCATGGAACGGCGTTTTGGATTGTAGCGTGGGGGGCCTTTAAATGGTACTGTAAAAGGACGGTTGCAAGGGTAAGTAAATAAAAGGTTACTTAGCCTTACAAATATTCAACTCTTACTACCTATCACGTTTATCCTAAAAATTCAACCCGTTAAACATAACGTCTGAATACACTGCTGTTCATGTGTGTTTTATTTACAAATTTGAGCATTGAATATACATATATATATTTTTTTTTTTTTAATTCTCACAGCTCTTGAATGAACGTGAATTGAAATTTTGTTTACAATTCCGATCGTTGGCGTGACGTATATAATAACTGTAATTGCTAGGAGTTGGTGAGAATATTTGACAATTTAAATCATCGAGGCGATAAAGGAATGAAAGAATAATTAGTTGGCGACGTGATGTGCTTACGCTGTGTGAAATTGAAGCAAATTACAATTGCATATGAGCTACCTCTTCACACTCGAAACACGCACAATGTTAACAGAGATAATAATGTTTTGTTACGTATTTTACAAAGCAACATGGTTAAGCACAATTGATTAATCAATCAATCAATCATTTAATTATTTAATCAATGTTTTCGCATATTCGAAGAGGTTCGTACCACACAATATATCACTTACGTGCGTGTAGGTGAAATAACAAGAATATTAGTAACATAAAAGCTGGATTTTTAGTTTGGAGTTTACTCTTTGACATGATACGGTACAATTAAGCTGTTAATCAATGCACTCCATCCACCCTGCAGTCCATTGGAATAAAATACGAGTCGCTGGCAATTCTACCATCGGAATCAAATCAGTGTGAAACTCTTTGGCCTGATTGAATTTCAATCAATATCAATATCAATATCAATGTCAGGAGTTGTCTTCAATAAGTATGCAAAGTCTCAAAACGAACTCGTTTTGTGTTTAATTGTGTTACATGTAGACGCAGCGATGATGATTCGTGGGAAAAATAAGATACATAATGTATGCAGATTGGTTTTGAAAATGAGTAAATCCGCAAAATACGTATAGCGGGTGTGTGAAAACGTATAGCCATTGGACTGCAGTTTATGTATAACGAAAATAAAAACGAAAGATAATTTATGATAGTAATCTACGAGTGATCTAATTTACATATTGTTCGGAAATGATTCTTGTATAGATATAAGTCATATTATAACTTACGAAAAAGAAAATATACCAATAGCTTTGTACAAAATTGGACGGACAACCATCACCACCAAACCCCAGACACAAAAATATATATATACTTCGTATTTATTGTAACAAATGTTACAATAATGGAGTAATTACGGTCCATCGATCGGCAAAAGGACTACGGTATACGGTATTCTACCTTTAATTAGTCAACTATTCACGAAACGTCTAGCTATTAATGAGATCAATTATCAATGAAGATGGAATCTAGGGCGTGCTCATGCTCGTGCCAAGCGACATTCAACGGAATGGGTGAAGAATGATTTTAAGGAACGCGTCCAACAATGAGACAACAAAAACAAAACTCGAATCCAATCATTTTTTAAAGAATTATGATAATGGAAATGGAAATGGAAATGGAAATGGAAATGAAGTAATTCTTCATCGCTATCAACTTCAACTATACATATAACTATAACGAACGAGTCGGAATACAACTTGAATAACTTGATAGATGATCGCCGAAGGGGGCGCATAATCACTTACCGACTTCTTCGGCTTGATAATTTTTAATAACCTCCGCCAGATCCATGTTACCGGCAATAACAGCGACCTGGTAAGGGGTTTGATTAGCGTAGTTGAGGCTGTCCTGCTGAGCTCCTCTGAAGAGGAGCTGACGAATGCAGGACGAATCCGTGTTGTTGACCGCGCATACGTGGAGCGGAGTGTTACCTGATGCATTTCTCGCGTTCATATCAGCCCCGTAGAACAGGAGATGGTCCAGGTGTTGTACCAAATTATTTCTACAAGCCTGAAAGCGTGGAATTCGGATATCAGAAATGAGAAATGAGAAATGAGAAATGAGAATGGTGAGAACAACGAGGCACGTATGCCGTATGCGGCCAAACATTTACCTGATGAACCTCCTGCCATCCCTGAAGATCTTGAGCGCCGATCGTCGCGTGATCGTGGAGCAGAGTTTCGCAGAGCATCGGGTCAGTCTTGTATATGACGCTGTAGTAGAGCGGCGTTAGACCTTTGGTGTCCTTGTAATTTGGACTGGCCCCGAGTTCGAGGAGGGTTTTCACGGCGTCTAAGCTGTTCCGTTCGACGGCTCTGTGCATCGCGGTCAATCCCTCTTTCGTTCGGTAGTCCAAAAGGGCGCCGCCGTTGACCAGAGCGATTATCACCTTCGAGGGTTTTTTAAGGGTAGCTGCCAGCGTCAGTGGTGTTTCTGTAAATTATTCAAACTATAAATATAACTCGATTTCGAAGAGCCCGCAGCGCGAATATTTGGCTGTTGCAGAGGTGATCTTACCACCGGATTCCTGACAGTGAAAATTCGGATCGAGCCCCTTGCTGCACATTTTTGCTATTTTTTCCACCTGACTATTAGCAACGTAATCCAGCAGCCTTCGAAGATTCGCTCTCGTGTGCATAGCTTTCAGCTGCTTCTCGTCAAGATGAAGCATCTTGTACACTCGCCTTTTGTACTTGAGCTAAAAATCCAACAAGTCACGAGATTTATTTTCGCTCGGTACACACGGGCGACAAAAATTTTAACGCACTCTTCGACAAGTACGGTAGAAATTCGATACACGTGTGCTTGAATTACAGATATTACTAAAAGTCAACGACAACGTTTCCTGTTGCGTAATCATCGAGAAGGTATATCGGACGAGTGGGTAAGTGAAATAATTGTCACCGAGACGAGCGCAGAATCGGATATCGACCAGCGGATGCGGTTGACTATCAGAGTCCAGAGCCTATAGAAGGGTACATATTACAGAGCTGCCGTTGGAAGTTGGAACCGACGGTAATCGGGATTTCTAACGGTGCGCACCTTTTCCTGGTGCAGACTCCGCACGGTCCGGTCCGTAGATCTTTGTACAAAGATAATCGAGGAGACGGTCAAGCAAGCCGCGTTTTATCTCCGTGTACCGCAGGGTACTATTAAACGACCCCATAAAAATCAATCCCATTTTTTCGACTTTGCGACGGAATGAAAGCAGGATAACAGAAGAAGCAGAAAAGATAAAAAAAAAAGGAAAAAACAACCAACAAGTTGAATGATGTTTTCCTTAATCCCGTTAATCCTACCGGAATGCATAGTTGTAACAGAACGTCCTCGAATAGCCTCCGGGACTTTCTCCCGTTGGTCGAGAGACAAAACTAGCTCCGATCATGTTTACGAAACATAATATATGTATCTCTGGTGCGGCCTACGCCTATATCCACGGGGTCTCGTTATACTCGTATACAAGACACTCGTTGTGATACAAGTTCGATACATAATCTTTAGCTTTTTCATTCGATGATCAAATCGGATCTGCGGCACCCATGTTGAAAATAATGAATGATTACCTCGAGGTAGCCGACCGGTCCGTTGAACGGGTAATCTCCCAGACGACGTTCCTCGTCCAGGAATTTCCCAGCCTTTCCATTAACAGGTGGACAGAAGAGCCCATAATTGAAGCTTTCCTTGAGCTCCTGTAAAAAGAGAACAAACGTTATACGTTATACGCATACCGCGATAACGGCGGGCCTCTTAAAAACTAATCAATCAAAAAGTTGAGAATTATAAAAATCATGCGAGACCCCAAAGCCATTGAAGATAAAGAGAGATGGATAGAAAGAGAGAGAAGAAGAAAAAAAAGAACGAGAACGAGAAGGTTAACGAATTAAAAAACGAAGCGTTGTTCGGGGTGCGGGTTCGTATAAGCCTCGGGCAAAAAGCGCAAGTAACTTTCACGTCAAAAACCAGTTACAATAAAAACTGAAAGTTCCTCTTTTGACCAGGCAGGTCCAGGTATAAGCACGAGGACCGAGGAGAGACGCGGTTCCGACTTGACCGGAATATACATCAGCTAGGCCTAGGTATAACGTGGAAAAGGTAAAGCTGAGCGAGGCCAGACGCAACGGCGATGTTACGTGTACCTTAATTCTTTTTTGCATACCCGGTATATACCTACTGCCATAACTGCGGGGGAGATAGGTAAAAGCCTGTTAGCAAAAGCCCGATTACGTTAAGCTGCTTTGGATGAGAAAAGTGACTAAGTGAGGGAGACATCTACCTGTCTCGACCTCCTCATCCACGTGCCGACCCTCCCGACCCTCCCGATCCACGTGTCCCCTCCGCCCCGTTGCTGCACCAACTGGCAACTGTTAATTCCGACAATGAGTTGTTTGACGCGAACCTAATAATCATCCCAACAATGGGAAGGAAACACGCGCCAAATGATGAAAGGGGCTACAATAGAACCCGCTCCGAGGGCGTGTCGAAGAAAAAGAAACGATGACGACGTACCTTTCGTATGGGATACGATCGTAACCTCATCCCCGTGTTACCCCCAATTACAATAATTACCATAATTACAATAATTACAATAATAATGACGACGATAACATGTGCTCACGCAGTCATGCAGTCATGCAGTCGTGCAGTCATGTAGCTGTTGGACATGTGGACATGTGGAGCACCACTCACTCGAGGTACGTACTACGTATAGAGAACGAATGTTTTCGGCTGATTTATCGGTCTGCCGAGGCCGACGACGCCGAGCCAGCGGTGCAGGAGGTAGAGGCGGCAGGAGGTTCGCGCTCATGCATATTAATTCGAAAATGTTTACGGTGTAGATTACGGCACGAATAGGTCCGCGTACACGCGTCGGTGTGGGATTCCACATAGCCGCGTCAATGAATCATAAACTGACTAATTTTATATTCCCGCGGATAACTTCTCGTCGTCTCACGATCCGTGCGTCTTCAAATTTCGCCGTATATTCCGGCGTATTCGAGAAAACCGGGGAAGGACCACTAGCCTCGCGTTATGTAATCGATCGGATTACATAATCAGCTGGAGACCGATCGTGAGCTACCGCTACAGTTATCGAAATATGTGCGAGATATCTCGCATAATATCGCGTGGATGGGAGAAATCCAAGCCGAAGCAACACGCTGACATTTTTATCAAACGGTCGCGCGATTATCCTTCCTCGAATAAACGATCAGTTGGCATTGAGCGATCAATTTTCCACGGTCAGTGAGCAGCCAGCTCTACCTGGCGGGGTGAATTCTAGATCAAAAGAATGTAACTTTATTAATTTTTTCATAGACACCCAACGAGATTTCAGGTAGAGAATCTCTTTTGAGTTCTTCGACGTTTTACGGCATAGTCTTGAACTCGCGTATCGCCACGGGCTACAAGTCTGCGTGCCTGGTATAACGTCACGACGTGCTGACACAAGGCGCACTATCACATATCGCCTCTTATCAAACTGTAAATTCTACAATTATACGTTACAAAGGTGCGTAAAGTTGCGATAAAAGACACCGCTCTGTAAGTTCTACGCGGGAACAATTCGTGGATGTTGGCAAGTAGGGAAGATTCGTCGAAGAGGAGAAGAAAATTAATGAACCGGATCGAACCGACGTGTATAAATTGAAAAAGAAAAGTAAAAAAAAAAGGGCAGAGATCGGTAATATTAGCGACATAGACTCACTACCCGAGTACAAGACGCAAGACGTATAGAAATTACCTGCATTATACCCGGTGCACCTACGCTGCGCTGGTATACCTACCTACCTACCTACCTACCTACTATACACCTATATATTTTATGCATGAGACGCGTCAGCACATACGACCAGACATAAACTGTATAACGGGCAACGCGAGATGAATACGACGTTGTACCCTACATGAGTAATAGAACGAACGACGGACCGGTATGCCGCGCATTTTTCTTTTTTTTTTTCTCATGCTCACTTAAACTTTCGATCTTTCCGTTTATTATCTTAAAATCCTAGTGCACCTACTCGCTCGTATTTCCATTCTGGAATCTGGACGCAGCGGCGTCGATCGTTGGCGTCGTTGCCGGAGCTGGAAGGAAGGGCTCTCTGATTCGAGCTAGCCTATATCGATTGATGCGGCAATCGCGTGGGAAGGACGACATTTACTGGCTGAATGAGGTAGGTACTATATAAACCCTCGAGGAGTAGACTGCCGAAAGATTTCCAAAATTATCAAATGTCACACGCGTATGGAGGCAGCGACCAAAACACTCGCAATTTTATTTTCAGATTTTCATTTTCGATTGTGTAACGAGACGTCTCTTCGTTCTCGGAACCTAATAAATTTCTCCTTCAGCCTCAGGCGCCTCGACGGACATATTCCTCTCTCTCTCTCTTTCTCTTTCTCTCTCACCATATTTATTTACCCATCTCCTTCGCACCTTCGTAATTCTCTCGGGGCTTTTCCCCCCGCGCCACTTCTCACGTCTTCTTCCAATTTGATCCTCTAAAACCCTTTTCTTCTCCTTCTGCTCTGTATATATACTATATAATACGGTATTGCCTCGCGCGAGGTGTGTACCTATAGGTATATATGTGGGGGATTCCACGTCAAATCGAACGGTCGATTTCCCTGTCCCCTTTTGATCTGTTTTCTCTTTTACACAGTGGAAGTACACGTTGAAAGGAGCAACTGTGAATTTATTTAGATTTTTCTGACAAAGTATTTTTTTACTACAGCTGAAAATTTCATAGCGGGCCGAGCAGTGGTTCAAAAGATGGATCAACAAATATTCGCACAGTGGCGAGAATTCGGCGATTACGAGGTCGCAAAAAAGTTTTTTCGTCCGCAGTTCGAAAATTCGAGGGCGATCGCGAGTACGCAAACAAGAATAATAAATATTGATCTCGAATTTTCGAATCGTGGCAAAAAAAAAAAACTGTTTTGCGACCTCATGATTGCCGATTTCTCGCCACTGTGCGAATATTTGTTGATGTATTCTCCGAACCACTGCTCGGCCCACTTTGCAATTTTCAGACAACCTTTGGCATTGAAAGAGATACGCTGTGTATAAATTTCAGCCAATTCGATTATAGGGCACTTTTGAGTTATGAATGATTTACACTCATTTTGCATTAAAACTACACTTGAACGGGGTATCAAAAATCTGATGAGAATACTCTCGAAAAGTTCACAAATATCCCAAAATTTTCGTATTGGAACTTTTTCCACACATCGTTTACGTTTTGAGCTATGTAGGCGCGAAAAATCGAAAAAAATCGAAAATCAATTTATTCGATGATTTTTCGTAATGGAATGGAATGAGTCGAAAAAATGTGAAAAAAAAAATCACAATTCATCCTTTCAACGTGCAGTTTGACTGTGCAAAAGGACAAGCAGATCGAAAGGGGTCAGGGGAAAGATCTCGTTTTTTCTGTCGATTTGACGTGGATCCCCCACGTAGAGCGCGGTTTGAAAAACTCTGAGCCGCGAAACGTTGCGAAACCTTGAATCTGCCCGCGTGCGTGAGCCCTCGAAGCTCTTATCCGCTACAGTTTCGAAATAGTCGCGAATGTGGCGAAGATGCTGCAGCCGGGATTGTAACATCGCGTTCCGTCGATGCCGTCGCGCGGTATTGAGTTCATTGCCAAGGAAATCGGTATGACCGAATCGAAGCGATATATCAACGTTGAAACGACGGTCACGTCCGAGAACCGAAACCACAGCGTTACTTTTTCCGCGAACCTGTTTTCTCGCAGCTCATATAGGCCTTACCTCTTACCTCTTACCTCTTAGCTCTTACCTCTTCTGCATGACTGCGGACCAAGCAACGCGGACTACGGAGCGAAACACAGACACGAGCGCGAGCTAACGCGTAACTACGTGTAGTCGTCTATGACACGCAGGGTATAATACCGTAGGAATAGAATTCTGTACCGCGGTTCCGAGAAATGTAACACAAAGACGCGGGGTACCTACGGTAACCAAGGCCCGTACCCGACAACACCGAGCTCACGTGTGGAACTACACCGTCCACAAGTCCATTACGCGGCTCTCGGGAATTGCTTTTGAAAAATGCTGGAATTATAGAACCCGGTAATTATTAATCACGTCCGGTTTCGCGGGTAGGTAGGTACGTGAAAACGGGTTGCGGGCGGCGTAATCCGATCCGAGAAAAACCTCAAGAGTCGATTAACCCTCGTTTAGCGGCAATTTTCTCCCGACGCGACTCAATTCCCTCCGAAACGGGTCGAAGGCAAATAATCAGCAATTAGGAACACGATACGCGGTACGACGGCCCGTGCTCCGTGCAGCCGCGCGCCGCACAGCTGAAGGTGATGCATCGACTTGAAAATGAGGTAATGCCATGTAATGAGGTAACATTTGCAATCAGAGCGGCGAAAGGGTTGACGAGTGAATGTCTGAATGTGTTATATACCCCGACACCCTGCACCCGCGGTCGATCGTCCTCGTCTCGCATACTCGTATCATCTTCGTCATTCCTACCGGCACCGGCAAGAGCAGCTTATCTTTAGAATGCGGCATGGTCGCTGCTGGTGCTTACGGTCGCCGGAGAATAGATACCTCCTCCGTACCTCGGCCCGACCAGGCGCACCGGAGGGTTTTACGGGAGGGAAGCTGGTCAGCCTCCCCGTCCTCCCACACCCCAAGGACTTCGCTCCTCTCATTTATACACGCGAGTCGAGGCCTAGGCCTGGGTCATCGAGCATCAAGGATAATGACCTTATTAAATGAATTACAGGTCCGTTCTCGTGCCGATCGCTGTTTTATAGGTATAATGAAACCAGCGCTGAGAATTACGACCTGCGGTGTATCCCTGTCGCCCCCTGTAAACTTCCTTCAGCTCCTTCCACCGCGTTTTTTGATAATATTGCCCAATTCTTTTTTCAAATAGATTCACTCCGGTTCACCGAACCCGTGCCTGTACTATAGTTTGCCGGACCAGGTAACGACGCGATTCCCAATTCTGTTTTTGTCCGAACTGAATGATTATCCGGCTTTTTCTGACCGTTCTTCGCGTCTGCTCGCATTCTTGGTTCTTCGATTTTCTGTCACTGCCTTCGTACATCTCCGAACGTCGAGCAAGAAGAAAAAGAAGAAAAAGAAGAGAAAAAAGAATCCCCTCTCGAGCCAGCGGAGAGTCGGAGTCGGTACGCCATACCCAGTGCCGAAAAAGTACCGTCGATTTCCACCAAGTCCCGGAGGTATGAATAAACGATACAGAGTCGAAATATGTCCCCGTCAATTAGGTCCTCGTCGTCTGCTGCGGCGAACAACAAGACAAGAGGCAGGCGGGTAGGTGTGTTACGTACGTATACCTAGATGCTCCAGAACCGTACAACACGGCATTGGATCGAAGGGGTTCGGCTTGTTAAATTTTAATCGAAACCGTTAACTACGTCGTTAGCGTAGAAGAGGAGTCAGCAGTCGGGCGTGGATCTTCCGGTTACGGAAGGTTCGCGTCAGCCCGAGCCCTGCAGTCTACCTGCGAAACGGTGTTTGATAATTGAACTGGAAATGACTCGCGAAATTCGGCGAAGCTGGATGCGCGCCGGGATGGATGAACGAGATAAACTGCCAATAACATCGCGGATATTGAGGACTGATTCGAAACAGTGTTTCGAACTTCGGTATAACCGGATATTTCACGGCGTCCGTCTGCAGAGCTCTGATTAACACGGGAGAACTTGACCGAACTTCGATTCATTCCTCGACTTATGTATGCAGATAAGTCTCCTCCGTAGTCATATAGTTTTCAATTCGATCGGAATAACTTGAGTTTGGGGGAAGCATAGGGGAAACTCTCGACTTTTGGAAGATCGCCTATCGTTCGATGCGACCGGACCGCGTCAGGTATCGGAAATATCGGAAATATCGGAAATAATGGGCCATCGACCGCCGGCCGTCGTATATGGAATGTATTTTCATTTTCATCGTCATCCAACAGAATTTGATTGATGCCTGTTTAGCATAAGGTAGATCGGCCTGTTCGCTCTCGGACCATTCCATCTCCATACATGTAGATATTACAGTTTGTATCCGTGACGGATGCTGTCGCTGCGGCTGTGGTTGTGGTTGTGGCGCGACGATCGAGGTATACCTATAACCTACCTACCTATACTACGGAGGTACACACACTTCGTCCAAACATAGAGATGATATGTCGCATTGGGCGTAATCAATCTTTTTGTCCACGCTTTTGCTGCCGTTGCCTACCGTCACGACGATTATAGATAATAATAATAATAATATGAATATGAATATGAATAATAACAATGATGATCGTAATGATAGAATAATAATGATAATACAGAATCCGAATAGCGCGAGGAGTTTGATCGACCGACAGGGGAGCTATCGATCATTCCGCGTCCGATATTGAGGATAGGAAGAGTGACATATATAGGTAAAGTAACGACGGAGTAACTTTCTAGTCCGCGGTATTCGAACGCGATTCTTTACGTCAATCAAATTATTATATACGTATTATTATTATTATTATTATTATTACTGTGGAGGGTATAAAAAGAGGGTATAAAAATATAAAAAGAGATGAGAAATGATACGACAGAGGCTCGTTTAGTTAGTCGTAAAATCGATACACCCGGAGGTGCACGAGACCACGGGTACGGAGTGTATATTGAGCGAATGAAAAATACGCACTCCCACGGGCTGTGGGTGAATATCTGGATGCCAGTAAATAGGAGAACCAGTTTATAGCCCGTTAAGTGCGGCACTTATCTTATTAAGATTACTAAACTCGGTTATATGAGGACGCGGGTAGCCGGGAACAAGAACGACGTACCTGCGTATCGATAATTATTTTGAGCAAATGGTATGAAAAACTTCCTTCTTCACCACTTTTTTTGTTTTTTATTCGTCTTCTTCACCCGGACTCGCAAAGGCTCAAAGACCCAAAGAGTCGTTAATTAGAAACAAGATGAAAAAAGAAAAGGACAACGAATGAGGATATATAGGACACAGGTACTGAAAGACGCCTTTCCTTTCCTTTCCGTTCCTTTCCTTTCCTTCCATTTCCTTTCCGTTTCTTCCTTTTCCGTTTCATTCTCTCCCATTCATCCTCTCGTGGAAAGTTGGTTTTGCCCGAAGAAGGTGAGCCGCGTGTCTCATATCCTCGTAAAACCTCGAGGAATAAAGCTCCTCGACTCTTGGCTTCGAAGACGGAGCGTAAGAGACTCCTCTTTAATTTCTCTCCGCGGTGTCGCGCGTGAAAATACCGTTTGTCACGCTACTCATGATAAACGTGCCAGTGTTTTTCGATGGTGAAGATTGTTAAACAATTTCCAAAGTCTGCTCGATTCTTTTATAACCCCGCGAGCGGCGATTTGAATTTTTATTCTATGTATAAATCGATCCGGCGCGGCTCAAAGGCGTTTTATTGTTAGATGAAATTTTCAGCTCAAGGGCCTGCGCAGATATACGAAAGAGACGGTCGCGGACTTGAATTCATGAATACAAGATTATTCTCTCTTCGGGGCAAGGGATTTCGCCGAAAGGGATCCCGCGGTCGGGGAGTAAAGAAATTTCCTTTCCTCCTCGGCCCAGGTACGTGGCTATTATACCTGTATTCCAGAGTATACGCATAATAGCCGAGGCACCCGTAATACCATTCATTTCTATTATGTACAATCTTCTTCTTCTTCTTCTTCTTCTTCTTCTTCTTTTTCCTCTTTCCCTTTGGAATATTTGACGAAATCCTCGTTTCAGACACGTGGGAGTGAAAACGGTCGCGATCCATGATCCATGATCCATGATCGTGGATACGGATCATCCCCCGGATAGAATACAGATAGGATCTTACGATTTTAGCCCCCCCGGCTATCGTCCGGGTCGGTATCGGTTCGAACAATGGCCGTCGATACAGGATAATGTGTATAATAGAGTTCCTCCGTGTGTATAAGTATACCTATAACGTATGGGCATCGTGATGAATGAACCGCGAGATCGCGAGTCAAAGGTCGACGGTACGCGACTCCCCGCGGCATTTGTTGAAAGGATATTTCGAATCGAAGAGAAAAGATTGAATTAAGAGACGAGGTTCCTTTTATTTATGTTATTTTTAATTTTTAATTGAAAGATCGACGTGAAGAAAAAGCAACGAAATCGTTTTGTATCAATTGAATCCGGTATCTGAGAGATACGAATCTCATCTCGACTCTTGTGGTAGGAGGAGTTCCGAAATTTTCAACTACTATCATATTAAAAGACGAACGATCGTACGTGTTGCCGAGAGGGCGCGGGCGATTGTACCCGCGCACGTCGACTTATCGGTATATCGTAATGACTATAATCACCCACGATCGGGTAATGCCGACCTTAAACGGTCACGCGACGAGCCCGAGACGAAATTCCTTTTCTTTTTCGCTATTTCACTTTATGCCACGCGAAACAAGAGAATTCGTTATCGATACATTATTCGTTCCTCGGTGATCTCGATGTGGAGCGGATACAAAAAGCGACGAGAACGAGGCCAGTCTAGGTAAAATAATGATTTCTATTTGCTAATCAACGCGAAAAGACGCAGGTGACGGTGAGAATGAGAAGGAAAAAGAAACCGTAATATCGTTACGTAGTTACGCAAACGAGCGAAAACAACGACTGAACCGACCATGTCCCCACACGGTGGACTGCGAACAGGGTGTTTCTTAATGACACGTTACACGGGTGTATAGTTGGAGTAAAAAAAAAAGTTCAAATTGCTCTTTCAGGCTCCGATTTTTTTCTTATTCTCCTCTCACGATTCAAGAGTCTCGGGATTACAGGGCCGATACTCAACGAGATAATTTATCGGAGAGGTTCGCTAGTTTCGTTAACCTCCGCGCGTCGGGTGAAAATGAAAGTGACCGCGTCAGCAGCTCCCGCAAAGGAGCATATGGTACGGTATATATAGTTGGGATCCTCGCGACGCAGCTTCTCCGTCTTCATATTTTATTAAACCGTAATCTTGGCCAAGGGGTAAGAAAAGACACGAGCAAAAGAAAAAGAAACAGAACCTGTCTAGTCATCGCGACGTGGGTTTAACGTACCTATATACGCGTATATCAATTTTGTTTCTTATTATCAATCTAACGATAAGAGGAGCGGCTATCTTATGTTTCAGAGTTATTGAAAGCGTTAGTATAAATACGGAGATAACATTTTCTTCCATTCAATAATTCGTATACGTATCTGGGCCATGTACAATTATTAAGACACAATAACGAAATCACGAGCGAATACATGAAGCGTATAACAAGAGCGTGCAATTGAATAAAAAAAAATCAAGTAGAGTGCATGCTATTAGTGAATTGGACGTACCCTGTACCAAGTGGCCACCTGGTAGGTGTTCGAGATAGGTGAGACGGGGGGTTGATTCGGACGAAGGTACACACAGACAGACGTACGTTTCAACCACCGAGCGGGCGAGCGAACGAACGAACGAACGAACGAACGCAACACCCCGGGCGATTGGAAGCGAAGTGAAGTGAAGTGACGCGAAGGTGAAGGGTGAAGGTGAATTGAAGCGTAGTGAAGAGTCGTTGCCCCGCACACGATCATAGGCAACGCACACGTTGAGCAAAAGCAAATTTGCGCAGGCCACGTGGTTGTGCGTCGCGAACCCCGTGTGCACACATCGATTGTCGATAATTAAGCGACAACAAAAGAAAAAAACACCACAGGTCAGAAATTGCAAAGACATTTTGGCCTGAGCCGTTAATTTCAAATATACCAGTGGGTGAGTGGGGTATGGGTATACATAGAGAGAGGTAAGTCGGATAAGAGGTACGCGTACAGATCGCGGCGTGGCTCACGGTTATACGCATTAACAATCACGTACGATTCACCTCGTCGTACTGCCTGGTTAGCAGAATTGATCTAAGGAATCGATAAACCGTCAGCCTCGCGGAGAATTCCGTGATATCGGTGGGTAGCGTACAATATAATATTTGGTTATCATAATAATTATCGGGAATCGAAGGATTTTGAAAAGTGTAAAGGTTACGAAAATAATAATAAACCCTATTCGTCGCGGTGTTTCGAATTTCCTGTACAAATAGAAAATTTGATCAATGCGACGAAGAGAGAATTATAGGTATCAATATAATTGTGGAAGCCGATAGATAAATACAGGAATGTGGAGGAGCGTTAGTAATCTGGGTTCTGCAGTGCTGTACCTCCTGATTTCCGAAGGCAAGCATGTTGAACAAAAAAAAGAACACACCGCAATGAATAATATTATACAATAAATATAGCGAGAGTAGTATATACTATATGTATCTATATAAGTATACATATATAATGGTGAGTAGTGTGAGTGATGTAACACAGCTAGTCGTGATTATCGTGTAAACGCATCTCAACGCGGTGTCACGTCGAGCACGTTAACACCGACAATTAGTGCCGAAAGCATCTTCTGTTCGGCCATGGAAATCATTATTAATAATATTCTCTTTCTCAATATCTGATTATCTCGTGCCCTGCCGGACACGATCGGTAATGATTAACCGTGTACACGGATGATCGATGAGCGCGTGACGTACGTACCTTGGGCAGCGAGGCGAGACACTGCTGCTTGACATCCCAGACCAGCTGATCCTTAGGGAACTGAAGACACTTGCTGACGTTCAGCTCCGGCACGTGTACCCTGGCCAGGAGTACCCCGTCCTCGACGGATCCCTGGCTCTCCGAGCCGAAATCGTTGGGGTGTTTCCCACCCCCTTCCATCGCTAGAGTCGAGATCGCCCGTCTTAGGATCTCCCGCTCAATGATTCACATCTGAAACATACGGAGGCCGGACGACGGTTTCGTCATTACACTTTCTCAATCCGTTAGATCGTTATAGAATTACCATAATCCGCGTTACGGCGGTGCCGCGTCGTTAATGGTGAATAAATACACCGCTCGTCGACGGAGGAGAAAAGGACTAAAAATTATCGAACACGATCGCGTGGGCGGACAAGTGGGATCAGCGGCTGTATCCTCTTGTCGGATTACGAATTGTCCTTCCTCGCGCCTCGAGGTTTCCCTTCCCGTTCAACCTCCACGGGCGACATTGAACCTGAACTAACCAACCAACCTCTAACGCACTTACGCACGATATCCCTGGCACTCGGCAATCTTTCCGACTAGACTCGGCGACGCTGAGAATTACCGCGGGTCGATGGCGCAACGACTGCAACGTGCAACGTGCAACGTGTACACGCCGAGCGAACGATTAGATACGAGAAGACTCCGCGGTTGTCCAAATATCTTTCCTCTCCTTTTCATTCCATTCGCGTATTGTTGCATACGGTATGGTTACAACAATACGCCCACCTCTTCCCTCCAGTCTAGACTCTTAGGAGCACCACCGGATAATTAATCTTCTTGTAACATGAACTCGATGTGGAAATACAAACGATCATATACTAGGTATCTCCAGTTCTGTATTACATATATCGCGTGCGTGATTCTCTTTCGGTTGTGGAGTGTGGAGTAAGGCGTCTTTTTTTTCCGTTATTTCAATCTCGTATATTGTTTCTTTCATTTGTATTTCACCCGAATCGTCCAAGAGACAACGAGCGGCGAGCCACGTCCGCGCGTCGAAATTGTGGGCTATAATACATATACCGGTGCCGCGAGAAGTTTGATGGGAAACCGCAGAAACCTCGGCAAAAGCTATTAAATACAAATGTTACAGCCTTGCCCTGAAACCCCGCACATACACACACACACACACACCGTTGACCGTGGATCGTGGATCGTGGCAGGGCTGACGAGCTTAAAACTTTAAATAACCCGACGACCGCGCTTCTTACTTCGTACGTATCTCTCCACCTCTATACGCAACATGCGACCAACTGCAGGGAAATAAGTTTCTATCGCAGTGGAATCGGGGTACGGCCGACAGAGACAATCGCGAAGGAAATACGCAGAGGAGAAGTACCGGTGACTTCTCTCTTTCTCTTTCTCTTTCTCTTTCTCTTTCTCCGTTTGTTAGTGACATGTAGTAAATCATAATTTTATAGGTCTGGAGCTCATCTCGTCGAAGCTCCGTTCGCGAGATTTTTACGTCTGGCGACTGCTGCGGCAAGGCCCCCTCTCGAAGGCGTGGGCGTTAGCCGTTGACTTTACAGCCAACCATAACCGTGTTCGACGAAATAAGAAAATGTAATTATAGCAGACTGATTGCAAGAGGTACGAAGGATCATGAAAGTCTTGTCTTGTCTTGTCTTGTACTTGTACTTTTCGTATACTGACATCGATCGCGTCCAGTCTCGTCCCGGTGGACGTAACTCCGACTGATTCTTTCGGGGGTTAAACTTGAAGCAGACTCTGCGGTAACGATGCGGAATCCAACCCCCCGAAGACTCCTCGGTATAAGCTATCGACGTTTATTCGTGCATGACCCGAATACCCAACGGAGAATATTAGGTATCTTAATTATTCAATCGCGCAGCTTCGGGGTGGAGACACTTCCACGATCGCAATAATAACTATTCCCCACCCTCGTCTCTCTTTTTGTATATTTTTGTATCTGTGCTATGTCTACAACTACTCTCTTGTAGTCCAATATTGCCATGGACTTTCTATCTATCTATCTATCTATATATCTTTTGCCAATAATCAGATCTCGACGACCGCGAAACTGATCAGAAGAGGGAATTCGTTCCAAACTTTCGTTTTTAGCGAATCATCCGCATGCCTGTGTCCATACAGACGGATAATTCAAGGTCTTGCGTACGTAATGAGGTGGTATTGTACATGCATACAATCCGAACATGAGACAGAAGAGAGAGAGAGGAGGGAGAAATAAGACGAAAAAAAGGGAATAATCTATTCGACGTCGTGGTTTTTGAAAAGGCGATTACGTACCAAGAGCGTAAAAATTTGCAATGTAAATTACCTCGCTCAAGACCAGACACCTTTTAAATCATCTCAAAGTTGTAGAAGAGATGCGAAAGGAGGCGTCGGCTCCGGCATCGCAGTCAGGTACGAGCCCCGGTATTCGTTTTAAATAATTCAATGCCCCGGACATGGTGGATTGCTAAAATATCGCGAATAAATTCAACCCGCGTAAACCTAGAGGAGATTCCGAAGGAATGACAAATTGTTTCGAGGGTCGGAGGGGAGTAAAATAAAAGGGAAGGTTTGTCGCCACGTCGCCACGTCGCCACTTCGCCCCGGTACAACTTTCTCGTCCTCCCCGGTCCTATTGACACTGGAAGAACCGGGGGTGTTGCGGGTGCAGGTCCTCTCCGAAGTCTCGGCGTGCACCCTCGTCTCTTGACGTTGACTCGCCTCTCGAGGGTGCCGTGGAATCGCGAAACGACTGACGGTCCGCCCCGCAGCAGGACGTACGTACGTGACGCCGGAGGTGCGGGCGGGACGGAGGATTCTCGTCTCGTCTCATGCGTGGGCGCGTGTTTCGCGTGTCGCGCGGGTACCCACCCCGATACAAAAACAACCCCCTACCTATATCATGCCGTACAAGTGTATACCTATGCAAGCAGTCTCCGAATGAGACGACGACGACTATATATATATATATATACAGGCGTGTGTAGATGGCTCGTATATCTTTGAAAAAAAAAACGGATTATTATTTCTTACCCCTGAAACTGCAGGTCGTCGAGTTTGAGTAGAATATACGCGGTGCAACAGCCATTTTCCTGGATCACACGACGAAACGACACGATTAATCATAATTTCTTCTTAATCCGCGCACTACCGAGTCGAGTATTCGACGCGTACACACCCGTTTCCATATCAATCCGTTTCGTTTTATCAAATTATCGGCTTCTTTCGCTTCTGCGTGAGGATGACGCCGAGTATGAGAGAGTAGTTTATCCGGTCAACTGGTCGGACACCAAAGAGCACCGATTCGACGTCAACGTCCGCGGGTACGGGCACTCGAGCACCTGACAGCGGCACAGGACCCTCTTAGGCTTTCGGTTGGACGGTATTTCGACAAAAACACATCCCCTGCAGTCTACCCGGTGTGTCGACGATCCCGAGGTGGCGCCATCGGACAATTTTGCCCCGGGTTCACTGGTGGGGGTTGGATGTGGTTGCTAGGCGACCGGGAGAGATCGACCGAGTACAACCCCTAGCCTGAGAGATGGAGGGCAGAACCACCCTCCGCCGCCCTACACAGGCACGGGCACAGGCACGCTGCAGAAATCCCGTTCCCGTACCAAAAACTAACGCGCGATCCTCGGGAGGCAAGGAAAATCTCTTTTATTTCGCACGCAAGTGCACCGGCACTGGCATCATCATCCTCCCCGTCCTCTTCTTCTTCTAGCGCGGTAGATATTCAAAGATCTGAGAGTTTTTAATTTTCTTTCTTTCTCAACATACGACGCGACGTTCGCCGTATGTTAAGAAATGAAACGAGTTTCTATATTCGGAATGAAACTTGTTTCGAAATTCTTTTTCAACGATAACACGACCGTAGCTCGTACAACAACAGCGTCGTTGTGTCCTGAATTAGCACCGGTCGTTAGAAGGTAGGTGGGTATACGTTACGTTACGTACGTACATACCCACACGAATTACCTGTTGAACGTTTTCTTGCGATACCTCCTTGCGATACCTACAGGTACTTGGCCGTATGCAAAGTCTGTCTGAGAGTAGACAATTGCCCAAAGGCTTCACCGCGAGACAGACGGCTGTTTTGCCTTCCAGCTTCATCGTCGACGTTTTTACAATAGCCGAAATTCCTCGCTTGCTAATTATTCGCACGTAATAGCAGACGTCATCCCCCGACGGCGAGGGATCAGCGAATGCAATGATACAGGAGAAATCTTGAAACTATAACGATAACAATCGATGGGCAGATATTTTAATTACATATTATTAGAGACTAGATCGCAAGAATGGCCGGACCCACCGTTCCAATACCGTAGGTCGTACCACCTATACCCGATACCATCGGAATTAGATAGAAACGGATAAAAAGCTACACAAAGAGCTGTGATTACACCGGCATGGCATTGGCATGCCCTATAGCGCAGACTCCTACGAATCGAGATAATAATCCGATATTCGTGTCTACATTTATGCACCGCACACACACACGCGCGGGGTTATTGTTTAACAAACCTTCGAACGATACGGTATAATCAAACAATTCGCGTTATTTGCTCGGCATCAACTTCTACGAATCGATAAAATTACATGAGACTGAAATAACGAGAAAACAAAAACGGCGGAGCAAATTAGACCCGTATGGTATGGGCGAATAGCCATTTGAAATATTTCACGACAAGAAAAAACAAAAGAAAAAAAAAAGAAGGAACAAACGAATTGATCACTAAAAATATAGCGAGTGGGCGATAGGATATCTCTGGGCTGGTCGGTTAAACGGCAACCACTTAACCCGACCCCTTTGCTCCTGGCGATCGTCAACTTTTTTTTCCGTTTATGGACGTGATCCAACGACGACGATCAACTGGGACATTGAGATGGCGAGGATGACGGGGATGACAGGAGGGACGGACGGGTCGGAAGGATCCGGTCAAGTGTACAGGCACCGGCGACCTCTTTTCTATTGATCTAACCCCCCGGGACCCCCGAAATGAAAAACGTGATAATAAAAAAAAAGTATACGTCAACGTTAAGAGTGACGCGTTTCCTCACCTCGTCTCCCTCCCCCACGTCTCTACTAATAATTGGCGCACAGAGCTCTATACCTAGTCGGTCCTTTTGAATACCCTTCCGCTCGTCAACTGAACGTCCTCCAATAACCGCGACGGCGTGACGGTTGTCGCGCCGTCACTTTCGCGATTTATTAATTTATGACGGGTAAAAAAGGGGGATATAACGTTTCATATGCATACATGTACACAGCGGCGGGTCGCGTATGATACGGCTATGAGATAAAACGGAAGTATGAATATTGTTCAGTCTGATGGATCGTCGTGGACGGTTCAACCGATGCGATTAAATTCAATCTGGATCAATGAAAAATTTTACCCTTTTCAATTCCTCGTTATTATCATCGCAAACTTGTGCATTTCCTGCGTAGCTGACTGGCAAATTTCCCCATTAGCCCACAGGTATGTATGTACATGTGTGTATACATGGAAATCCTAATTAGTTCAGTTTTAATCAACCAGCCCCGTATTCATAGCCCGAGTTTGCACCGTTGCGTTTACTCTATTTAGCAACGTCCGGAATTTCGGATTATAGGGGCGAGAGGATTCACAGCTTTCGCTAATTCCGAACAATTAATTTTTGTCAGGTGACCTGAAAATTAATAGCTTGCGAACAGTTCCCCCAAAAGTTGAACGAATGAGAAATAATACATCTCAATCGAAATATATACCGTTCAGCCCTCAAATTACGCGAAACGACTTGACTTTTATACTCGTCGACATCGCAGCTTATGCGACGTTCCGTTGATATAATATAACCAAGTTGTCATAATCGTCTGGTGAGAAAGCGAGAAAAAAAAAAAACGATGCTCGTTACTTTTTACACCATCACTCTAAAAACTGTTCAACGACGTCCTATTCGTTTGCAATTGTGCTTTTAATCATGCCGTACATAATTTAATCGTTTCCTTTTGATCTAAAAGTCGAGGTCGAGGGTCGTTTGAAGCGAGGAAACGGGGCTGGGACGAACGATGAAGAAGAAATATGAGAAGGAAGTACTTGAATGAAAAGCCAAAAATGAGAAAATAAGAATGGTGGGAGAAATGCGTTAGATGAAAAGAAAAGACGCACCCTTTGATGTTTTTATATCCTACGAATTTTTTCGCCAAAAACAAAATCCTATATCGCCTGTCTAGCGGTATAAGGTCGTATCCACCAAAAAGTTGATTTTGGTGGTAAAAGGTCGTATATTTTTTTTTGTCCTTTGCCATTCGCTATTATAGTGTCCAAAACGCATACATCTATGAAAATTAACCGAAAGAAAAAATAAAGGTGAAAGGTCGTAAGTACTGGCGGTTACTTTCATTTCTAGATTAGAAAAAAAAAATCGTGTTCACTAATGATTGTATGGTCGTATCCACCATTTTCATTTGTATTATATAATTTTTTTACAAATCGTTTAAAAACCTGTGAAACGTGTAGATAAATCAAGTTTCGGACGAAATATTCCAAAATTTTTAATTAACAAAAAAAAAAAATTAACAAGCTAAAGGTAAAAGGTCGCATTCGCCATAATTTTTTTTTTACTCATTTTTTCAAAATACTCTAAAATCACGTGAAACGTGAAGAAAAGTGAAATTTCCGAAGATTTTTCAAAATTTTCAAGATTAAAAAAAAATTATTGACACGGTAAAGGTACAAGGTCGCATTCGCCATTATTATTATCTTCGTTTCTCATCTTGAGAATCGGAATTTTCATTTTTCTATGCATTTCACATGATTTTAGAGTAGGTATTTTGAAAAAATGAGTGAAAAAAAAGTAATGGCGAATGCACCTTTCGCTCGTTAATTTTTTTTTGTTAAAAAATAACAATTTTGGAATTTCGTCCGAAATTTGATTTATCTATGCGTTTCAGAGGTTTTTAGAAGTTTTATAAAAAAATTATATCATAAAAATAATGTTCGATGCGACCTTATAGGTATCATTAGTGAACACAATTTTTTTTTCTCAAGTAGAAATAAAAGGACGTAACCGCCCGTACCTACGACCTTTCATTTCACATTTTTTGCGGAAATACGGAGAAAAAATTGATATGCCCTTTTACCTTTATGCATGGTAAAAAGTCGCAGGTATATTGGCGCATACGTCCTTATCATTAGACACGCGATATACCTATACTATACGCATTACGTGATAATTTGGGAAAATACTGCGTCACTTTGATATCAATTAATTTCAATGAATTGTAACGAAAAATCGTCGAGATCGTTATTTTTCACCCATCTAATGACGGCCGGGTGGTTGCGGGCTCTTACGTCGCGTGTGTAGATGACAACAATGGGCGGCAAGACGGGCATTGTTCAAATATAGAACACTCAAGGTACAAACAGCGGCTAGCCTCCCGGCATGGTAGCCGTGAGAGGCGAGGTTACTTTCTCTGTGACAAGAGCAAGAGTTGCCCCCGCAGAATCGCGGACACCGACGCAGGACAGGACACGATATACGATATACGAGATACGATATACCTACGAGATACGAGACATGCTCCTCGTCGTATGACCGGAGTGTGATTCGATAAATTCCGTCGCCACGACGACGATACGGACGATAGAATCGTTCGATATTCACGTTACGCCGCAGAAACGGGTTTCACAGTAGCACCAACTTATATTCGAGGAAATATTTCGGCAAGAGAGCGAGTGAGAGCGGGGGAGAGAGGAAAACTGTCACGAGCACAGACGAAAAGAGAAAAAAGTAAAAGTAAAAAGAAAAGTAAAGCCGCTGTACACAACCCATTAGTATAGTACAGTTTGCGCGCACACGCCGCACCCGCACCCGCACCCGCACCATCTGCGCAGCGGCGTTGGTATCCCGGCTGTTAGCAAAGCTCACAATCAAACAAAACTCGGGGGGGTTGAACTGTACGAGGAAGGAAAACAACCCCCGGAATCTCCGCATTCGTCGTCGTCGTCTTTCCATTGTTTAATCAATAAACCCTAAACTCCTCTGCAACTGTATAACCCGAAATTTAACTATCGAATGGCTAATTTTCACTCGGCAAACACCAATTACCTCGCACGACATTGTGGTTCGATGCTGTAACTAAACTCAAACTCAAACCTCCGACACGCGTTCTCCTCGTACCTTGGTGGTTTTCCTCTTCGAGCTTCTCACGCGTATAGCACAGTGGCACCTGGCAGCGCCTCGTCTCTCGCGCTGATCTGCGATTACGTGGAGAACTTTCGTATCTTTTCACCTTTACGCGTTACCATCGCAACGGCGAACCAAGTTTTGTAAGAACAACGCGGACAGAGAGGGATGTCGAGTCGACACCCGGGAAAACGTTGCCGCGCTCTTTAGTCGTTCCGCACCCTCGTGTTACATTATTATACTCGGCAGGGCTCCCGGACTGCGAGGTGCACGATGCACACGGTGCACGGCGCAGAGGCAAGTAGAGGCGGAGAGAGGATAAAATGGAATGGGCCAAGAGGTGATATTTCAAGGACGGGGGTTAGTAGAAGCATTTCGATCGGTTGTAGAAGATTCTTGTTGCAGATTTTCTCTAGAGAACTGCAGAAGGATGTACTAAATCTTGGCCGGATATCTCGCCAGTATATCAGAGGCGGTATGGCAGCGGGGGGTACCCACTGCCCGGTTCTCGGCTCGGTCATGATCCAGGGCCGTATCCGTGTCCCCGCGCGGATTGACCGCGGTACAATGACCAGTAAACGAGATCCGATACACAAAACGGACGGTCAAACATGAAAATCGGTCGAGGTCGACGTCAACGATTGTCACCCCTCCTTGTAATATCCTCGAATAGTACGTCCAACCTTCGCCGCATCGATAAAACGGTCCACCTTCTCGCCCGTCCCTGGTCCGAGTAGCAGCCGTGGTAGCGAACGCGGTGGTGCACGACACAATGGAGTGTTGCGGTGACCTCCGTGACCCGAGCACCGGGACGCCCGAATCTCGCGAGTCGTGGGAGGGGGGCGCGGTCGTTAGCGTTTCACGTGCGTGAATTATCTAGATTTTACCGATGTGTCACCGACACGCATACCGTACGTGGGACAGAAAATAGTAGCATGTTGGCGAAAAACAACCTTGCAGCGTTTCCCGATGAATTTCATCGAGCAATGAACCTTTGGCCCGTACACGTACACTATAATACCTATATCGCGATTGAATCGAGATAGACGCGGACGTTTTAGCCGACGGGCGACGATGAATAACCGTAGGCGGATTTTATACATCGGCGTAGGTGTAGATGTAGGTGTAGGTGGTGGTACCGATAATTTATCACATTGACACAATGAGAAAGTGATTATTGACAGGTGAAAAAAAAATATAAGAGGCGGTATATCTCTCGTTGATGCGCGAGTGTGCGCAGTTTAGGTCAAAGATATTGCGGTGCAGATGGTGAGAGTGGGTACAATTATTCACCACCGGAGGTACATTAATTATCCTCTTCTCGCGCGGTTTTCATTAATTAAAAGATATTCATTTCAAAGATCAAAAGATGGCGCTTGAGCGGATTATTACAGTGACACAAAGAAAAGTTCGGCGGTACGTCAGCGCAGGAACGAAACATCTATTACGAAACAGAAATTAAAACCCGCCGTGAATGATTGTAAGTTACACGAAAGGAACGTCAAATACGAGGCGATATCAAATTATAGTAATACCTACCCATTATACATGTAGGTATGCCAGTGTATCAATGGGGGACTCGTCAGACGTTCCGCAAATTCTGCATAGCAGATATATATTCAGATATTCAACCAAGTGCCAATTGAGGAGAAAAAAAGTTGGATCTAGTTTCAAAGTCAACTTTTTTCCTCTCTTTCACCTCTATACGCTTTACACCCGTCGTTTACTTCACCTCAATACTTTTCCTTAATTCTTATTCTCAACTTTCGTCTCTTGCATTTTTGGTTGCCCTGTAATCTTTTCCCCAAGTATTTTCAGATTGCGAACCCAGCAGTAATGAAATCGCTCTGAAAAACTTATATCGATCAAATTTGCGTCCTCTCCTCTCCAACTTTCATTCCCGTTGGAAATAAGTCAAGGGTAGAATGAAGCTGATCAGACGAAACGTCCGAAGAGTATTATCACGGTAATAGTAATAGCGATACGAGAACGGAAGAGTATACGCAGCGGATGATCCCGTATTTTACGATCTCGTTAAACGTATCTCCGCAGTTTCATCCTCCGGTTTTGGGTATAGTTACACCCCACGTCTCCGAGGATCGCCTCTCGTTTATCGCGCAAACCGCAAAGAGAGAATAAGGAGGATAATAAAATGGGCAAAAGAAAGACCCGCAAACGTACGCCAAGTGTGGAGGCGAGGAGGGACAGGTCAGCCTGCCGGTGCTGCGCGTCGAGAAATGACTCGGCGAAAATTTCACTCGGGAATGTGCGGCAAATGCGAGGCAGACGTATTTTCAAGGATTTGCGTCGGTTCTACGCGTAAGATGGGGGAATGGCGATGGAAAAAGGCGAGTTTTCTGTAATTTCCAAATACCGACCGAGAGAGGTACCGGGAGTCGTCGAGTATCTCACCGAACATCCCCTAGCGGCGGCCCTGTCCTGGACCCGACTATTGATCCGGTGTAGAATATAGTATAACCCGGCAACAAGCCGAGAGTCGAGAAGGAGAACACGGGCACGGGCACTTGTATTATTGTATATTTTGTGTGCGAATTCGAGAGGATTAAATCCGCAAGTCCGAATGGCGATAAACGCTCGCTCCTGCTCCTGACCCACGTCACTCAATGACAATTAGATAAGACCCGGTTCAACCGCCGGACACTCGGCTCCAGGAGTAGCAACGGGACGCCCATAGGATGGATAGAAGGATGAATTCGAGTATTCGGGTGTCAAAGAATGATGTGCAATGATTCGCATGATTCGAATGAAACGCGAAGCTCAAATCATTTTCACACATCGCATGCTTAGGACTGGACGCAGAATCCGACGTCACGTTTTTATACCCGCGATGTGAGCAATTGGAGCAGAAAAATTGTCAAGTGGGGTAAAAGAAAAAAGTAGCGTTAGGAGAGAAGCGCATGTAAGAAAATGAAAGGGAAGATTTTTTTCGTTGCTTTTTACCCTCGTCGCGGTAATTACTCGATTAGACCTATATTACGGGCATGCGAAAAATCATTAATTTATTGTTTTGTCAATTACTAATTTCATTCAGAACTCGCGATACAACGGGCGTAACTAATTACACGTATTAAAAAAAGAAAGGACACACGCAGGGACAGTAATTAAATAGTCGGATCCGAAAGGTTCGAATTCAATTATAAAGGTTTTTGATCGCATTAGTCTGGAAACTCGATGGGTTTTCGATCGATTATCACGAATATTGAGACTGCAGCGGAAATGAAGTTAATTGGACTCTGTATTATCCCAGGATTTACGTCAGAGTTGATTTGAGCATAAAAGTCGAATGAGCGAATGAAATTCGGTTATCCACTCCTCGCTATTCGCTATTCGCCAATCGCCAATAGCGATTCGCTCTTCGGTGTCTGATCAATTTCCATCGCAATAAGCCTCGGGCGGGCGTTATAAGGGACGCGGAGAGAGAGATAACGCAATGGCGATGCACAAGGTATACGCTATCTGGTATTAGACACAAGCTTTCGTGACGAGGAGTACTTAAGAGGTGATTTCCGGGTCGTAGCTCGCGCCTAGAGATTCGCCATTTCGATCCGGAGTCTGGCGACAGGACACGCCATCATACCTCAACTCATCTACTCAGTGGAGAATAAATCGATTCCCGATTACGTATCGGAACGCCGCCTATAGATACGTATTATACATATAGGTATACGCCCTATGTACGCCCGAACGATTTCTTCTTCTTCTTATTATTATTTTTTCTTCTCTTTTCGGCAGAGTCGCTATAGCGTTCGAGGTGTTGACCCGAATACGTTGCATTTGGCAAAGAGAGGATCGAGAGGATATTCACATGTACGATGTATAAAACGTCCCTAGGTACGCGAACCTCCGGGTGTTTGTGAACTGCGCAGTGGCAGCGGCAACGGCACCTCGATATTATATGAGATTTCCAGCTATTACCGCACCATCTTCACGGATCGCTTCAGCCCTGGGTCAAATACCGATATCAACGATTTTCCTTCTCCTTAATTCCAGCTCTACCAGATACGAAAACCTCCAAGGTGACATTGCGCTTTATGAGCTACAGATTTAGGCGATGCCGATGCGACACAATTTTTTTCTCTCCCATTCATTCTTTCTCTATGTCTTCTCGAGTCTGGACCGAACCTATAAACAACGGAGATGTTTCTCGAGGGAAAAACAAGCCTCGGCTCGCCATAAACTGTACCCATGTAATAAACTAGAAGCATTTAAAATTGAAAGGAGAGAAAAAAGGCTGTAGGTATCGTTTGAAAAGGTAGAAAACCAAGACCGAATGTCTGCAGTCTCGCTCACCCACTTTTCCGGGTAAAAGCAAAAGTAAGTACAAGTAAGTACAACTAAGTGAGTAAGTGAGTAAGTAAGATAGGTTTATTGAACGAGGGGGGTATAAGTGGGTATTATGGGAAGAAGAGATGAAAACTGTCGAGTAAAAGTAAGCAATTGAAGAGTTCGTTGGTATAATACAGCCGCGATACATGCGAGAAAGATTGAGAGATAGAGGTAGAAGTAGAGGGAGATCGAGAGCGAGAGTGAGAGTGAGAGTGAGAGTGAGAGTGAGAACGTACAAGAAGAACCCGCGTGGCGGAGATGAAAGGTTTCGAAACGACTGAAAATTACGTTTGTTTATGGAGTCTGGGTAGAGTGCAGCGAGTTAAACGGTCCGCTGTTTATATTTATAATAAGTAGGTACGTCGCGGTACTATACGTACATACCCGCGAGCCGTGATAACTCTGTTATCCTATTATTTATCGCTCTTAAACACCGCCAGCGGGGTGGTTCGGACTCGAGAGATCCGCAAAACTGCAATTGAGTGAATAGGACGAGCTTTTGCTTCCGCTACTACCGAAGCACAAGCATCCTGCACCATCGTCGCCGCCTAACGCTAACCTAACGCGCCGGTGAATATTTCCAGATTCGAGTTCGAGGTTGAAACGGAAAGACGATATTAAACATATGTATTATATGTATATCTTCTAATCCCAATTCCTGCGACAGTTATCGATCGATAACGAGTCATTGTAATAAGCCAAGCTGAAACTAACGCGGCGCCCATACCCATAGCTGATGCTGGTATTAATAAATACTCAAAGTCATATCGTTAATAACCAACGGAGAAATTCTTAATTAATCGCCACATATGGTAGCTAATTAAATACCGACTACCCGTGGCCGTGTCTATGCGCCGTACGAGCGGAGCAAACGAGCTCGGAATGCCGCTCGTACGCTCCGAGTGACGCCCCCCGCGACGCAGTCACACGAAAACGCCTCCGTTACCTGTACCGGAGTCACGACGGCGCGCGGCGTCGTTGCCTCAGACTTTTATCTTCAAACATATTCGCGATAGAAATTAGATAACTGAAACACGTGAGAGACAAAGAAGACGAGACGCCGAATTCGATTCACGTGACGCGAAGGAAAAAGGGAAAAAATTAATAATTGGCAAAAATCAACGGTATCCGGTAGTCGACAATTTATTCAAAACTTACGTGTGTCTCGTGGTTATAATATCGTCGATTACGTAACTCGCGAAAACTACGCACAATCGAAATAAGAGCAGGCCCGACGATCAGCCTGTAAGGTGATTGCCATATTGAAACAGAAAGTCTGGTAATGTCGGGGTGTGGGATTGTTTGCAGATAATTAATATCAAATCTGCGGATTAATTCGACGGATCGTCGCGATACGTTTTCAAGCTATTTATCGCCTCGCCGCCTCAAAAGTCTGCGCGCGTCTATTATACCTATACCTATACCTGTACCTGTACTCAACGATGAGATTTGGCTCCACGCGAGTACAATAGTCGGTCTTTGGCCAACTGCAACGCCTGGCTCTTCTGGCTGGGGCAAAAACCGCGGCGGCGGTCCGCGTTTCGCAGCGTTCAACGTTTCACCGGGACGCCAACAAACCGAGAGTCCCGCAGCACACAGACCCTGTAATTACAAGGGACCGGTTCGGTTCCCCGGGCTGGCGGGTAAGCCCGCGTACGTTCATGCATAATTGTTCGAGCCAACAAGGCCCAAAGTAGGCAGGCAGGTACCGCGGCGCCAAATTACATCCACCGATAGTATATAGCTGTGGGCTCCGGATACCGGGAATTCAGAATCTACATCTGAATCTCTTCACTACAGATATAGTATAACGCTATTCGCAAAAATCTCCGAAACCGACCAGACGAGGCTGATTAGACCGCATCTTACAGTTTTCGTATTCCCGCGGTTCTACTCGCGATACTGCGAAGCATATCGGCCAAAACCTACTCGCTGGACCGCAGTGTTTCACGACTTGCACCGTGATTCGTGTATCGTATCGTACCGTATTGTATAGGTACGCGAGTCGCGAAATACCTGACGCGTGACTCACGCGACAATACCTATGCAGTTCGGCCGGTACACGTAGGAGAGAGGCGAGGTCGTTATACCTCTGGATATACGCATCTGTGTACCACGTACACTTTACTCCACATGCTCCGTACGCGAGTCGCTAAACTACGTGTAACCGCGACGGTGAAGAAGACACGGGGTAGGCACGCTGTGTGTCTACGGGAATACGGGATTGAAAACTCGGATTATCTTTGGATTATCGTTGGATTATCTTTGCAGGTCGAGAAAATGCAGCCCGACTTATCGAATCTGATCCGTCACGCGCACGGTTAATCAACTTTTCCCATACCCCGGGGTACGGAGGACTCGGCGTGCCTACATCAAGCCTACGCGGTACGCGGTTTTCAACTTCGAACAAGACTCACGTTCTCATTGTCAGACAAATCTATCAACGTACGGGTTTCATCGTTTCGTTATAGTCTCGTATTTATTACCGACGACCCAAGAACACCGAGACTCTTACGAGCATCGTTATAGAGCGTCTGATTACTCACCATAATCGGGGATGCGTCGCACCGCCCGGCATTAGACGAGGCAGGCCAATCGTCGGGCAGACCATCTGTAACAAATGGGATAAGGTGGGTGATTCGGTGACGAGTAATCGCGAAGCCCTTGAGTTCGCACAAGAAAATACTGAGTCAGGAACCCAGGCGTATCTACCCCTGCTCGAACCGTACTTTTTACGCACGTTGCAATTAGAATGTTTATTGCATCGTTTCTATTCTCGATCATCTCCACTTGGTCTCTCGGTCACGTAACTACGAACACCTTTACCGATACACTCGTTATACCTGTACCTATACCTATGCCTTTGCCTGTACCGGTTCGTTATGAAGAAAAACTACTAATTGCCAGCTGTAAAGGATATCGTTCACCGTATAACCGATCCTCAATGGGGAAAACTTGTTCGAAATAACTATAGAAGCGAGTGTAAGTTATAAAAATTGAAACTCCTTCGCCGCGGTGCACGATCTCGCCCTCGTCCGGCGTCTAAGCCCGTAGTACTCGTTACTGATGGAAAATTCCTAATTATATCCCCACCGGCGCGCCCATGCAATAAAAAAAAGTATATACATATATCGTTTAGTCATATTTTGACAACTCGGATAATACCGCACATCCGATGATAAAATTGAATTATTCTCGTCATATAGTACCAAGAATTTATCGAACTCACGTCAGCGACGGAACGTTATCGGGCAAAAGCTACGAGTCAAGATAACGAAATGCCCGAGTATAGAGATAAATCGGCTTCGGTATAGAGATAAATTTCAAGAATAAAGAATCATCTTTTGGCAGTTGGTGTTAGGAACCCTGTACGATGTATGGCGAGACTGCAGCGGAGGCTAGACGAGATTCGGCGAACTCGTTTCACCGCGGGATTAGGTATCCTTCGCGAGCGCAACATCTTTCGCTGTTGAATCGCGAAACGCACGGGACGACCGGTTCTTTGGCTAATAATTTCCTTCTTTTTGTTTTGTTCCTTTTAATTTTTTTCATCTCATCTTCCGATTCGGTCGGTGCAGTTTCGCAGAAAACGCAGCAAAGTCCGAAGTAAGTTACGTACGTCCGGTGTCAAATTCGCGCAGGCATCTCCTTACTCCTCCTTCTTCCGTCACTCAGTGTTATAAAAAATACCGCCTGATGTGCGCAACGGGGCACCCATACAGGTACCACGTGCAGCTTGTGTAACGTGATATCGCCCAAGAACTGAGAAGGACGCACGTAAAATCGAGAGGATATACTCGGAACGGAACTGGTCTGCACCGGTGACTCCGTCTAAAGGTGAGAGGCATAATCGGATCTAACGAAAAGGACAAACTACCTCGGGTACAATGGGACAAAGGACGAGCACGCCGTGGAACACGAAATATTATCCATCTCTGTCGCACACTTGCCCTTTGACGAGAAGCAATCGATGACGAGCCCTCTCCATATCCTATCCAATCGTCGCCGAAGAATGAGAAATCAGCGATGATCCGATATACTTTCAGTATTTCAGTATCTCAGACATTTTTTTAATAACGAAGATAATCAACGTTGACTCGATCGATATGCAGAAACAAGTGAAAATGAAAGTGAGCTATGAGAAATAATAATTTCACGTTACAGCTCGATGTTATAGTTTGAGAATTTCTATCAGGTATTACAGCGCGGCGCGTATTCCTGAGCTAAGAGCAGCAACAGGAAGTACGGTAATATATGGGAAAATATTTCGAAGAAGAATATCACACTGCTGTATTATACAATAGAAATTGCGTAGCCGTCTACACTTTGGCGCACGTCTACGGGAGTGAGAATAGGAAGAATGGCTTTTTATTTTTCTCGGTTAAATCAAAAACTGCCTTCGAAATACGAGCAACGGAATAATTTGGTAACCTCGGATGCGATGGCGTCGGCGGTGTGAGAAATGGGTCGAATTGACACATATCCTCGGAGCAGCGGTCTAGATTCATTCCCCGGCAGACCGATGAAAAATAACCGGGTACGGGTGTTTGTACGTAACCAACCGCTATAGGATTCGTTTCTCCGGTCGGCCCACGGTACCCAACACGCGTCACACTTCACAGTAGTAGGCAATCAACGAAGCTCGCGATTTCAAACGCGAGCCGTTTAAACGACGCGATTAAACAACTTATCGTTATAGAAGTTGCAGATTAAAATCTGTTGAACCATAAAAGGGTCCCCTGTCCCCGGCGTGTTTCTACACGATCACCTACGGTCTACGCAAAACTATTTCATAACGTAACGTAGAATAAGTAGCTCTGGGCGGCCACTATGAATCTGTAGGTACCTACGCGATACGCGCCACGCGTTGTGCAAGGAAGGAGAGAAGAAGAGAAGTTCGGAAAAGGAAATCAAGTCCAGCGAATTGGCGATAGCCAAGAAAAGTGATAGTCTCCGGGCATTCGCTGCGACGCTGCGACCCTGTGATCCGACAGTCGATCTCGCGTTTGAGATTGGTCAGTACCCGACGCGGGGTTAGATCGCAGGTGAGAATTGCGTAAGGTGAAATTCGCCCGCAGGGCATGCGGCATTACACCTCCTATTTCTACGCGGAGTTTGTTCGGATCAGCACCTTTTCCATACCTCTTCCGACTATATTTTCTGCGGTTCACCGTTGGTATATACCTAACTCATTACAGGTATGTGGGTACGGGTACGTTACACTTGCCCCCCGCGACTCCGCGTCTCTCTCTCTTGCCGTGAAAGTGAAATAAACGAAGCTTGTACATTATTATACCTACTTGCGTTGTCCCACTCCCTTCTCAACGTTGCAGGATAATGAAGATTTACTATCCGCACACCTACCCGTATCATGTATCATAGGTGTCTAAAACCGTACCGCGGACACGTAACGCGATACCGGGTAAACATTATTTTTATAATCAATAGTTCGATTATTTTTCTTTTTTTCTTACTTTCTTTCTTTCCTGCTTTCTATTTTTATTTGCCTCATTGTCTTTTCTTTCTTTTTTCTTTTTTCTTCTTTTTTTTTTTGTTGAAATGGTTAATAACGAGTCACTAGGATATAGTCTACCAGCTACATCTTAAAAATCCTCTATCGGGTACTAAATTGTTAAATTTTATTAAATTTTACAGAACTTGATAATGGTCGACCATGCGCGACCGAAACGTCGTTCAATAAATAAAAAAGGTTTCGACAAACTGGCCGTTTACCCATGAATCCTTCCTCTAAATATCATCACGGTCAAGAATCATACCTCACTTATTTTTATTTGCCTCAACCGCAAGAAATGTGGACGTAGGTACCGAATCGAATTCGACGACATTCTTTGATCGTTAATTGTAATAATTATTTCATTCGCGTCTATGAGAATATCCCCGACGATCGTGCCGGTATCCACGGCTTCGAACGGTGACTCGAATACTTATAAGAGACCGGAGATATGGATAAGGTGTGTCGTGTATCCCAAGATGGATAATAAACGGACAATTCTACGTATAAACAAAGGTGAAGAAAAAAAAAAAAAAAAAAATTAGTAGAGTTAGATTTGTAAATGAAATCGAGCCGTAATATATTCCGATCGGTTTCGGCGCTATATCGACATCCTTTTTTGAAACTGTCTCGAAATCTTATCCACATTGTTAGCGCAAAGATCTGTACGGAATATAGAGAGGAGATCGTAGCGAGGCAAGTCACGCCTTTCCAGGCATCCGGTGACTCTCTGGCAAAGCTCGTTTCCCCAAGATCCTGCTAGAGGATAAAGGAAGAGTGGAAGAAAAAAAATGGAGAAAAACAAAAAATAAAGAATTTGATGACTACGGGATAAGTCGGAAGCCTGTATACACAATAGCCTTGGTTATACGCGTCTAGCTGCTATTCGAACGCAAAGTCAACTGGTTTGAGGGATTTCTTTTATCTTTATTATTCCCCGTTTCTTTTTTCTATTCACATGTATATCTACCGCAGACTTTGTCTACCTCCCTCGCGTGTTTTGAATATTCAACACTTAACGTCGTTCATTCAACGGCATATGCAACGCCCGACTAATTTCCGCCGAGTATATTATACTCCCAACGTCTGCAGGGGGGTGCCCATCCGAATTTCTGTAACATCACGGACACTGACGGACAATGAATCGTATTGCCGAGGCTCCGGCAGTAAATACACGCGGTACGTCTCGCGCTTGGATCAGACCGGAGCGGACCAATTGCGGAGACCGAGATGATTTAACGAGATTCAACCAAGCTGTGTACGCGGACCTTTGATTCTATCCGTCGCCCGGTCGTTCAGATTGATTGGCATGAGTCGATTAGCAATCGAGGGAGCGGGCAGGGAATACACGTCCTCCGATAACAACATTTAGACGCCGGTTATAAATAAATCTTGACTCATACGCGACCATATATGTAGACTGCGGTAGGTAGTTTGATATCTAAATACCCCCGACCACCCTATGTGTTTATTCGCAAATTACTGCTCGGGGACTGGGTTATAAGATACAGGTATGCCTCTATATTGGCTAATAATTGGTATGGGATACGAATGACCTTATCGAGCCTTGACTAGACTAACCGCCACGGGTCGCGGTTGGTCGATCAACGATCGCCTTCCACACGTCATGCAGTTCAGCTACTGCAACATATAGGTAAACTGTGAACAGTCGTCTTCTTTTATTCCGGTGGAACGTGAGATTATTGAAAAGTTTCGATGGACCATCGCTATCGCCATCGCCACAATTGACGACACTACAGCGCCGTGACAAGGTGATAATATAATGCAGAGTCTGCAGTGATACAGATTGGGTAAAGGAAATTATATACGAATCGACTTCCATAATATGAGAAAGAAAAAACCACGATATTCAGACTTCTCGAGTATGGGTCGTTATCTCGCACTGAATCTCTTTTCTAGATCAAACTAACACTTGAAATTTAAAGATCGTCAAGATAACACGCTATCCGAAGCCTCGTCGTCGATTTGTTTTTCGTGGCCCAAAAAATTGAGAGGCTCTCTAAATTATAAGTGAAGTTGTTTCTAAAATCGAATCAACGCGATAAAACACGTTGCATTGCGAGAACGGGAAAAGAAATACCTTAGTTGGGTATACTCGATTATTAGAACGCTCTACGAGTACGTGTGAAATCTCCTTGAATCAAACGACCGGCAGGTGTGCATATATAAATACGAACCTATTCGAGAACGATAATACCGCTCAAACATTTTTGCGCTTCAGGCTACGCGTAGGTGAATAATCGATACAGCTGAGGCTTCTTGAATAAAAAATGAAAACGATTAATCAACGATAAAACGATACGAGAGTAAAAGTTACAATGAAATCGAATGCTATAATGATCAAAAACTGTAACAATAAACAACCGTAACACGCCTCGTCCACTCTCTAATCAATTATTACACTCATACTCGTACTTGTAGTCGTAGTCGTAGTCGTAGTTGTAGTTTTACCTATACCTCGACGACCATCCCCCACCCTTGACCGAAATTCGACGGTAGTCCGAAGCGCTCGCTGCTTTCCCTCTCTCTTTTTCTTTCTCTCGAAACACTCACCATCTGTGCCACAGCGCTGTACTGTATCTGTTAAAGACCGCCGAAGAAAATGCCCTCGAGACACGGCTGGAAATTGCGCGGTTGAACCGAAATCATACTTTTAAGTTTTAAAATCACTCCATTTGATCGATACGCGTGTCGGTACCGGAATCTGCTCCAAGAGTCGCCGAGGTTCGAAGGTCGCGCTCTGATATGGTCGTACGAATGTCTGGATCGACAATCGACGATCCAACGACCGAAAATAGGAGACGAGATTTTATTTTCGCCACATTACTTGTCGAAAAAATGACAGTGGAAAAATTGTATGCTGGAAAGGTGAAGGGAGCAGGAAGCGAAACTTGTATACCCGGTACACGCGATTAGATCAAACGACCCGAAAGACAATTATTCAGGTTTTGTTTTCAGACTCAAACGTGACAAGTCGTATGCAGATTCACCGTATTCGAAGAGAGAAAAAAATGTCCGATATTACTTCCGGGTACATCGCGGCGAATGTAATAGCCGGGGAAGAAGGTAGAGGCAGAGGTAGAGGCGCGCGTCGTTATCGGCTGGTGCTTAAGGGAAGCGAATAAATTAGACGTCTTATCGGTGAGGTGGGTTCGTGATAGCTGGACCTATGGCAAGAAATAGACACCGCGACGTCTTAATCGAATCCATAGATTTATGGCCGCCCATTGAGACTTGCGAGGAGACCTGCGCAACCACCGAGGCACCAACGACCCAGCGAGGCTGCCTTCCTTCCGCCTACACCTCTTGCTCTTCTTGTTTTCCTCTTGTTTGGCTCTTATTCCCACGGCCAGAGATTTTAACGATAAATTTAACCCACGTTTGCCGTTTATATAAATTTTGTAATTCTATGAAACTAGGAAATATTCAACGGAACGAAGTGAGATAAGGAAAATTTTCGTCAATTGGAATTATCTTCGATGCTGTTTGCAAACTGTTCAAATAATACGTTACGTTTATCGATTCGGTCTGTATCCACAAAAATTATTGTATTTGCGTTTAATTTATCCGATGCTGTATGAATCTATGAATACTGCAAATATCATTATAAACCGATGACTTCTTCAATTTTTACACGGTAACTTAAATTCAACGATACTTACACTTCTCGTTCACGTACCGCACGGTTAACTGTCGTCGGGACTCGGGAAAAGTGATGATTATTTTCACAAGAAAAAACAAATCGATTCACGTGGATATTTTAAACAATAAATAAGTTTTATTCACGAAAAACCTGTCGAATCAAAACAATAAGTTACAAATCGCAAGTCCGAGGAATGGTCAATGGGAATAATTCACATTGAGCAAGACTATTATTATAGAAACAGAATAAAAATCGTTCATGTTGTATTAACCCTAAGAATTCACCGAGTACTGAATCACGAGTGAGTGACGCAACAATCAACTATATGTAAAATAAATGTACGCTACGCGAGACTATATGCATATAAGTTACAACCCTGCGAACGTGAATGAAGACTCGAAGATTATGATAAAAATCGGAGCTTTAAAAAGTATACATATATATATATATATATATATGACCATAGCTGTATAGTCTGATGTGTCAAGAAATCATGAACGAAGTTCAAATCGACGAATGAATCTTATCGATAAAGGAAACATTGGATAATCAATAATTATAATAATAAATTTGATTGGATGAATTTGCTGCACAGGGAATACCACTACGTCACATCACACCCGTCCGTCGACAACGGGACCAACTGATTGGTATCGTCGCTGACGTAAGATAAGCTCGGTGTATGTGTAACGTCGTGGCCTCCCCTGTACGGCGATTGATATTTTTTTTCCGAGATGACGGTGACGATGACGATGACGATGACGGTGATGGCAATAACGGCGACGTTGATGATGACGGGATTCTCTCATTCGGACTCTATATCGTCATGGTCTTGATTAGCGAACGGCCGATGGGCGATTAGCCAACCGCTAACCGAGGCGAATTATCGAGGTTGGGTGTAAAAATCCATCACCCGACACGAACCAGCATCGGAAGAAGGCGATAAGACGCAGTATTTTCCGAGAAACCGGAAACGTGACAAAAGGTTCGCCGACGTTCGATCGACGAGAGGAAACAAACGAGAAAAAAAAAAAAAAATTCAATTAGCCAATCAATGTGAAAATGAATTCGAGTTATCAATGGACGTAAACGAGGACGAGAGGTTGACACCCGAACAGAAACGAGAATAACGATCAATGGATATCGGTTAGTGTAAAAGAATAAATAATAATCAATTCGTGTATAATTATATCCCACGTGTATGCATGTTGTAACCCAGGTAAAGGTGACGCGAAGAAAACCATTATAATAGGTGCGATAGTGAGCGGAGAAGGGAAAAAGAGAGAACAAAGAGTTATTAAATGGTATCGCGAGGATGATCGGTGGTGCATTCGGTGCCCCGAAGGAACCAGCGGCGTAGATGAAAGCCGGGTGCAGCCGAGAAATCGATACGGGCAATCGGTGCGGTGCAGGAATTAATAATCAGATATCTGGTGCAGAGGTGGTGGCGTACCGACGCAGAGTTCTCCGGAACTCGAAGCGATAATTAGGCATGATTTAAAAACAAAAACGTGCGTTGAAACTGAGGCGATAAATGAATGGCGAGTAAACATTGCGACCAACGGTTCACCGGCTAATAATGATTCCGAGAAGTCGAGCCACCCGTGAGTCGAATAGGCCTTGTTGTAGTATGTAAAATGATTCTAGCCGAGTTTACCCGACACGACACATTCCTTTGTTCACAAATTATTCGTCGGTTAATTTTTTCTGTTTCTTTTTCCCCCGACAAAATAGTAAGAGAAATAAATATAAAGCGAGCCCATAGAACACAAATTGCGGACGATCAAATAGGAAAAGAAATATATAGGGTTCACAGAATTTAGTAGCCGTGCGAAAAAGGATCGAGCAGCAGTTTGCTAAACCTTCTATAGTCTGTACTCGAAGAAGAAAACGATTCCAATACGTATGCCTGTATCGTTGGGTGGTAATAAAATTGTCGAGATGCCCGATGCTACCCGGAGCATGGTCGCATGGCCGTATCGCCAAATATGAATAATAATACGTTGGCGCAGCAGCGGCAGCATCGGCAGCATCGGCATCAACCAGGTAATTTTGATTAACGACATCGGAGATAAATGAATGTGCAAGCGGCAGCCACAGCCGCGGTCCGCTCACCGGATAATAAGTGACTTTATTTTTTTTTCCCTTCAACTTTTTCTTTTTTCAATTTCACCCAGCTCTCAATTAAACAACAAATTAACGACGATAATCGATATCAAACGTGGTTTATAGCCTCTCGAGGAGAAGAAGTATTGGTTTCATTTCGTATTTCACTTTCATTCAATACCCCGGCATTAAAACGCGCATTCGTTTACACACATGAATTATTTGAACCGACAACCCTCCTCCTCCTCCTCTACCGCTGCAAACCTCGCGTGCACTCATACCCGGCCCGTGATTAATACGTTTGATGTTTGACTAAACGGCACGACGACACGACGCCACACGACGCGTCGCGTTTAAATCAACTTGAAAAACTTGACGCGGTCGTGTATCAAAACTTCAAGGTTCACCAATGACATACACATATTATTGTATTAGTACATTTCGTTCTTTCAATCTTGTTTCTTCGTTCCCACAGTACTGTACGTCTACTATATCTAGTTTCCAGTTCGCGTCCATTATAATAGTATACTAGAGTATAGATATGAGAACAAAAGAAGAAAAAATCATTTAAATATACCCATAGCTACTACACAAGGAACGTTTTTCGGAATAAAGTTCCTATCACAAGAAGCGGTGATCTCACCGGTCAATCATGTTTTTTATACACGTCCCTCTTTCATACCCAGACCCGATGATAATAACTGCTCTATGAGTTTGTCATTTTTTTTTTTACAATTTTTTTTCTTGTTGTTTGTTCACTATTTCTTTATGTTCACGCCTCTAGGCGAGGGCCTTGCAATACTAAAAGAGTCGAGGAAGAGGAGGGCAAAAAATGAACAGAAAAAAGCTACTTAGAAAAAAATGTCAGCGTAGGCGTGTAGAGTTTAAAAAGAAAACGAGTTTCATACGATACACATTTTTGGCACTGTGCTGTTAATCGTTATTCATTATTCGATTTCGATTTTATCGTTGGAAAAAAATGAAGATACCGACTACATGGATGAGATATCGGTCATTGAAGAGCTGCTAATTGATCGAAACACGTGTTTTGGCGAACGACTACGAACCGAAGGCATCGCGCCGGACAGATGATTTCAATGTCGTGGATAATTATTTTTCAACAGCATTCGTCAAGTTGTACCGGTACAAGCAGTGCGTGCGTACGTATATCCAATGAATAATTTCAAAAGAGCCCAGATAACATACAGCATATACATATAACTCATGCATAGAAATCCCAAAGTGAGAAGAATACCTGCAGAAGACACATAAAATAATGGTTGTAAATTTACCTTTGGAAATAAAAAACCGTCGGATATCGTCACTAAACGATGAATGAACCGCAGCGTAGTTGATCGATAAAACCTCGAGCACAGAAGTATCCAAGAACCAACCCAGCTCTCGGAGTATAAAAATGTCTCGCTGCACGTAATATGAAGATGACGAAGAAGAAGAAGAAGAAGGAGGAGGAGGAGAAGAAGTCTACCGCAGACGAGAAAAGACGAAACTGTGAGTTGAACCTCCTCCTCTGACGAAGGTTGGCGAGCGACTGAAGTGTAAGAGATTAGTCGGAACACATCCGTCTCACGGTGTAGTTTTAATTTGCGATAAATTATTATTATTATTATTATATTCGTTGTACGTATGGTTTTCTTCTATTTTTCATACGTCCGCAACGTCGGCGTCTTCGGAGTAACGTCGGTCGCGTTATATTACACCGCGGCCGAGCTACCGAGCTACAACTCTATTGTTTCACAAGCCTTCGCCTCCTTCATACTTATAGCTGTAACAGCAGCGTCGCGTTTTTCATTCGCCGTCGTCGTCGTCGTCACCGTCGGTCTCGGTGTGTTCTCAGCGGCGTCAGCAACACCGTTGCCCCGTCCCCGTCCCCGTCCCCGTCCCCGTCTTTTGCTGTCACAGGATCGCCTATCGCGCGGTACGTTTCTACGAACCTGGTGATATGTATACCCAACGACCGTTAAATCAAGAGAAAGATTGCGTTGCTGCTATTGTACGTATTAGGAATAAAAAAAACACCGATTATGAATATGGCCGACATCCACGTCCACGTCTGCAGCAGAGATATGCGAGAGCCTGAGAATATGTGTCAGCAACTGAGTCCTGCGACGACCAGCTTATCGAGGAAACACACACGCGATTCCTTTCCGCAGAGGAATTTTTTTTTTTTTTTTTTTTTTTTTTTTTAGTTACAAGAATTCTTTACGATTATTTGTCAACATTTGTGTTTATTCTTCCGAACAGGAAGAGTTTCTCGCATACGCCCACGTACTGAAATTCTTCGAATCAGGTACACAATATGTGAATTAGCGTCGGAGAGGGGGGAAAGCATATAAATAAAAAAGGATCTACCGTGCCTGGCAAGGGGCAATAAATTGTGCAACGCTGTGATAATTAACGATAATTAATAGGCTCGTAAAGTTTTTATCAATTCGTCTCGTTCGAATGTAAGTCTCAAAATGTACCTACGTCCCCGCGTGATGGACTTTCGCTACATGTTACGTTACATGATATCTGCAGCGATATCCTGTCGATTGTGAAAAAAGAAATGGCCGGACCAATCCAGTCATGAATCTCGTTGAATGCACGACAGCATCGGAGCATGCGGCATGGTCCCGAGTCTCCAGAGTAGTACAGCAGCAGCAGCAGCAGCAGCAGCAGCAGCATCGGTAACAGGTAGTGCATTTACACTAACGGTACATAGTAGGGAAGTTCCTCTTTCGTGTTTCAGAGCTCTGTGTCTAGTAGCCCTCGTCGCCTTGGTTGTCTGTCGTTTAAGCCCGAGCCGAGGTATACCGCAAATATACCTACGTATATATAATGTAGGTAGGTATATCGCATCGACGACAGAATATCCTCAGGTATTGTATGCATTACGTAGCTACGTACAAAGAGCAGCGAAGCCCTGGAAGCATGGAGATGGAGGAGGAAAAGGAGGAAGAGGGAAACTAACAGTAACCACGTTAATTGTCATCGTAACTACAAAGCCAGTCTCGCTATAGTCTATAATCTATACAATTGTCCTTCCTGCCAGCAGTAGAATCTCAATTTCATGCCCACTTTTTTCCTTCTCCTCCTTTTCTTCTTCTTCTTCTTCTTCTTCTTCTTCTTCTTCTTCTTCTTCTTCCACGATAAAAAAAAACGTGTACGCTAATATATACCGAACCTGAAAACAGGGAATCGGTCTTTTCGGTTGAGACAAAAGTTGAACGACAGAGGTCAGACGCAGAGCCTGACGATGAATCAAAGTCTGGAATCATTTCACGCGGCTCTTCGTCGAATCGAATCAATCGGTCGTTGAAGAATAATATTCTAATAGGCTCGTGGGCATCGCTGCATCGTCCGCGTCGTCGAATGAATCGGATACCAAGTCTTACTTATAATATGTGTACCGGTATATGATGCGCATTTCGAGTGACTAGCTGGGACGTTGCGGTGCGGTAATGCCGTGAGTATACCTACCGCATAGTGCACAGGTGGGTAAAACCAGAAGCTTAATTTACCGACCCAGCCGACGTATAGCGGTAAATAGAACACCAGAACGGATAAATAATAAGATTCCGTTCCGGATATCTCCCGGGTCCGAACGAGTTCGATCCGTTCGGGCATAACTAGACTCCTCTGTAATGAAACGTTTCTCGATTAGATTTGCGGCATCATAGAGTCGGCACGGAGGATTCCTACGCCCGGAATATCGCGTGCATGACGATAAATCATTACATATATCCAATTCGATCTTCCCATTTTCTATCATTTAGATTTTAGATCCACCAACTCTCACAGATTCCCAGCAATTATACCCATTACAATAGTTCTCCATACTTTTTCCCAGAAACCATTCAAATTTCCTCGACAAGACACGTAGCTTTATAATATAGTGATACTAGTATTCGTACATTATTATTTATAATATAGTGTTCTCGGTGGGCGCACGATATCGATAAATAATCAAGGGCTGGCCATTACAGGTATTTATTTTCAACTCGCGGGGCGGGGTGTGTACCGTGCCGCTTGGCTACGGTGTAGGTATTACGGAAGATAACGGTCAAATTGATTGTAGACCGCCGTGAATCGCTACTCTTACGTCACAACTGTTATACAGTATCCACGACCCACGTACCTCGAGTCATTATTTCCCACAGACATCGCAAAATCCGAAATCCGAAAAAAAGAGTCATAGGTACTACCTATATGTATACGTAACGTACATACACAAGTTTCGTAAATATTATTCAACGTGCCCGCTCGCCTGACTTTGTATAACCCGTTTACCCCCTCCCCTCGTAATTTTTTCATCTCGCTCTGTTACTTTGACCGACAGCATCCGGTGGTCCACCAAAGATTCCTAACAAGGTATCATAAGCCAGACCGACAGGCACCGAGCGGTTTACGGAGACTCGACAGAATTTCCAATACCACACCGCGAAGAGGAACGAGTCGACGTAAAAACGGATACACAAACGCTCTCGGCAGAATCCGGGGAGACTGCGGAGAGAGACGAAGTTACGCTGCATGGTTATAAGAAGAAAGAAGTTACGCTTTCGTCGGATCTTCTTTTTCTCTCACTTCTTGTTTGTGCCAAAGGAGAACTTTTTCAATCACGACGAACACCGCGGGATGGGGCGAAAAAAAATAAAAAAACAATCAAAAACTACTGATATAGCGAAACTAACAAATTGCTTTTTCGCATAATTGACAAACAATGACTTTACGTGAATTAATAGACTCGTCGTGTTGTGCGCGAAAGAAAGAAGTTGTCGATAAAAATGCATTTTTTCCTCGACGTGTACTGTAATTATACTTGGAAATAGACTGTGCGAGCGAAAGGGACGACCGGAACGTGAACTGCAGGAAGTAACGTGATGATAACGTGTTGGAAAAGTGTGTTCTATATATATTATACAAAGAGACTGTTCTGTTCCACCTAGGCCCGTGACGGCAACGCGGCAATTACATATTACATGGAGTCGTACAGAGAATGAGGCGTCGCCTCGCCGTCTCGACACCGCAGCAGCAGCAGCAGCAGCAGCAGCAGCAACGGAAGGGTATTCGAGAGATTCGAGCTCCTTCCTGGCATTGCAAATTGGAAATTGCATCGTCTGATAACATAATGACATATGGTTCGCGTTAAACGTATTTCAACACGTGTATCGGTGCGCATTACAGATACGGCATGTTACCTCGCACCTATTTGCAGTACCAGGTTCGTTCGCGCCGGGATGAAAGAATTACGGTCATAATTTATCCTTCCTAGTCCCTAGACTATACGGTACGGTAGTAGGTGATAAAAATAGGAAAAGTAACGAGGCGAGAAAGCATTCGCGCTATAATGAATGAATCGATAGTCTCCTTTGGCCGCGACAGCGATCGACACATACCTCCATATATACAATATGTATACAAAAGGCGATAATTGCGGAGAGGGATAATATCTATATAGTATATATGTGATCGGAGTGTGGCACTCCGACTCGCGAGTTGGTGGTAATTTTAAAGGGCTTCAATTGATCCGGTTACAGCTCTGCATCATTCCCACCGTAATTCCCTCCGGTGTGTACTATCTACGGTAGAGGAAGTAGAGGAGATATACCACTACGTGGATACTCCGCCCCGATGATAGTATCGATAGTGCGTCGCGCATGCACACGTAGATGGACGTGTACCCGTACCCACGGGCACCTCAAACCTAACGGAAACTTGTTCGTTACGACGACGAAGAAGAGACGCGGACGCGGACGCGGACGCGGACGACGAAGGTATAACTACCAAGAATGTCGTCGTCGGATCGCACAGTTTTTATTGGCGCCAGTTACAAGGGTAAATACTTTGAGACCGGTGCAACGCGCAACGGTTTCCCGTGCGAGCGACTTTAACGAAAAAGCATTCCAACAATTCTCTTCTCGTCGCCACGACATTTTTCGTTTTGAGAACCCCTGGGATTTGATTTCGATTTCAATCGATTATGAGGAAGGGGAGTAGTAAAAATGTCTCCGGCCCGACAGCTCTATGTGGCTCCCTCGACTCCCCGGCGAGGCGCGAATGATTGCTCGTACGAACCCCCTGCAGCGTGTGCCTGCATCTACCACACGTGCAGCGGGAACAACGGCAGAAGCGATGACGTAACGCGGAGAGGAGACCCTGAAATCATTTAACTAGTACGCCGGAAATTGTAATAACTTGAACTTCTCTTCCCCCGACACAGCGGCTGCAGTGGATGGATGGATATTTATACACACAAATTTACAACGGTGCGTATACGCGCGACCCCACCAGCCAAGATACGATACGATATAGGATAGGAGGACGAGGGATAGGATGACGTTCGCTTTTATGCATCCATGGGAACTGGGGCCCAAGATATACGTGTAGGTGTATACATATATGTATATGTGAGTGTACGATACACGCGGAATGGGGCGCCGAATGGAGAAACGGGTCCAAATTAACCGTGTCCGTGTTTGTACGTATGTACCTACGATACCGATCAAATAAAAGTGGAAGTAAGACGTTTTTCGCAACGTTTTTCATCAGTGGCTCGAGAGAAGGTTAGAATAATCTCAATCCAAGAGACAGAGGCGAGAAAAGTAAATAATTACCAACTATTAACTGTTACAAGTTGAAAAAACACAACTCATGCGAGGAGTACGGGAGTACAGGAGTGGCAAAAACAAACGACTATACGTTTATATAATTATACTATACCGGTGGCGGTGACAAAGATGAGTTCCGATACGAGACAGACTGGATGCATGCATACATACGGTTGTTTAGCGGCGTACCTACGTGTAGGCATACGAATAATAATAAAAAGTTTAAATAAATGACCAGATTGCCAATCACGTGGAACATGCAATTTTTCACCGATTTACGACCTGTCACGGATATAGGGACGCGCAGGCTGTCCGCGGTGAATTGGAAAATATAAAGTATAGCATAAAATGATGCAAAAAACCGGCTGTAGGTATCTTCCTTCCTGCAAGTATGACAAACTCTTCTGGTTAGGTAGGCATAAGTATATGTATGTATGTACTGTAGCCGTGTGTGAATACAAACACTGGCGATCGATCTACACCAATCTTCAGGAATATGCATAGGTGGGTGCTGTTTTGCATTAAGCTCGACTTATAAGTTATAAACTATACAGCGTCTGATGGAAAACAAATTCAAATACGTGAATGTAAAGATAGCGAACGATAGAGTCTACCGAAACAAATTCGGTTTTTCTTTTCGGGATATTTTTGTTCCATCTTCCCGTTTTCCAGTCATATTTGCGCCAAATATACAAGCGCGTCAAAATTGATCACTTTATATCTTTAAATCGGTGCGTTCATTCAATATTAGTTTGTACCAGAGATCATTCTGGTGAATCGAAAAAGCGAATCTGCAACCCGAGCTGATGAATGGGTTAAATATATATATATACATCCGCTGTAAACGAAGCGACGTGTGAATGGATCGCGTGTCGCGTTTGGTTCTTTACAACGATCAACAAATTGAGTAATCATTTATTACAACCTCGGTTTTTCAGTCTTTCATTCACCGCGAGGTGATTATCGATTATCAGTCCCCGCCTAAAAAAGCCCCGGAAGTAACTGATCGGGGGTAAACATAAAATTGACCGTAGTCATGGGTAAACGTCCCTCGCGCGGCTTACATTATCGATACACGAGGTGAAATCAAATCCAGCATTGTAGGGATGGGATACACGTCAAACAATTCGACGTAATATTAAACTGTATACGATACTTGCGCCTGCCTGCCCCTACAAAGCGATGACAAATATTGGAACACCAGGACAGGTCATAAACCAATATCACACGCATCGCGCGGCGGAAACGTGACATAAAATGCATTTTTTTTTTTTTTTTTTTAAAGAATCATTCACACATGTGCTGGACTGTGGAATATGATTCATCAATTTTTTAATACAATTGTTACAGTAGGTGATATCCTAAGTATGTATGTAAGTATGTAATGTATGTTATAGACACACACGTACGTCTGCAATAGCTTATCGTTAGATATGAGATAGAGACAACAACCGGAGGGTGCGGGAGGTAACCAAGTACCGAAGTTACAGTAGAGTGATTAATTTCGCGTGATCTCGTATAGTAAAAGTTGTACGGTTAGCTATGTAACTTAGGTATAATATGAAGAACACACGTAAGTTGAATACATCACGTTGCATAGCTTTACGTCGGATCGCAATTGCATTTAATTAACATAATCTAGGGTCACAGACCGTTGGAAATAAACCTCAAGTACAAACAACATGTACAACGTACACACACAGATATAGATATGTATTATATACGTCGTAGCTGTACCGCATACGCACATTTGCCTCGCTTCATTGTCAAATGAACAAATGTACACGTACGGAAGAAGCGGCATGCGACACTCTCGCAAGGATCTAAATTAGTACGATAATCCCGCACACGAGTTATTCAATGTAACAATTCGCAGTATCCGTAGGTACATACATACCCATAGGTATACGAAATTTGAATATCGCCCGAATAGTTTGTTCATTAGCTGCCCGGGGTATTTTTCATTTTTTCATTTTCCCTACGCGTTACGAGTTCGACGAACTAAACAAAACAACGACGTGTTCCGGTTCCGTGCAATAACGCCGCTGCTGTATCAAGGGAGCGATAAAAACCGCAACGATTTAAATTCGAATAATAATGATAATAATAATTAATAATAATAATAATAATAATAATGAGGATAGTATGGAAATATGTATTAATGCACACAAATGGTATAATATTGTAGCGGAATGCGCAGACCATCACGGGATCGTTATAGAGGTATACCCGGGTGATAATTAATCCTAGAAAGGTTGCAAAAAATAATAATAATCAAAATGTGTCAACAATTATCAGCAAATGTTAGCAAAAACTCGTCATCTATCGGCTAGAGAAATGAGAAAATAAAAAACAAACGATTTCCGCTCATCTTATACGCGATGTCAAAGACTCAAAGTTCGTCTCGAAGAGTACACTCGGGTTCAACGAACGTTTTATAATATTTATACATATAACGCACGCGACGCATACAGCAAATTTTAAAAAAAGTTATTTTTCCAACGAGTAAAATTATTGGATAATGATATTATTGACATTATTTTTATGGCGTTTATCTAAGAACCGGAGACAATCTGACAGCATTATGGTTTATTATTCATCCTGTGAATCCCGTGTCAACAGAATAATCAAACCGTGCGGGGGAACTTATGGTTGAACAGCGAGTACAAGTAGATCGGTGTCGATGTTGAGCTAAATGGACGGCGAACAAGGAATTATTGGCTGATTGGCGGCGAATCTGGGGCGTAAAAAACGACGTGCCTCGGTGCGGTATGAAGCCCGAGCCCCGTATCGCGGTGCAATATACCACCACATTTGCAATTGGCTATCTATCTGTACCTCATGGGTTTACAGCATAGCCGGCTACACCACAACCCAACAACGCAACGCGATATTCCGCGGGCGCGAGAGGCAGCAGCCGGGTTCTCGCGGCTCTGCAGGGTAGAGTTTTGTTCCGGGTTCGATTCAGCAGCGTTGCCGATCTCCACCCCACCCAGGTACCCAGGTACCTCGGCATGAGTGGTCGCACCGTTGAACCGAACCCAGGCGATCGTTCGATCGTTCGTAGGTACAAAGTGGGTATTACGAACGCAGAAATGAACGTTAAACGAGGTATAATACCACGCGTACGCGTACGACAATTATTATTTCCCCCTATACGTACATGTAGTATACGTAGTGGATGAGAATTGAAAATTCCGTATTCACCTATAATATAAAGGACAAGTAAGAGACGTTTAACCTGGAGAAATAAGACAAATAGGAGAGGTAGATTGACGAGACAAAAATCATTCCGGCACGCTCGAGAGGATCGATTCGATCCATGAATTCTCACAACCTTTTCATTACCCAATACCCAATACCTACGTCGGTGTACGTGTACCGTTCTTAAATTTCACGCATCAAAATATACCTAATACCAAAAATCTTATTCATCCGCATGCGTGGACTTACTCCTCCCTTTTATTTGCACGAGAGCAGGTTGTCAGGAAAAACAATATATTTTTTTCCTCGCCTCTTTAAACTCAAGAGAGTGATTCATAACACACCGTGCGATGAGATACACGATTCTCGATTGAATAACATCGCGGCCGTAGGTACTATTATATGTATGTGTATATGTGACGACAAAAAAGGCGGAGTCAATCAACTCGCTTAATAGCATTAGGAAAAAAATAAATAAAAAATAGGTACGTAGAGTCTGTCTATCGACGATAGGTATAGTAAGTGCAGGAATGAAGAGAAAAACACAAGGGATACAGTCTCAGGTGAATAAATAAAACCTCGACCGCAAAGAGTACCTACCTACCTCTTAATTCGATCATATTTTTGGTACTATCCACACGTGTAGGTATAATACGTGAACGTGGGTAAACAACGCAGCGTGTATCATCCGCCTCCGTCTTCCTCTCCCCTCTTCCCTCGCCCCGCTCCACGGAGCCCGTTTGGGTCCATTCGGGACCCCTCCTGATTTATACGGGGTTATTGTCCTTGGGATCCACGGCAACAAGGGTTTTGTTTCTCTCCTGAACGACGAACGCGCGCGATACGATACAACAGAGGCTCGTCCCATCTCTTTGCCACACGTATGCCCAGTTTTTGTGTTTACTGTTTTTTGTTTTTCGTCATTTCCCCATATATCGCCGCGGGGCCGGCCGGTCCGTGACCATAGGCGTGAGGTGTGCGTGTGTCTAATGTTTATACCACTTGAGACGAATGGCCGAAAATGTTTCTCAAACCTTTTTCCGAATCCACTGCAGCACAATGCCTTATCTCGAGTGGTTGTAAATTACATCCTGGTATGATTAATGAATTTAAGATTTGTGGTCATGCAGGGTCACCTGAGATTATGATGCCGTCATGCAATGTATATGTATACCTCGATGTATACTATATAATATATTTTATTAGATCATATATGTATTATTAGATTGTAATATAGCCGGGCGCGAGTAAACGCTACACTGACGATGAGAGAAAATTATTAGTCCAGTAAAATTAGTCTTTCCATTGTAGGAAATTTCATTTCAGGGCGTGAAAGTTACACCAAACGATAGGCAGAGGGCACCTTATGGACGTATCAAAATGTATCCTCGCCAATTTTAGGGCGAGATTAGTAATTGAGGAAAAACAATCGAAGAATTGCGGCCAACCGACTTTCGCTGGCGCTTGCTCGAATGTTACCGAGTCAATGAAGGAAATGAAATTACCAATTTGTAGCGCCGGTAAATGAGCATCAGATTCAACCAACAAGTGTGGGAAAAGATGCACCGGTAATTTACTATAATTTTTTTAAGTGATTTCTGAGCGTTTTCCGACATGACGTCAGTGCCTGGGTCACGTGACCCGCACCGTGGCGGTGTGTGGTTCAAGTTGAATTTACCGCGCGCGTTTTCCATAAATTACTAATCTCGCCCTAAAATTGGCAAGGATACATTTTGATATGTCCATAGGGTGCCCTCTATCTATCGTTTGGTGTAACTTTCATGACCTGAAATGAAATTTCCTATACACCATGTAAAATAAGTCTGGATTGACTGGACTATATGGGAAAAATTCATATACTTGGTACAGTAATCGTGGGATTTTGTGGCATTATGGCGATCTATAATATCCTATATTTATAGTTGGGGGTAATATACGGATATAACCAGCCAGCATACTGGCACTTGATAGCTGCCACACGTATTGTAATATTTAATACAATTTCTTTTCCCATACAGTATTATATAGAATATTCTCTACGCATACTTTAATGCAACGTGTTTCAAACATCTCGAAATAGTTATCTATACAGTATAGCAATATCTGCCATACAAGGGACGTCAATTTTTGACAAAGTAACGGCAAGTTCCGCGGTATTGCAAAACTTGCAATACTTGCAATAGGTACCTATATCTAGCACGTTGGTCCTAACGTACCTATACATATTTTCTGAAAATAATATGGTACACTAGCTGTGTAAATCGTATTGTATTGTAGTTATTCCCATACACATATTAATACGTTTTTTCAAAAACTCAGTAGGTGACTGGTGCCTTGACAACGTTACGTCGTATCCTTTCCTATATATGCATAGCAATTTATCGCATTCGCAAGGCAAAGATTCCCATACTGCGTGGCAGCAGTTTTTTCGAACTGTACAAATTATCTCCTTCATTTTGGATGCCGTTACTCATTCGAGACGTATCATGTAGAATCGTTGCGATTGATCGGTCAACTATCACGGGATTAACAATGAGTGACTTTCAGTTGGGTATATTATACGGTATCACAGGTATTCGGCGAAGATTTGCACAATGTCGACATATCGGCACGGCGGAAAAGTTCGAGGATATATTTTGCGGATATAGCTCGAAGGAAGTTTTGTACTTCCATGTTAAATAATGATACTCAATAAATAAACAAGTATTTCTTGGCCAAACTGTAATGCATTCGTCATCTTATGACAGTCCATCCTGCTCCATACGTAGTAAAAAATCTTGTGTTCCAGAAAATCCACTTAAATTTCGTGTTCATAGTGTGTCAATTTTCACATTTCTTTCAGTTGGAACAACAAATGTTCATGTTGTACCGAATAAAAGAAATGTAGAATGAAGACAATATCAACGCCAAAATTTGGGTGCGTTACGTGGAATGCAACATTTGTACTTGTACGGCTTTCCTTTCCCCCACTTCGGTGAGATTCACTATACAGTATCCAGATTCGAGTAATATTATGTATCAACATTTTCGATACAGTTGGGTATAAATTACCACCGAGTGTTGAACTTTTAGGTATGCTGTATAGAGATACTTCCTATACACTTACAATTCTTACTACTTTGCTAGTATCATGAATTTAGCTTTACGATAGTTGAGTCGAACCGAATATACTATATGACCTCTCGCTGTTATGCCAGTAAGACAATTTTTACCATACCGTGTACAGGAAGAATTGCTTCGCGATATTTCGCATACTACGTATTGTAGAAAACTACCATATATATTGCCACAATGTCCTACGATTACAATACTATATGGCAATCTTTATTGTATTTTTTTAGTAGCTGTTTCTGTCAATTTCTTTCAGTGTATCAATATTCGATTCTAATCACGACCTTGGCACATCCCCAGTGTTAATCGTTTCGTACTGATCGCGCGATATTCTTATCGAACCCCGTATATTCCACGGCCCAACCGCATTCGGCATAGTGGCGCTAAAATGAGCTTTCGTCGTATCTCCTTCCTCGTACCGAACCTCAATGAATTAATGAAAATTTCGCGAATGATGGGACATATCGTATCAGCTGACATTGTGGTTATAATTAGTGTAATCACGTGCATGGAGTGCATGGAGTGCGATGCGCGCTCGAGTATCGAATTTCTGAGTATCAAAATACGCCCATACGTGGGTAACCACACATACGTACCTATACGCGTTCGAACGGCTTCTGCAATGTATATATAAGGCTTTTATTGATTCGCAACGTTGCAAGCGGGAGGGGGAGGGGCCGTCATCCATATGGGTCTTCTATTGTACCGCGTACTTTTATCGACAACGTTTGACACAAAACGTGCAATAAATTAAATAGCAACGAAAGAGAACCTCGCTTGCATAGAGGAAAATAAACAGGACGACTTTGTCGGGCGATTAAAAAAGAAAATATGCACGACCTCGGTCGACGAAAATGAAATATTGGGAGTGTAGCGAGCTCGTCGTCCCACACGTTGACGACCAAGAAAATACCTCGGAAAATACTCGGCAGTGAAAAATATAATATGGGAAGGCTCGAGGGAGAAAGGCCAAACAGGCCGACCTTGGAATGTAATCAATGTACGAAAGATCCATTAATCCCACGCCCAGAAATAAATCGCTCAACAATTATAAATCCTTCCGTTATCGGAGTTGAACCGTAAGTGACAACGGATTACGATATCACTGAAACAATTACAATTAGCCGCCTACCCGGGTACGGCGAAGAAGACGTGGGCACGCTCGGATCATCATCATCGACATTTTTCGCTTGGTAAAGCTGATATTGAACGCACACGTTGGATCACACCGCCGCACGATTGAATTAAATCCGTTTATTCATTCATCGTGAAGTTTCGGGTTATATTATTCGTAAATTTGTGCAGCGAACAAGAAATAACAATTAGATATTGCCGTTGATCCGTAGATGCGTTCCCGTTTGAGCGTTCGCCACGACCATCGATTTGAGCGTAAAAACCCCGAATTTAACGACGTTTAATTAACAGTAATGAGAGAACCGGATCGACCGGCGTTATGCAATTTATTTGCTTTGAATCGTTTACGGAAGCGAAATAAAGAGGAAGGAAGAGCGAGCGATGTTCTTCTGTCAGTCAGGAAATTGGACGATTTTCTTTTTCCGCTCCTCCGTAATGTTGAACGAAAATTATATCACTCACTCTCTCGGCACCCCAGGAGAGTTGGTAGGTACTTTGATACCGAGAGCTTTTAATTATAATTAAAAATGTTGAACCAACTCATATAGAGGTAGAGAGGTAGAGAGGTCAGAACTGGGTCAGGGATTACGAGTTTGGTTTGAAAAAAATCAGCAAAAAAAAAAAAAAAACGAAGAAGACGCTCGATCGAGTAAATGAGAAGCAAAACAAAACGGCGGAGAATAACAACGCGGGACGCGGGGCAGAGATTCTATCCTTCCGTTTATACCTGTTGTTCGCCATAGAGTATAGAGGTCAAACAATTGCGTTGTACATAGCATTAGGTTCACCTCGCCTCCCCGTGGCGCGGCGCGGCGGACTATACGTATTGTTTAATGACTTGAAAAAGAAATCGGAAAGTCGGAATTACTGCATTCACTGCTCGCCCGGGTACAGAAGGAAAACAAATTGGAGTTAATTTGTTTTCCATTATTTCAACGTCCCCGACGAGCAACGCATTCCGTAATCAATATTATTCAAATAACCACGCGTGGTCGTCACGGCTTGTCATTCCACCACGACGCCCGCGCCGCGCGAGAGAAGGTAATTATCGTTACGTATTACTTATTAGTTATTAGTTATTACAAATCGCACGCGGTTTCCGTAATTCCATGTCCCGCCACGCGGTAGTCCCAACTCCGACAAGAGACAACAAGCTCGTTGACGTATGCGCCTGAACATCTTTCGATCAGTCTCGTTCTTATCTTTACTATCTATTACTATCTATTTTTCACATACCAGATGTATTCCTACGAGGATCGCTCGCTCATTCCCGCGGTACGATACAACCGAATCGAATTCCGGAGTCGCGGTACGGCTGGGCGTAAGAAAGACACAACAATGCACGGCATGCGTATGTTTATCAGATTCGAGTACACGGAAGGCGGTCTTACCTTGAACAGAGATCGATGGTAGACCTGGACAGCGTGAGCGTGAGCGTAAGCGTACGCGACGCAGCTCCGAGCCCGTTCGGTCACTTTTTCTCGTTTTTCAACAATCCCGATTGGCACGATTGATTGTCAGGATTTTAATTGCAGTTGCGGACAACAAATAAAAATACAAAAGGTGAGACGACAAACAAATTGATATCGCGGTACCGATACACTGCGCAGCACTTCACTCGATGCACCGAACAATATCGCGAAACTTGAAACAGTTCGACAAAACACTCGCGGCCAAAATCTTTACGATATCGGAGGATTGGGTCAGGTCAGGGTTAGGGTTAGGGTTAGGGTTAGGTGAAACATAACACTGTACTCGCGCACTTGGGAATGTTGAAGAAACAACTGATTACGGAGCGACAGCTACGCGTACTCTCGCCGCAAACTCGCTCGCGCGACTGAAATTCAACGCCGCGAGCCAAGGCGGTGCGCGCGCCGCCAGCGCCGCCAGCGGAAGCCGACTGGACCCCGACCCGCGGGTTCGAATAGTCAAAGAATCGACGATCGGTCCAACCCTCGCAAACTGACGATCAATTGGATAACCAATACGGCAATACATGGACATTATCAGCATCATTTTAATCGAATATTCTTTCATTTCTCCTGAAAACAATATGCATGTGATAGAAAATCAACTAACAATAAAACTTCGTTCGTGTGTACGTGTACACAGCAGTGGCAATGTCCGTTTAGCGGTTGATCCAATCATCCAAGGACTGGATGATCAGGAAATTGAGTGCGCATCCTCCACGCTGACCGGATTGAATCCACATAGAATCCACCCAGAGCTAGCGCCCTGCCGCCCTCTGAAGACTACTGCTGACGCACCGTGTCGGCAAAGAGGAGACTATTGTGCATTTACCGACCAGAAATTGCATTTTCTCCGGGAGCTGTAAAATTCAAATAACTCGGATGCGTTTCTATTTCCTCAAATTTCGAGAAAGAAACGAACGATGTTAGTAGAGCTGCGTGACGTGCTTCCGCAGCAGTATACGAACAGAAGCAATTACAAGTCAAAACTGATTGAGCTATAGGAATAATCATGTCCATTTAACTAATTTGATCCGATAATGAGATAACGAATCGTCAAAATAGTATTTGTAAAATGTTTCTTGGAAAATTCCAGGCGAAAATTACGGAATGAATGATTGACTCCTAGGAAAATAAGGGACTAGGGGGATCTCGATGCCGAACTTGGTATCAAATTTCTACATCCGAAGGGTATTTTCGTTAGTTGATCGCCGTAGGGGCGAAAGGTTCGCCGGAAACGGAAACAGATGATGATCATAGTTTGCGTACGTGACAGCTCCCCCACGTGCGAGCCCGAGTAACGAATCATCCACGATAATTGACCAGACCGAGATCACTTTCTACGTCTATGTATCGTGGCCGTGGCACGATGACCAAAGATAATAAAGATATTTCACACCGATTTGTTATTGTGCACTGAACAAGAAAATAAATATAAGTGGGTATACGAACGTATTTGTCAGTGAAAAATATTTATTCAAATTATGAACTGAGGTAGTTAGATTGCCTTTACAACTAATAGACAGGCTCTCAACCGAATAAACGTCGTAAATGAAGATTGAAAAACAAAAATATATTTTCATGGAAAAAATAATGGAATTAAAAAATACCACATGATAATAATAAAAATAAACATAATCTATAAACTAAAGTCTATGATATTTGTATGAATACGATAGCGAATAATAATAATAATCATCATTATATTATGTATATAAACCGTACATGCTTATCGCAGTTCTTATATAACACATGTATACAATAGGTATCTGCATCTGCATCTGCATCTGTATCTGTATCTGTATCTGTATACATGCACGTAGCTATAATGTGTATTTATTTATTTATTTATGGGTGTGAATTAAAGTTATATGTTTAGCTATTTACAAATTAGTTTATATCGTTATTGTGTGCTTATTTACTCAAAGTTCAAACCGGCTTTTACCATATTCTCGTATTTGATGTGTGCGGTGTGCGGTTCGATAAAACGATCAGTGGGCAATTAATTTTCCGCAATATACGCAATAAATTATCTACAACTTTGGGATTACGATTTGGGTATAGTATCATGTAGAGTACTCAAGTTCTGGAGGAATGGAAAAATTCACGTAATGCAAATGATTATTTTCACGATCACGGGTAACGAGGAAATTCATGTAAGACGTAGAAAGTGTAAATCAAGCTCGAATACTCCGAACGATGGTCATTCTATTACATTGTACATATATTATTATTATTATAGGTCAATATACGCATAGATCATGATTTAGGTTTATTTATTCAACGTAATATATTATTAGAACACCTCTAGTCCCGTTTCCAGCTGTTTCATTAGATCGGGCATCGGGGGACATACGATTCCATCGATATTACATATCACGACTTGATACCGGGATTAATCACTCGTCCATCTTTCATATCTTTATAATGTTCAGCCGTCTCGCGATTCATATTATCATTTCAGTCACATTCCCGTCGCGTGACCCCGAAAGACTTGAGCAGTGCGGAGGAGTCATTGATTGACAATCAATCAGGGGGACATAGCACCTATGTATATGTATACATAGATACATACATGCACAGATCTCGGTGACAACGAACGGAACTGGTGAGATAATACGAAAAGCACGCAAGCGGGAAACACCTGCAGGTACAAAGAATACAAAGAATACAGTTAAACCTCATCGACCTGGCAACAATGAATTTATTCTTTTTTCCCTTTCACTATTCCTCCCTCTCCCGACACACGTAGTAGGTATGCGGCACATGTTCGTTTCTCCAGGTCATTGCAATTCAACTGTTTCCAAGTAATCGGCGCAAAAGATTCAATTAGAAAAACATTTTATTAATCTTTATAAACCCCCGAAAATATCTACGGGTATTACCGATGGATAATTCGATCGAGTACGTTCTTGTCTCGTACGACCCTCATCTGTCCGAATGGGCTTTCCAGTTTTCATCTCACAGGGCGTCGATTATTCATGCACTTTCCAATTATCTTTTTTTCATTCCTCCCCCTTCTTTTTCCACAATCAAATAGGAACCCGACGGTTTCTCGAATTCGTTAGGTCGCAGAGGCGAATCTGATTCAATAATTTCAATCGGTAAAATTATCGTGTATCGACATCTCTATATCGGATTCGTGATTTCTCGCGCCCTGCAGCCTGCAGAAACAAACAGACAAGAAAAAAAAAGAAACAAGAAAGAGATATAAACAAGAAAAAAAACTGGGCCTTCCTAATTATTACCTAGCCAAGTCATACCAGACATTCGGAGCAGGTATCTGCGGGTGTCATCGTTGTACAGAAGAGCTCAGAAGAAACAAATTCAGTTACGAGCAATTAGAAAAATGAAGGTAAAAATAAACACTTTTTACAAAACTGTTACTCCCCCCTCGAAAACTTTGTATAATGCAAAACGCTGTTCCTAAAAGTTTGTCGGGGACACGCTAGAGTGTTCGTCCAAGTCTCTCGGGCCAAAGGTAGTCCGTACACATTTTCAACTAAAAATACTACACCGTGGGGTCACCCATATACGTATAATAACCGCTACAGAAATCATTCTCCTATACATACAAAATTAAAGAGTAAGAAAAAAAGAGACAAAATAAAGTTGGGTACATCGTGCGATGTTTCTTGAGCAGACGCGCTCAGTACTCGTAGAATAATTAGGTATCGTTTTTACAAAAGAAATTCGGATTTTATTTATCGCAAACGCTTTGGAAAAAAAAAAAAAAAAAAAAAAAACAAAATCCCATCAATTTTTTTCTTTTCTCTTTATCCATCGTCACTTTTATATAGAATTTATAATAAACGAACACCATTCATAATATTGTATTATACATATAGCGTAGAGAATAATATGTTCTATTTACATTCTTACTACCATGATTCCGTACTGCACACCGGATGAAACAAGTCCGATCTTAATCCTCTCATTTCTCTACTTGTCCTTCTTGTCTCTTTCCTTTTCTCGAATATGACATGCCTCGTTACAATTCTACGTAAGTATTTAATTATTTAATTTATTTATTTATTCGATAATCGTTATATTTTATCAATTACTCTTTCTCAGCTTTCACTCTCAACCTGCCCTTGCTTCGTACTTACGATTAGGTATCCTTTTTACATTATTATTTTCCTTTACAACAGAGGAAAGACATTGACAAAAATTCAGAGCCCTGGTTTAATTTTGAAAACTAGAAAGCCAGTATGCCTTATACATTTACGTGTGGTTTATGTTTCGTTAGATCAATGATGATCGGTAATCGTCGTTACCCATTCGAGCTTCCTCGCCGTTCGCTACGCAACCGGTGATCGATTCTCATTCATTGTCAGAGTTTTAGTCTTGGAACAAATAAATATAGTAATATACTATGCAGCTACTCTTGGGCGAGCGTGTGACTTACACGGGTGCGGGGTATATTCACTTGAAATTCTCATTCGCCGATAGCAACCAATATATAATATAATATAATATAATATAATATATGTATAATATAATTACTATAATCTCACACAATTCCGAATGATAATAATTTTTTCTGGTAATCTTTATCCAACGTGTTTTGTATCATTTTATTTATCATTATCATTATTCTTGTTATACTTTTATTCATCTAGTTTTTGCAAAAATACCGAAACGATTGAGTTTCTCTTTGAAAAATGTGATTCTTTGTTTCTTCTCCTTCTTCACAATGCTTCTACTTGCGGTTAATAATCTTATTTACAGCTGTCTAAAAGTTACGATGAATACAACGATTTCTTTGTTTTATCTTCTCCTGTCTCTCGCCTTCTTCATTTTATTCGGAATATTAAAATTCAGTGTGTTGTAGATCATACTATGCATCATACTAGCTATATATGTATGTATACCTATGTATTTATAGGATAATCACAAATTGCGTCCCATTATTCATTATGTACTGTTTCGACACCGACACGCGCAGGTGTTTCTTCATCAGCAGGGTTTTGGAGAAAGAAGGATTTTTTTTTTTTCCAACAAAAGCCGTTAGTACATTTTAATAACATGTATAAAATGACTGCATCGAACGGTTCAACTATTCTCAAATGAAACTTGTACTGATTTTTGTCTTCTCCTTCTCTCTTTCCTTCATCAAAGATGAGCACACATGATCGACGATCCATGTTCACCTTTGATAACTTGTAATCGCTTATATTTATTATTGAAATATGTTTAGATTAGCTTATTACGTCGTTACATTGCTCCGTACATTGCATTAGATTCATCGTATCGGCACGGCGTGTAAAAAAGAAAAAGAAAAAACTGTTCCAACTTAATTTTCATCTGAAAATAGCGACTGTTTGTTCAGAGATGTTTGTTATTCTTTTGTTTTTCCTTTTCCTTTTCCTTTTATTCCAATTAATTTTAGTTTTAACGAGCCATCTTCTTCGATCGGACCAAGTCATTTTATAATCACTATAACATAATTTGTACCATCCGTTTTTTTTTTTAAATGTCATGATGTAATATGTAAGTATTAATTGTGAATGGATGAGAATATTGGACCACTATGCGCTCGTTATGCTCGGAAAAAAACAAACTTTCCAAGAATACGAGTGTACGTAATTAATTAAATTAATGAAATCATCACAGATCAGTAGGATAGTATCCGCGTAAAATTCAAAGACCTTGAATGTGTGGACCCTCTGTAATTTTGTTACAATCGAATGTCTTGATATTCGCAGAAGGATAAAAAAAACGCCGAAAGTGTTAATGAAAAACGATCAAAAGTCCCTCGTTTTGGAAATGGTATAATAAATGCGAAATGATAAATGAACCTTAGCTCTATTATCCTAGGTGGGAATTTACGGTCCGATCGAAAAAGGGCCGTCCTTAATCAACGAATCACAAATTATAATATTTTACTTTACTTAACGATCTCAGTCTATGATTAGGGGCTGTCTGATTCTCACAAATTTGAAATTCCATCTATTACTTAGATACAGTTCATTATTATTATTATTATTATTATTATTATTATTATTATTATTAATATTATTATTATTATTATTAAGGTTAATATTATCATATTATTAATCTTCAGCTGTGAACAAGGATTTTCTGTTCATCACCAACACACGTAGTCGGATGATCGAATGCAGAGAACGAATGACATGCACGATAGGTAATTGTCTTCTTTCAGATCTTTTATTAACCTTTCGGCAAGTGGATGAAAAATGTCGTCTGTCAATTTTTCTAATTAAAAGGAATATCAACTGTGGTTCTTACGATTCCGTCACGTGTTTGCTAACAAATCCCTCAGTTGCGCTATGGGTACGACACCCAAGAAGCCAAAGAAAATCCTCGTTGAACCATTTCGGTGAATTTTTTTTTTGCAGTAAGCTTTTTGGAGATCAAGTGTGACTCAATGAATCCGGCTACCGAACACACACTCTGAATTCGAAAAATAGCTTTCAAGCCCTCTTCGTCCTTGACGTACTTGGCTACGCAAAATAATGAAAAAATTGAACCCAGGGTGAAGTAGCAAGACCTTGAACCACACCACGAGAAAAAAAATAATCATAAATGAATCGGTGATTTGAGCACTAACAGATTGGAACGACTGGTCGTACCTCAAGTCACCGACCAACGAACAAAGTGTGTAAAAATGATCGATCCAATAAATAGAAAAGTTGATTGAACGTCTCTTATGGCACTAGAAAAAACATTGTAGCGCAATAATCGATGACCGATATGAAAATTTATAAAAAAGAAAGAAACAATTTCTTAAATTAACAAAAGTATAAGATGGAACGTTGGCCGTTCAATGAGTGTGGTATGATGCCAAGAGAATCCTGACGACTGACATTTATTTCGGCAGTGTCGTTTTCTCACTATAAACGCGTCTGCCAAACGAATCGAACGAAAATTAAAGACTACGAAAGAACGAAGTGAAACAATTTTTATTTCTCGAATAAGAAAGAAATCGAAAGTCGTCCACGATTTATACATTATACACGAGTCGCTTGGCGTTTACAAAATTTCGTCAGCTCTGGCTGCCAATGAAAAAGCATGACAGCTGGCAGTGATTTTGGCAGTGAAATTATTTGATAAAGTGGCAGTCGATTTCTCAATTAATTATAGTTTTAGTATACTTATGATTAGGGTACGCTATTCTAGGCCCTCGGCGTCATGCGACTGGGCTCAAATAATTCATCTAACTATGTACAGGTCGGGCCTATCCGCAGCTACACGCACTACGGCGGCACACATATTATCGTTTTAGAAAAAATACTACTCCGCTTCCTATGCCTCCTTTGCGGGAATTAGGAAAGAAGTTGAAAAATACGTTACATCCGTTCAAGAATCTACAGCTACGCGGCTTTCGCGTCTCTATCGAAACGCAATTAAATATCAAGTTCTCAACTATGAGAGGTCTATCATAATGAATCACACAGACGGACATTTCGAAGCAATTTCTAATAACTAACAGATGAAAAGTAACATTTTTTTAATGACGTACACACAGACTAGTCACACCGAGCGATCGATTGAATATTACAAGATTGAAGTGCCATTTGAAATGCGTGCACGCAGATATCACCGGACAGCTAGAGATCTATAGAATACAATATAATCGTAATTTTAATTGTAATTATCAATTAACCTAAGATTGTTAATAACACATATTGGCAGTGATTCTTAGCTGTTGTGTATTAATTCTTTTTCCCCCCTTTTCCTCCTTACCTATATTATCATTTCTCCGTCTTTACTCCGAGTTCTAATGTACAATATTTATTTATCGACTATATCACTCGCCGTGACATGAATTCTTCACAACAGGTTATTCAGAAGTCATGTCTGTGGGGCGAGTGATCCAATTCAAGTCCTTGCCCCGATATTTGGAAAATGTAATGTGGCAATTACTATTCCGCGATCGCCGTTCAGGACGTGTCTTCTATTCGAGTCATAACTCTTCCGTCGTTGAGAAAAAAGTTGCTCCGATCTCAAGTCCAGAAATGCCGGATTCGATTTAGATATTAATTGATTTTTAAGGCCACCAGAGTGATTATCTCCTTAAATCCGTAACTAACAGTTAATACCTAATTAGTTGAAAATCGTTAATCAATAGATTTCTCTTTATAAGTTAGGGAAACATTCATGGCTAGGCACTTTTGGTCGAGCCGGCGTTTCTGGAGTCGAGTATACGTCTTGAACAATGAGAAATAATTATTCTGACAATATAAAGTATCTAATTATTCTAGTCTATCATTAGATTACACTGAATAAATTAAAAGTACCTTATTTCTCATTGTTCAAACTAGCGGAATAGATTTCGTTTGTGTTTTTTCATTCTATTTTTTAAATCTCTTTTAATCTCCACTATCGTCAGCACCTTGAACTACGTTCCACCATCTTCTCATCCTCTTGTCTCGATGTATCTGGCAACCCTGTGCCTGAGAATCTCGTTTCTTCATTTGTGTTACCTCGTCAATTACTTTATTGGTATCACGAATTTTTGATCGGTTTTCGACGTTGTTTTATCCGCGATTGAGGTGGGTTTCCGCCACTCATCGCAGGATACAGAGCTAGCTTTACTTGGTCCGGCGACGTCGCCGCGGCGTTGCATATTCTGATGTGTTTAGTTTCTTGCACCTCTGATTCCAGCACCCACTCGTCCGGAGCTCTAAAAAAACACATATAATGCGTTAGATTCGAGTGAATGAGTCGAATCAAAAGTGAGTTATATAAATCGACCGTGACTTACATATCCTGCGGGTACCACCGCAACAACACCTTAGTTTTCCCGTCGTGTTCCACCCGACGAGCTAAGACCTTCGTAGAAATACAAAGAAAAAAAAATACGATTAAAAGATTTCTAGACGTAAGCGCGATCGTTCTTCCTGTTCGGTCGATTCTGATTACTTACTTGACTAGTTAGGGCCATCGCGTTGCCTGGAGTTTCAGCCAATCGGCCTTGGGTACGAGTTCGTGACATTTCTAGTAGCCGATGTTGCAGACCTTCCATAACACCGGTATCGATGAAGTCGAACAACCTCGCTGGAAACGAATTATTCGAGTGAGCCGTTCGTCAAGATGTGATGTATCGAGAGTTCATGGTACACAATGTGTAATACCTTGTGCGAATATCTCGCGAAATAGATACAAGGATAAATTGGCTTGGATTCGAGTCAAATAGATAATTTGCCTATCCTATGTGACCTTATTCTCACATCTCTGTCGCTATCCAACTTCTAGCATTGATTTGAAATGAAAAATTTGCAATGGAAATTCGCAATCTCGATCTACCAGATAGAATATTCCACCGATTAGCAAAACTCACAACTCGTCTTCAAATTTCGACTACTCACCGGACCAAGGCTGTCGTCTATATCTCAAACGTTTCCCATTCCTTCTGACCAACTTTCCACCGTTCTCGCAACTTTTCCTGCCGCTACTGCTGCTAGTCTCTGGTTGATTGAAGTGACCGTTGACGTGTCGTTCCAATGTAATCTGTAAAAGCGAATCAGAAATAAGATTAGGGCATTGAGTACAAGGATCTTCCGGAAGGAATTCTGTGAGAGATGGTCAAAGGGATGTCAAATGAATGGCAACACCATAGCACGCCTTCGATGTCGTTCATACTCACGACTGAAGTACGTAGATCACCGTTACCAAGTTCTGGCATAACGTGACAAGAACGGATACAAGGAAGCAGCCGAAAGAGGCATAATTACATCATACCAAGTTGTCATACCACCGGTAATTGAACAACGTAGACAAAATAGATTTCCATCTCTTATTTTTCCTTAGAGAAACATTAATTCGAAAGTGAAGACGTGTTTTCTAACATCAAACGAATAAGTGGGATGATACCATATAACTAGATGATGCCGAAATTAAAATACATTACCCAATTTTCGGAGAATAATTGTTTTTGAAAAAGATACCACGCAATAATTTACCACCGATCCATATAGTCAAAAGACTTGTGCAGGACATAAATTGATTAGTTGACAGTAATAATTTTGTTGGACGTAATTTTGTGTGCACGTTGTTTGCCGTTTGCCATGGAGGAAAGGAAACTGTGGGAGGCAGCGATACGATAGATTCATACACAAGCGGAACAGAGCATGAAATTGTAACGATTTTACAAATTTGTCGCTTCTCAGCAACGGGTCTGACACGTGCCGACCGTTGCCACTGACAAATGTATGAATATATATCGATCACAAGACTGATTCCTGTAAGATTAGTCAACGAACTAATTAAGTGACGACAGAATAGGAAAGTATGTCAGCCCGGTCTCCGGCAGTTGTCTTCTCTACAATAATCTTCGCACGACAGAAGAATCTTTCTTTTGTACATCTTCAATTTTGTTATTCGTGCGAAGAATATTTCATATTCTACCATGTAACAAGAGCAATAACGAAGCCCACGCAATACGAGCACACGGGTCTGGTACAATTCTATCTAGTCGTAAAATACCTGTGAACTGAATCTGCTACCACATCCATCGACGATGCATCGGAATGGTTTATTTCCACCGTGCGACAGAACGTGTCTCTCCAGCCAACGACGAGAGCACGACGTTCGTCCTTGTACTTTACACCCCTGCCAGTGACAGATGAAATTATCACCGCCTGTTTGAGTGTTGATGTGGGAAACCTGGAACAAACGGAACAAACGAACATTCGTCGCGTTAGAGCAAACGTTCTGACAAATTCGGAAAAATCATGTCTCTGCTCCAGCCAATCGCGCAAGCGTTATTCACCTGCAAGTGTTCGAGGAGACCGCTGCTCGAGTCGAACCTGGCATCGCACTGGTCCCACCTGCAGATCCCACTGTCCGTCGTCTGTGGCCTGTTCTTCCCCGGAGCCTGAGCGGGAAACCTGATGGTAGTAGGGGCTGTGAGTATCGGCGACAGTGGTACATCGGGTTTCTCGTCGACCCGAGCGAGGCCAAGCTCCGGCAGGGTCGGTGTAGCGGGCGAGAGTCTGGATAGGTGATCGTTTTCGATAGATCTGGTAGCGATGAAGGTGGACGACAAGTTGTTATTTTCGTTAACAGCGGGCTTGAGGAATACGTTATCGCAGAAATCGGCATCCGCCGGTTTCTCGGTCAGAGAAGGGGTCGGAGTGGCCGGCGCGACGATTTTCGCGTCCGGACTAACGTCAGACGGCAGTCTCAACGAGGACAGTTTCACAGCTGGCAAAGAGTTGAGAACGTTCGTAGAGATCGGCAGACTAGGAACAGGGCTCTGCAGTTTTTCGATCATATTGTGCGCCCGCGGCACGACAACGGGTAAATTCTTTATCGGCGGAGGCGACATCGTCAGCGTCCGGACCTCCCAGTCGTTCGGCCTTCCATTCGGAGGCACGGTCCCCAAGTACTTGGCCAATCCGCCCTTGTTCCTCTGCACGGTCGGGGGACGCCGGAATTCCGGCGAACCTTTCGCTACCAGCATCGACATGTCCAGCGACTTCTTCACCTGAAAACACGAAAGAAAACGTGAGATCCCGGACACTCGGATAAGCTCAATCGCGTACGCACCTTGATCTGTTGGGGTTTTATCTGCGTCTTGAAGTACTCGGTGATCTTCCCCTGGGTTGACGGAGGCGTCGCTCCGCTCGAGGCGCCGTCGTAGTGGTGGGACTTACCCAGGCAGGTAGTCGGGTCCGCGGCCCCGGCCTTGGGCAGGGTGCCGGCTTCCGGTTCGCCCTTTATCTTCCTCAAGGTCGAACACGCGGTGGCGGCGAGGGGTGGTGTCCAGGGCCACTGGGGCCCCCGCGAGGGGGGTGGCGTCGGGGGCGCCAGCTTGTTGTGCGGCGGGCTTGGAGCTGCGGATCGAATTCCGGCGAGGCCTTCGTCGCTGCTTGTGCTACAGGGAGAACCGGGTTCGGTGATATCGCTGGTCCCGCTGCTGCTGCATTCGCCGCATGAAACGGCGACACCGCTGCGAAATAGACGAACAACAAAGGTTTTATATTCGGGTCCCGAAACGGGGAATCAGGGTTCGTCGGGTTCGTCGGGTTCGTCGGGTTTACCCGGAAATAGCCTTTCCGAATTCCAACATTCCTCTGGGTGAGGGCGAGTACAGGCAAACGCACCGGGGGTAGAGAACCGGGCGCGGGTCGTTGGCTGCCCTCGGCCGGGCGTCAGACTCGAGGATGTTGGGAAATTGCACGCTTACCAAATAATTATATTACCCAGTAACGAAACTTGATTACAGGCCAGACATTGCCAATTGCAGCGCGCCGCTACGGTATTCCGGATTTTCGTAATTATGCGATGAGAATTAGGGGCGTTTCGATCGAGCGCTGCTCCGGTGATTACAAGTCTAATTCTACACATTATTTTTCATGCACTGAGATTCGGGCAAATTCGTTGAAAAATTTGTCAGACATGATTCTTGTATAATGCATTGTAACATAGGTATAAAGTCATGACGATGATGATAATGGAGAATAATTATACAAGTGGCCTATATAAAGACGCGGCCCCGCGGTCGAGCACTGACACCGCAGTGCTGATAATGGGTGATAAAAATTTTCGAGACAATAACCGGCGTTCAAGAGGCAACGTTGACGAGCCAATAAATACCGAGACATCGATAACCAAAGGGGTCAACGTTCGGGGGTTTTATTTTCCGATCAATCACAAATATTGCTTTAATGCGGGGTAACTGCGGCAGGACTGAACCGATAGCCGTTCGCAGCTACGGGCGCCCACAACTCTGATCGTTCGATGGGAGCTTACGTCCCCGATGCACGGCTGCGACGAAATTGCATCGCTGTGAAAATGAACGGCGGGTAATTCGAAATCTGGTATTTGATATAACAGAGGAGAGGTATCGCGCGTGCGAGACAAACGGCACGAGAGAAGGTATGTCGCAGGATTGTAAAGAAGGGTGCAAAAATGCCGCACGTGGTATAAATAATCGAGTTATATAAACGCCTGCGAGTTGCTCATGGCCACTCCTAATTTTCAAACGTATTTCTAAATATAAACCCACGACCACAAGTTACGATCGCTATATCAAGAACTGTATGTGGGCCTGGTGCAGCGAGTTACGACCGTAACTATTATAACTAACTACCCCGTTCGAGACCACTGCAGCTTCAACGCCCGAAGTGAGACGATCAACGCGGTATGGAAACCACGGCGAGTGCCAGTTGGTCCTTCTCTTCGCCCGTTTCACGCGACACGATATCACAATGACACAGTCTCGTAACTCGTCTACGCTTCCAGAGACACCCTGTAGATGCATATCCCCGCTGGATATAACCAATAGCGGAGTGCAGGGGACGTGACGTGACGTGGCACTCTTGACTCTTGAAATACAACGCGCGAGCCCGTTTCTAAACGAACGAAACCACCACGTAGCCTCGCGTACCGGTGATAATAACTAAAACTTGTTACTCTCACGCGTATGCAGAACACGTCGTTAACGCGTCTGGTGAAATGAAAGGAAAGGGCGGGGAGGGGGGGGGTGAGACCAACTCAATAATCGGGAGATTCTCGTGAAAATTCTAATCAGAAAAGTGGATATCCTGTCGCGTATACCTACCACTTGGACCCAACTACCCAGACGGTGGTACGTTACGGTAAACGATACGATACGATACGATACGATACGATACTCGATGTACCGAGTTTCCAAACAATGAGATAGCTGCAAGTTGGTACTGTAATACAAGTGTTACGTGACCGCAGCTGCTCAAGGCGTGAAAGTGCAGTTACGGGCCTGGGTCATAAAACGATAAAACGATAATCTTGAGCGGCTTGGGAGGAAGGAGCGTTGAGTATTCCGCGGCGAGGGTTGCCGGAAGGGACTTTGTGTAGTACAGTACACACACGTAGACCCATAATGGTCGCCGCTTAGTCCGAGTTCAGCTGGGAATTGAAGATCGGGGTCAGATTACAAACGCAGTACGTACAGTAAGTACACCAGTTAGCAGTCAGCAGTCAGCAGTCAGCAGTCAGCAGTCAGCAGCAGTCAGCAGTTCGCGGTACTCGCCGAGTGCTGCTGGTGATGCTAACCGAACTTTATCGCTCAACGACCACTGACCTACGACAATTTCAAGTACTGCCCGCAAAGCGCGTGTTACGTGGGAGGGTGGATGCCGTCGCGGTGATTCGTTATACGCTGTTGCGAGAAGAAAGCTAAAACTCAGCTATACGCCGAGTGAGGTCTATGAATAACGTTGGTCGAGGAACGAGAGGACTCTCGACCTAAATTCGTTCCGAAATTTCAGTCGCTACTTCGTCAGGCGCCCATTGTTACGGCAGTGGATCTCAAGGGCTAAGAAAATTCAAAGAACGTGCCTTCGCCGATGAATTTAGAATCTCCGACTTTCTGCTCCACGCTGCGTCGTATGAAAAATAGTCTATGGGCCCGCGAGGAAATGTGATCATGGGATAGAAGTGATAGAAATACCCGCCGATGTATCTAAATAGAACGGTTGTTAACCCTCGTTCTATACATATAGCGAATCGCGAAACTGCAGCACGATTTCACCGCTCCGACACGCTACCGCACGGTGAACCTTAGGACACACCCGGGTTCGTTTGCCCGATGGTGCAACGACGTTTCTTTATCCCTCTTTCTCCGCTTAGCTGGATAAGACACCGCCAGCCAGCGAGCGGGAAAGAGAAAGAGAAAGAGAGAGAGTGAGAGAGAGAAAGAGGCTACCGCCTTTGCATAGTTGGTATTCAGTTCAAAGTTCCAGGCTGTCGACTTACAACACACTCGATTCCACGACCACAAGCCTGCTCGCCTGCTCGCCTGCCTGCCTGACTGCCTGCCTTCCTATACTTAGAACTCTGAGACTCTTCCTCCGCGTTCGCGTCTTCTCCGTTTCACCATGCGAGTGTGAGTCGGGTCCCTAAACCCATTCTCCATTCTCCATTTTCCATTCTCTCTCATCTCTTCTGTAATCCGTAATTTTCACCCCGTATATCGTGGCGCACCCAAGGTTTCCCACCGCGTGTGCCTATGATAACCCTCGTTTATTATTTCGCACGCAATTCCGCAAACTACCACTGCCGCACTTTGACTCCCCCTCGCGATACAAGGTAGCTTGAACTCTCCGAGTTCCTTTTCTCCCGTTAATGTCGGTACGTTTTCACCGATTTCCGAGTTCCCGAGTTCCCGTCAATAGCCCACACTCCATCTTTGTCTCACCGGCACGCACCGCTGGGTTTTCCGGGTTCTTCCCCGGTTCAGACATCCGTCCCATATTCCGAATATCCTGGGTTTGTCTACGACAATGGGCCGCAACGCCCCCCCGACCCCCTAATCCAATATATTCCTGGCCCTTGCCCTCACTCTGGCTGCCCCTTATCCCGAAGCCTCAACCTCCGTAATCCGAAAGGGAAGAACCGATTGACAGCATCTTTTCATCGCGTACTTTGCGTCGTAACGCCGGTATACGTGGGCACCATGAGGGACCAGAAACTGGTTTCCCTGCGTTATGCCTCGTGAATCGACTCGATGCGATCCTCGATCAATTGCATCGATGTATTTCATCTATGGACTCGTTATTTTCCGAGCTACTGCTATCTCCCTCGCTCCAGGATCTACTTTTCCAGAGTGATTAACCTTCCGAAACAACATCCACCAGTTTCCCACCAGGTACCTTTGACTTTGAGAGATCGTAGCTGGTCGAATGGGGAATAAGCCCGAGGGACGAGCCAGTTTAATCCCGAGGAAACCTCGGGGGAAGGGGATTCTCATCTGGTCTCGAAATTCCGAATACCGAAAATGGTAGGTGTATCTGGCATCTGCTGGCATTAATCGACAAATCGGTAACGTCGCAGTCCTGGATCATTAGGCGGAGGAATATAGGAAATTAACGGGAGGTACATTACAGATCGCGTACACCAGGGTGAACCGCTAGAAACCGCGTAGCTACGTGTACCGTATACCTATATCTGAACTTGTGTGTACATAGGTACATTGTATACATTATACAAGATAGTCAGGTATTACAGCCTACGCTCGGCATCGTACACTGTTCTTACTGTTACTTTCACAGAAGTGTCATAATAGCAACTTGTTCGTACGCCGCGCTACGCCGTGTCTACAGTCTCTCCGTGAAACACATACGCCGGACCCGTTGCACGCAGCTTCCGCCTTGTTTCTTTCCTTTTTTCCTTCCTTCCTTTCTGCTTCCTTCCATGCACAGAGCAAATGCCACGGGCGGTACACCTCTGCGCCTCTGCGCCTCTACGTTTGTACGGGCAGGACGACGATTACGACGATTACGACAATTACGACGATTACCTTGTACAGTCTCGATATAAAATGTACGCTCCCTCCCCTCTGCCCCGCCCCGTATCCGATCGATTTGTAGTAACGGTACACGCGTGCATATCGCGATATTGTTTCTTACTCTCTTTTGTCGAACACGGTAGCCAACGGTAGGCGGTTATTAGTTGTTGAGTCTAGACTGTGAGAACTGTGTGTGACGAGGTTAACCAAAAGCTTTTTACCACTCCACCCGGAACTGTTCGGGGCTACTTGTTTCTCTTGCCAAATTACGTTACCCTGGCGATATGTACAGAAATCGAGCATGTTAAATTTAACACCTTCGGAGTCTTTTTTTTTCCAAATATTTCTTGCCAACCGAAGTTAAGTTTGTTTGAACAGCCGAGTGCAAGGTTCTTGGGCTCAAACTGTTTTAATTCACCAGTATCAATCGTTGAGTGAGAAAAACCGCCACGACGATGACAAGGATAACAATAAATCACGCGTGCCTCGACATAGGTATATATTATATATGTATGTACATATATAAAGTACAGATCCAAGTACAAGTACAAGTACAAGTGTTTCACCGTTCGCCGCGAGAGAGAGGGAAACGGAGATGGAGATGCGGACAAGCGAAAAGGTGGTTACCCAATCCCTCCCCTCTCTCGGTCTCGGCACACTAACCTTGTCCCAAAGTTGGCCGTCTCTGGCCGTGTCATTGACACAACGACGGTGTGGTTCCTTGGTCCGTAACAAGTTCATTGTCACTTGACTCGCGCAACGGCAACGGCAACGGCAACGGCGAAATCGGGAACAAGATGTAATACCACGTTACAGTGATCGTGCCGCTGCGCAGGTGGCTGGGTGGGATCCAGATTCGAGACTGTCACATGTATCAAGCGTGAAAATGTATCATGTATGTAGATGAATCGAGAGTAAAAGTCTTTCGAATTTGTCATACGAAATTGAGGGCCGCGTACCGCATGCGGGATCGGGAATGAGAAAGAATCGAGGCGGGAGCCGACCGCACGAAGCTAAGCCGGGGGGCGATCAAAGAGCGACCGTGGGCCGAGGGGCGAGGGTCGGGCTGCGAGCTATGGGCTTGGAGAGCAGCAGCGAACGATATCTAATTTCGATTCTTACCGATCGATGACAGGCGGATTGATTTCTTGGCAGAATGAATACTGTACGTACTTCCTACGGGTATGACCAGGTAGCAACTGAGCACCTCAAATAACCAATATCCTACACTACACATGCCACGCTTACGAAGTTCGGGATACGAAATACGAAATACGAAATACGGGAGTAAATCTACCCACCGACCATGTGCTGCGGAAATTCTGGCAATTCTGGCAAGTCTGGCGACAATGCGACCGCACGTCGCTGGCTGTATACTCGTTAGCCGTCTCGTCGCCCACACTTGATACAATTACCGACTACTCGACGCCTGTGCGAGTCCTAATCAAGATTTTCGACATGAGGGCGCGAGAGAAAAGAAATTTCCCACTGCTCGTGAGTCGCGCAAACCCCCCCCAGAAATAGTAATGGGAATATATTTCGGAAAAACAACAGAGGTAAGGATTACAAGGAACGAGGGTCTTCCCCGGTTTTCCTTCCAACTATAAAACGAAACGGGCCCAAAAGGGGGAGGAGGGGTAGAGGTGCGGAACAGCTGCTTCGTCTTAAAATGGACGAAACGAAGGTTTATTGGTTTAGGGCCAAGGTTTTCTCGCTCTTTCCTTCAAACTTTTTCGAGTAAGCCTGTCTTTATTGCGCGCCAAGCAACGCGGCAGCAGTTGCTCAACGTGATTCGGATTTTCGAGAGGAAAGAGTCGAGGGTGCGAAAGTCGGCTCGTTCAAACGCGTTAATTTTCATCGCAGCCGCTTATACATCTCTCACATTCGGTAATTAATTTCTCATCCTCTGAAACGCAACGCCGGAGGCGGGTTCGCGGTATACTTACGTCACGATCTTATCAGCCTCTAGAATTACGACCCGTGGGCGGACTGCGGCAGTTCCAATTTGTCCAACATTAATCCATTGCCAAGTATCGTTTCCAAAAATTCGAACGAGTCTCGAAGATCTTGGGGTTTCTTTTTATCCACGGTTAGGTTTTTTCTACAGCAGCTGCGTGACGCCATTACGACAGAGTTCGAAAACACGTCTAGGTTCAGGACCCCCGGAATATAATGTTCCAGTCCGTTTAGTTCTTCTCCAAGCCTACGTCGAGGAGGCTCGAGCGATAATTAGAAACTATGATATTCGATGATACCCCATAAACTCAGACTCGCACGTCACTCACTCGCTTGTTTATAAGTTTCGATATCCTTTTTATACCTACGTCCCCGCTAGACACAACCGAACACAATCGAGCCTCGTTAGAATCACTTTGAATCACTTTGAAAATGAATCAAACTATGTATCCAAAAACAGCAGCGACATCGACACCCCAGGCCTGGCTACGCGCCCGACGGTTTCAACGATCTCCGTAAATCACCACCGAACGAAACCAACTGAAACGAACAACAAGATAGGCATAACGGTTCAGCGTACGCACACGCACGAGTCTTGCTGCAACGGATAGTCCAATCTCTCGCGTACAAGATTCAGAAAAGGATCTTCTTCCCCACTCCACGATCCTCGCGTCACGGTTGAAAACGAGTTTGAATGATAGGTCGAGGACTAGGACTAGTACCAGGAGTAGGAGTAGGAGAAGGAGTAGGATGACGACGACGAGACTACCGCGTAATCTCGCCCGTCTACCCCGTGGCAACGCTGAGTGACGACTGAAAAGGAAAATACAGCCCCAGCCCTTGGCGACGGGGACGAGGGTGCCGAGGGCCTCGCCACGGAATTGAGCCTCTACTCACGCTGCTGCCATGCTACGAAAGAAAACTTTACGGACTCGTGGTGCAGGTAGAAAGGTCCCGGGTGCGACGTATACCTACCAGCCGTTTGTCCCCCTCTACCCGCTACAGGGTGTCCCTCCGTCGTCGTCTAGAAAAATTCGAAGTAGCCTTTCGGTATAATGCGATACGTCATAAATTGAAAATTGGATAAGAACTTGAACACGTTCGTTGAAGTAGAAAGTGATGCCATCTTCTTTCGTCTCGGATGTGGGAGTGCCGAAGGGATTCATGAAACACCCTATAGAATGGTGAAAATGGAAATGGGAATGGGAATGGGAATGGGAATGGAATCGGTATGTGTGTGGCATAAAAGAGAGTAGTTTGACAAATTCGAAACGATTTCTAATATTCTTAACCCTCCTAATATGAATGAGACTATGATATTCTTCGAGCAGTATTTCATATTCATGAAATTTCATGAATATTCGAAGAGACGCGGTCGAGGACGTGTCCGCAGCTTGACGAATCAGTCGCGATAGCTGCGGCCAGAACTAGCTGCTCCTCTCCTTTCGAGCGTTATACCGTCTCGGCATACTCGTTCACACGGGAACGTATGGGGAGGGGGGGGGGGAGACGCCTGCATACGGATCCACAGAGTATCCACGGAGTATCTCGAGTCTTCACAAAAGTGGCTGGAGGATAAAATCGAGGATGGCACTGTGCCATCGTACACGGAATTCAACCTTAAATATACGTACGATGTCCGAGGCGGAGATTTAACGCCCTGGCTGTTGCTCGGCGTCTTATCGATAATTCACTTTCTCTTATTTTTCGCCAAATGTACTAAATATTCAACGATTCGATCCCGTATAAGCCCCTCCCGAAAGCGTACCTCGCTCGACGGACCGAGGCTAATTACACACATTGACAAATCCGTAATTGAGAGACGGTAATCCGTCCTCGGAAGGATATTCGTAAAGTTTACAAAGTCGTAAACGACGGTGCAGCGGCGGTGCCTGCCTAACCCGTTCTTGGAAAAGCCTTTGAGTACGTGCGGCGGTCACCTTGTACAAATCCGGGAATCGCAACCCTCCAAGTTTGGATCAAGTGCGATTCAGGACTGAGTCGAGTCAAGGTACGTCTCTCTACCTATTGAAAAAGATTACCTCTGAATCCTGATGGGCGGGTTGTTCCCGCATATAATGATATTCACAGTGCGTAACCAGAGAAGCCACACGATTCCAACGAGTGGAACGCGAGACAAAAAGAGAGAGATATGAGAGAGAGAGGTAGTGATTTGTTAGACACGCGTCACATAATTTGAAACGATGCGCGCTACCTGCATGTGTACAATATATTATCAAACTGCCGCCTCTTGTTCCCTCCTTCTCTTTCTCCATCTCTTTTCGCCCGCGCCGTCTATCCATCTCTCTGTTAGAATAAATTCATTGTCCTCGGTGAGACGTCAAATTCCAGAGCATGAATAAACGACTAGCCCCATCTCCCTCGAATCCAATCTTCCTTCCGATCCAATTATCCTTAATTCGTGCATAAGATAGAACATTGGCAGGCGACCATCGGTTAACTCGTTCTGATCAAGAAACGCTGCAGAGTGCGGATACTACCGCACGTAATTATTTCGCGGATGATCCGGTCCCGCGATCGTCAACTTCCGTAGTTGTCGCGAGCCGGTCGTTTCAGTTTGCGATTCACTCTACGTATCTACATGCCCACCTATAGCCTCCTACTCTGCACTCTAGACCCAGGTTCTTCGACCCGAGTGCCGGACTCGCCACACGTGTAGCCATACCCGCCTCCTAATTATGCATCGGAGAGTGACCGCGACCAAGCAACGACCGAACCTCGATGTCCAGGATCGTGGGTATCGTATTTTTAGTCGTATTACATAGACGCGGAGGAAATGAAATTAATTTGAAGAAGGAAAGGCTGGTTCGGACACCATCTACATTCTCCATGCATTCTCCATTATCCATTCTCCGCGCACAGCCAGGTTCGAGGGTTCGTGTCTGGCTTATGTATATGTATATGTATATATATATACATATATTCGGTCGGGAGGGTTGATTTCCCCTTTGTTTCGAAAATCACCCCTTAATTAATCCCTATTTAACCAATCGGTTTGTTTAAACGTGGCTTAAACGCGTAGCTCGCCGCGTCAACCCGGGAACCAGGGTGTCGGAATTATTCAGGTCACCGACGAAACGCCGCGACGTATGCAAACCCGTCGTCGCCACGCTACCGAAACAACCGAAACCTAAAAGTAAACGTATACAATACGATCGTGGCGCAACACTGTGTATCCGAAATTATTTTCGATTCCCACCTCCCGACGTTATACACGCAGGCACGTGTGGAAGAAGTTAGGATAGGAAATGGGCAGGAAATATCTTGCATTATTATACCGTTGAACGAAATTAATGATCGTCTCTCCTCTCTATCGTCGAGGTATGGTGCGCCCGCCCTCGCGCGGGTGAACGATCGTTGGATTCAACCTAATCTATGTCTCAAACATTTCCGACGAATACGAAAGAGATACGAGTATAAAACAGAAGTATTACAAAGGGAGGAGCGTTTGGAAAGTCATAACCAGATGCCGTAAGGTCCATTCCTGGAAGCCGACTGGTCCAATGAATTTCGAGTCAGGAGAATACTGGCGTTATCTAATCTCCCGTGGAGATTTGTCCCAGTTCTCTCTCCTCGAGGCCATGGCGAGAAAAAATTCAACCGCAGCTAGTAATTTCTGGATTCCGAAGAATTCTCTCGGCGTGAACCCTTTTCTCCGGTCATGTCTGCGGAACAGATCTTTATCGCGAAGAGAGAAACGAAGCTCTTTGCACTCTCCGTATAGCTGAACATAAAAATGACGAAAAAGCCTTGGCTCCATTCCGATTTTTCCCAATCTGAACACCGGGACTCGCGTATCGCCTTACGCGCGAGTCGAGTACTGGTTGAAAGGCCTGTGACGCAACCGACGATTCGCGTGGTATGTAACACCATAGGGGGCGGGAATCCCCGTGGGTACTTTATACAGAATTCGCACGAGACTTTTGCGTCCTCGCAAGTGGGAATGAAATAACTTGATTAGGTTTATACCCTCTGGCGAGAGCAACAGATGGCCACCGACAGAGCCAGGAACACCATTATCGGTAACTTGGTCTGTTTCTCTCTCCAAGGCGATCGATCAGTCGCTCTCAAAATCTTTCCCTGGATCACGTGATAAATCTGAACACCGTTTGGAGTGGACCGATACTCGTGTCTGGATCGCGTCGTGCGCCATGTGACTCACTTCGATGGGCCTCTGAAGAGGTTGAAGAAGGTCGGTAAGATAACAGACTGTGAAATTCTAATCAACGAAGCCTGCGAGTGTACGTCCGTATCAGGTAGGTATTCCAAATCTCTCATCGCGCTAGCGACGGGCGTAAAGGGGACGAGAAACAACAATTGCAGCTACCCACCAAAGCGACCTTTAATTTGCCTTTCATCGGGCGCCATCCACTCTAAAGGGAAGAATAAACATTCGCCGGCAGCCGCCCGTTCGCCATTTACGGTTTTTCTCCGCATCACGACCACCGGACTACGAAAGCGCAGCAATGGCCGACGTTTTGAGTGGAGCCCCGTGGGTGGTCCTTTGGGTTTCCCCTCAATCCCCATTATCTACCGTACTTCTTCCTCGCCTCACCCGCAAGTCACAACGGAGGATATCACATAATTTTCCAGCGCACCTGACGGATGCCGAGGGATCGGACCCGATCGGTATTTCGGAGATCGTGCACGGATATTGGATATAAATATTTCTCGCAGTATGGAAAGAAGTAAGATGACTAATAAGTGGGAAGAAACGGAATCTACCGATTCAGCTCTGATGAAAAGTTGATGTTAGAATTAAGGAGTCGGTTAGACAGGTATATTGTGAAATATTCAATTTGTACCTACATCAAGTGTTCGTCGTTACCATAAACCAGTCGAGTTTATTGACAAAAGGAACGAGTTGGCTTAGACTCCAGAGGTTTATTGGTTTTTAAAGTATTCCCGGGAGGTGCTCGGCAGGCACGTCTTCCGGCATCACAGGCGTACCCGAAAACCTACAATCTATATCCGTAGACCGTGTCGTGCACACACGCAACGCGAGGGCAGACAACGACAAATGATGACGGAATACTGCAGCAACGCGAGCTCGATCAAGATCGACTTATCGAATCCGAGTCGATGAAAGTAGTCGAGAAACAACAGGTACGCTACGCGTTTCTTATCAAACCTGTCTAACAATCGGTCTCGGGCGCGGTAGATCCAGAGAGACAACGATACCGCGTTGAGAGCCGATGTATCCATAATATATATATATATATAGGTATACTATAGGTATATACATATACACATATTCGTACTGCAACAGGATTAGAGTTCATTCATTCATCCGCTGTAAATAAACAACAAAGCAACTTAACCGGCTGCAGTATGGTGACTTTTTAATCGGCCACTCTCTTTGTCCCTCTGGATATTATCGTACGACCGGATCGTGTTATTTTCAACATCTCGAGTAATTCGTGATTATCAATCAATGCCTGTCTCCCAACCTGGTATACACGTTACGGGCGCACAGGTGCCCGATGGCTCGCTCGCATCGAGGCACAAAGCGGGGGCGCGCGCGTGCGCATCTCCTCGTCATTTCCGGTCGCTCGTGCAATCGCCGGAATTACGTCACCGCAACGGGGGGAAGTGTCCTTCCCGTACCCGTACCCGTACCCGTACCCGTTCACGCACGAGCGGGACGTAGATACATACAGACCTCTACGTACGGTCAAAGTACCGAGAGAAAAGAGTGGGGAAGTAAGGGTCTCTCGCGAGGCGAGCGGAGAAAGAGGTGAGGAAGTGGGAAGTGGGAGGTGGTACGTGCCTGACCTGGGTTAACGCCCTAGTCAACACAATGCAGCCTTGTTTTACCTATCCCATTGCGCATATTTCGCCAGGTTTGTTTATGCTCCGGGAAACAGGTCCGGCTGTACACCTCTACCTGTGCTCGAGGGTACCCCGACCGGCGGCAGCGTGGTATTAAACTGGTTTTCCTTTTTACGTTCCACCTTTTTTTCATCCCCGTCTTCTCATGCTTCCTTTTATACATTTTTTCCTTCTACTCTTTCATCCTGCCTGTGCCTGTGCACGGAGCTTTATGGGAGAACGAGTATTACGCACGCGCGGCGTTGCGTGCTTATAAATACGGATCAACTTTTTTCGTCCACCCAACTGCACGTGTACCGGAGGTACCTACACGGTATTCCTCGTTTTTCCTTCATCCTTATAAACAGGACAATAATGATCGACTGCTCCGCCGCGCAGGGTTGGAAAACTTGTGCATTGTGATAGGCTTCGAACGAAGAGGGAGATGGAGAGACAGAGAGAGACGTATCAACGTTACGCAAGCGTAGTTGCGCAATCGATGTCCGCCACTGCACAGTGCGAGCGAGTTGCTGCTTGCTGCAGCGTGCAGAAAGATAGGCACGCGGCGGGTTGCGCTAATTCCGCAACATTTTACACGTAGATTCCTAGCTGCGGTTGCTACGCCGGTGCGGTGGCCATGGCCCAGATAAATGTCAGTACACGGTACGGCACGGGCTCGACTCGTCATCCTTACGGATATTGTCACGGATGATAACAAAGCCGACTTGCACCGTGACTGCGGTATACCTGACTCGTCCTCCACCGGCATTTATCAATCCGCCTTCACAGCCGAGCATCGTAAAAGGGAAAAGGAGAAAATGAAGAAGATACGCTATCGTTGCCTCGTTGATAAGGTGATATGTAACTGGATTGCGACTACGGCGCGTTTCATGTACTACGAGTGAAACGAGTGCATCGGCTCTTCGGTTCGCCTTGTTTTATTCTGCATTGTTCAGAGTCTGGTGCATCGTGCTGCCGCGGTTTGTACTTGAGCCACGAACTAACTAACTACACGACGATCATTTGCTAACCGGAAATTCAAACCAGTCAATTAAGACCAGGATTATCGCGTCTGCGTCTGCATTAGAGTCTACGCCGTGTTCAATTCCATTCGCATACGCAACGGACGCATTTTCACAAGTTCGAGGCCCCGAGTTTTGCGCGTGGGCATTAAAGTTCAGCGTCGATCCCTGCACGTACCTATACCTCTACCTCTACCTCTACCTCTACCTCTACCTCTACCTACCTATCGGAGTCCTGCGACTCCTCCGGCTATTCCTTCTGCGTCTTGGTCAGAGTTTAGCCCTCTTAGTGTACAAGTCTGGACTCGGCGGTTGGCCCCCAGGGTCAACGATCCTCTACCAAGGACACATTCTAGCTGACTCTGAGGCTCGCTCACGCTGCGGGCCACTCGCTGCTCTCGCTGCAAGTGCGGCTAGCCGCTCGCTAGCGGTGCCTAACCTCCTGTACGCCGCGGCCGCGATCTCGGCTTCAGCTTCAGCTTTTCAGCTTCGGGACAGAGAGCCGAGCTCCGAGATTACCATTCTGACGCAGGGTTATTCGGAAAGAATATCCGACCCAAGTTTTTCTTTACACTGTCGCACCGGTCGGATGGTTTTCCAATCGTCGACCAATTTACGCGTCAAGGGCTTTCCGAAAGCCTAGATAAAACTTGGACCCGTGATAAAATGATCGGAATCCCGTGGAAGATCCCAGCGGTGGGTACGCTCATAGCTTCTACCAGAATAGGTACTAAACTCGAAAGGTTCGTTGTAAGACGCGGTGCATGAGGTTACCTACCGTAATACATAGGTACCCGAAGCTACTGGGTTCACACCGAAGTACTTCGGACGCGGTGTCGTTGCCCCAGGGGAATGTAATAAATAACATCGAGATTTAGAAAAACGGCCCACTAACGCACTGCAGCGAACCAGCCAATTGACGATAATCAAATAACGATCACGAGCGAGTAGACGATTGATCGTCGTTCGTCATCGACGACGAATGAGCCGAGGAAACTGTAAATTTATTTGCACGTTTCGTGGCAAGAGGTGTAGCGGTACGGCGAGCTCGTGAAGCCACAGATCGGCTCTGATTAGCGCCATATTCTCGGAATTATCGATTACACGCTTGTACGGCACGGCAAGTCAGCTCGTGATCGACAAACTGGCGATCGATCGAGCTTTGATCAGTAGAGACTATAAGAGAATAGAATCGGAAGTTGGAATCGAGATGACGAAAGGATGATGAAAGGAACGCGGCATGTGCAGAGTATGAATAATGTATCCGACGAGTACCGCAGTCTGGTAGGGCTTCCCTCGGGTTCACCGGGTAGATCCCGACTCTTTAAATCCCTCAGCTGATCGGTCGGTCTGTGTTCATTGCGTAACGGATGCAGCTCATTTAATGAGAATGAAAGATATTTGCACTCCGGAGCTGTGAGTCTGGAGCTGGAGCGAGGCTGACAGGAGTCTGTAAGAAGGACGAGGACGAGGGTACGGCGAAAGCGGTTCGATATGAAACCCGGGGTCCAATTCTGAGAGAGGTACGGGGGAGGAGGAGGACTACGTAGGACTTCGGAGCGTCGACCCCACGGTGGACGGGCAGAGCCAGAGCTCCGAGGTTGCGTATATACCGGCACCGGCACTGGGCTTGGACAACAGGCGAGATACCAGAGGAAGATCGGGTCCGGTCGCTCCTTCGCAGGTTCGTCGAGCGTTTTTTACCTCGGCTACGGTCACGGTGTGTAGCTCTATCCCATCGCATCGGAACGACTGCGGTTATCCTGCTGCGGAGTTCCTTCTTTCCTCCTTTCCTCCTTTCCTCCTTTCCTTCAATCTTTCCTTCTTTCCTTCCTCCGGGGAGTCGGGAGTCGAGAGAAGATCAGGTCGAGGGCCGCGAGGACTCGCGAGGAGGTAGCCGGGGTAATTGCACCCTGCCAAGGACGCCAGCTGATGCAGGCGCGCCACATGCCCTCAGCCGTATTCTCCATGCGGCTTACGGCTTACGGCTTACGGCTTACGGCTTACGACTCGAGTGTTCCTCGCCATGTCCCGGGGTATTCGGACGTAGCTGGTCGTAGCAGCTCCTCTACCTGCTCTCAGGCCTCAGCTGGTGTACGGGCACACGAACACGTGGGGCCGAGGTCGTGTGCACCCAGCGGCATCGATATCCGAGCTGCAGCGGCAGTCGGCGTACCGCTGTAAACACGCCCGCCATATTTAAACATCCCGGGGTCGGTCGCGCTGCGTAGCTGCGTCACATGCGCCATCACCCAGTTCTCCTTCCGGCCCCGACTAGGGAAAAGGAGGGAAAAGGAGCCTCGCGATGGTGGCTAGAATCTGAGTCGAGGTGTTTCCCTCGGTGGCCGAGAGGGAATTCAAATAATAAGAGTCGAAATTTAAAACCTACTTTAAACCTACACTGGCAAAATAGGAAATTTGTGCCATGTGTAGCTTCAAAAGAGGGTCTAAAACCGGTTTTAAGCCCTACTTTGAACCTACAAATGGCACAAATTTCCCATTCTGACAGTGTAGGCTTAAGGTAGGTTTTAAATTTCGACTCGGGAGAATAATAAGAAGAAGGAGGAAACTACGAACGTTGTACTTCCGGTCGGGGATAATAATTCATGGAGATAATTGCTCGAGCTTTGATCGACCACCAGGCGTCCGAACTAGGAAAATTTGCATATTGTACAGAAAATCCTGTTTTCTGAAAGACACGGAAAAAAGACATATAAAGAGAAAGAAACTGCGGCAAATATCCATTTATCTATGGAATGGATTGCATCCTCGGTTCTCGGTTCTCCGTTGTTCGATTCGAAACGATCGCATCGATTTATTTATACGATCCTCATGAATTGCGACCGCAACGCTTGCACTGTCACGATCACTGGCCTCAAACCTGTTTCAGTCCAACGAAATATCACGCAGCGAGACAGACCGCGAGGAAATAGAATGTTTTTATCGTACGTATATATGTATCTATATGTATATATGTATAATCACAAGTAGGTAACATTACGATACCATTTACACCCACAATAATTACTCGGGAAGATATTCGAGTAGTGGTCCGAATTCTAACGGTGTAAGAATATTTTCAACGAAATCAAGGAAACCGGTCATGAAATAATCACGTGTGGCAAGAGGGGATTCACGAGAGAGTGACGATCCGCGTGCGTTGTCACGGATGATGAAATCCTGACCGTCACGTTCACGCTTACCTCTGAATTAGATAACGATAACATTGGTCGGAAGGATATATGACTGTGTAATGCTGCCTCTTGACCCGCGGACTCGGACGAGGATAAAACGTTGAACGAGGAACGAGAACGGTGGTCATGGTTTTATGCAGAATTTCGTTCCGTCGAAAGTTCCTCAACGAAAAGAAAAACACGAAGAGATCGACGTCACGTTTGGAGATAATCATCCACTTCGTATTATTCGCTTCGTAAGGTATGGATCAATTCTACGGTAACAGTATGGCTATCCGTATTTGGTATTCGAGGAGCGCAGCTGACAATGAGGGTGCATAATTCGACCCCGGGAAATGATTCGCATGAGACGAAAGAAAGATTCGCGGTCAAACGGTGCGGTACCTACGTAACGTAGTTAGGTTTATTGCTAAAGTTATAACGCGCTTGAATTAGTTAGAGAGAAACTCGTGGTCCGTCCTTGGGATCTGCAGGCTGCGGACTGCAAGTTATTCCTTCCTTTCTCTCGGTCATCTGTCTTTTTCTTCCTCTACCCGGCACGATACCGGAAGTGAGGTACGAAAGGAGACTCGCAGCAATCCCGAATGCCGCTATCGACCGCAAATGACGTAGGCAACGACCGAGTCTACAGGTACGGTCGACATACGCCTTTCGTGGCCGCGGTATGAGAGAGATCGAAAGAGCTGGTAATTCGTATAATTAGTAACGGAGGGTTGTTGGTTCGACGAAAAATCACCGTGGATCATTTTTTGTCAATTCGCGTGCAGCTGGCTTCAAACTTGAAGAAAACGTATAGGCCTTGATCTCGTCTCCTCACGAGCAAAGAATTAGACGAATCTATGGAATCGTCGTTGAGGAAAAATGCAACGGCAGAGATATCGGCGGTCCAAGTGCTGCGGCATAACCGCGGCGTCCATATGTATGTGTGTGTGTGTGTGTGTATAGGTATATACATAAGTTATGTAATTGACGTTGAAATAAGACGGTGATTTACAAGATTACACCGAGTCGGGTCAATTTAGCAATTTGAATAATTTCAAGCTATATATTATAATCGTACACCAATCTGATAACAGTCTCGTTTCAGGGATCAGTAACCTGTAATCATTACAGTCACGTAACACCTGGCCGAACGTTACAACCGTGATAAGTGTATCAGTGTATCGGAGTAGCTCTTCCCTTGCCTCGTGCAAAACTCGTCAATGCTGTTGCAGGGATATAAAAAAACATATCAAAAAGGTGCAGAGGTAACATATTTCGCTCGAAAGTTGCCAAAAGTTTGCCTTTGCTCCGAGAATCGATCCGGAAGTAACGAAGAGAAGATTGACGCAACTGCGATATTGAATCGTGAACGAAACGTCAGACGATTGTTCTCACGAAGACGTACATTTCGGCGGAGCGGAAACCAGGCTCATAGGTATAGGTATACAGGTGAATCTCCTCGGCTGGCGCGGGCGCGTTAAAGTTTGTCACGTCGATCGAGATTACCGTATCACCGCGTGTAAATATTTGCCCGTTTCGCCGTATACGTGCGCGACACGATTAGACGTGGTATGAGGCGTATAAGATTTTGTTGTTGTCTCTTCGGTGACACCCACAAGTACGAATTATCCCAGCATAATCAGTTTTTTCCTTATACGTATAGTCGGACTGCAATTGCGACAATTCACGTTCCTTCATTATCGAGCGTACGAATTCGTGAACGTGTCGAGGAAGGAGGTAGCAGATGTAACACTGTCTCGCCTCATAACGTCGATACCCGTAACGCAAAGAGTACTGTTTCAAACGTATTTGTTTTTTCACAACAAAAAACACGTGGCGGCAACGATTCCGGTATCGAGTTCCAGGTTAGGTTATATCTGTCAGCTGGATTACAGCAGCAGTTATACCGTAGCTGTAGGGCTGCACAAACGCGAACCGATATCCCTGATAGAAACAACACACAATAACACATGTCGGATCCTCGCAGCGCATGTCTGGTTACATATTATACATATGTACCTCCTACCTAACGAGGACCGGATTATCTGCCTCCTTCCCATAAAAAAGGGCCCGGTTCAAAATTCTGGAATTGGGGTCGCAAAGCGCGAGGAGAAAGATAATTGATCAGTCACTTACTTCTTCCGCTTCATTGTTTATCCACCAGTTACCGGTTTATGTGCCAGTTATTAGCTTTTCCCCCATTCAACTCTTTCTTTCACGACGCTCGAGTCTCGACTGAAAACCACGTGGGGCGCGTCGTTAGTCAGACTCGAGTATTCCCACTCGTCTATAGGTTAATATAAATAAAATACCCCATGGGCAGATGTCAGCACCGGAGATATACTACAAATAACGATTCCCTCCTGTGGCTCGCGGATTCTAAAACGTGCAACGTTTTTCGCGATTTGTCGAAAAACATGTTTTTCTCATAGATTTTCGACAATTAGCGCTCAAAGTAAAATTAGCAAGGATCATTTATTTTCGCATCGCGATGCGTCGCGGTCGAGTACCGGGTACCTGTACAAAGCCCGAAAGAACATTGTCTGGATCGTTGATCGGAACTAGATTGTTAAACATGGGACGTGACAGGAGCAAGAAACGACGGTTAATCGAATCCATTGAAATTCGGTATACGAATAGGAGACAAATGGATTCAATGGATTGAAAATCATTATCGACCCGGTTGTATACTGCACGAACGAGCGTAAAAGAATGCCGGGGAATGTAACAAATGGTACGTAACAATGACAGTACGACAGTAGTTCAGCGGTATTCGATTGACGTGGGATTATCTTAATTGTCCGCTTGTTCCGACTGTGCACGTTACACGCGCCTAATTGCGCGTACAAACCGTATAACAAAAACCGTACAAATCGTAATTCTCCCGACCGCGTACGAGGTTGTAAATTTGTTGTAGACACAATAATTTAGCCCGCATCGACAACGATGTTTAATGAAAATTATAAAAAAGACATTCATCGAGCCCGCATTGCGGCATCGGGTCTCGGTGCATCCGCGCTCGCATACCTATACAATATATACGTATAAGTACAGGGCGCAGATTAGATCACTCGATATTATTAATAGGTCGAGCATTACAAGTATAATGATATACGTATACGTATCGTATCGCATCGCATCGAGTCGCATGGTATAAAAAAAGCAACACCTCTAGTCACCATATCGTCACCCGGTTAACCGTCTCCTGCTCCTGCTCCTGCTCCTGCTCCTGCTCCTGCTCCAGGTATAACAACGCGTTAATCCATTAATCAAGCATCCGCCGAGGCAATAAGCCGCGTGTATTCCGAGTTGGAATGGATCGCGTGGCCCGAAGGATATTACACAGCAGATGTGGTAATCGAGTGTTGAAGGACTCCGGGCACCTACTGCATCCTTCCTTTCACGAGACCGGACTCGCATAACGATCTCGCAACTGCATAGCACCGAGGCCTTGCATTGCCTTAGAAGGATTTTAGCCTTTCTGCGATTGGAGGTACGCTAGAATCGCACGCAACTATGTACGACAACTTTTCATTTTACCTACAGATAACACAGGCTGGGTATAGCAATGAAGCGGCCCGTTCAATCTCCCCCTTCGCCGTAGTAATTAAAGTCGGTAAAAGCCGGTGGGTGGTATATACCCACCTACGTCTGAGACGGGAGTAAAATTTAGGGTATCAAAGTTATCCCTCCTCCGTCTTATCCCAGGCCACCATATTTTACCGTCGAGGTGGAAACAAGGCGTTTGTCACGCCTAAAGTGGTTCAAAACTTCGGGGGACCCTACAAAATTCGAGTGGGAAGTTTACGAAATTCACAATCGAAGGGAAGAGTTGTGGGAATTCCGAGGAATGTTTACACCAGGCCCGTGCAAGCGGAGACGTTGCTGCGGCCATAATTCGAATCGTTGTACAGTCACCTCGGCGTAATAATGCACTTTCGCATTGTTTAGGATAATGAAAGGTTGAAGCGTTCGCGTTCGCATGATCATTACGTCAGGGGTTAGTCCTCTCAATGTCACCGCAGCTGCAATATTGTAAATTCTTTGTCCTGGCGGAGTGGAGTGGAGTGGAGCGAAGCGGCGTGCCGTACCGTATAGTACGTTGCATTAGCCTACTTAAGACCTTGTGCCTAATTACCGGTGAGGCTGCTCATTAGCTGCTAGAAAATCAACGCAGAGATACAAACTGCATTTTCTTAATATACGTTACCGCACGTGTACAATATTTCTACTTCTACGATCGTTGCACGTTCACACATCTAAGCGTCTGATGTCACGGGTATAAAATAATACGAGGCTGCGGCGAGCGCGTAACCTCCAATTTGTACACCCACACACAGGTACGCCGCGTATCGTATCGACGGTAAAACAAAGCTGGAACGAGAGAGAAAGAGAGGAACAAAGTCGGGGGTCCGCGGAGTCATTTAAAGGCGGAATGACTGTCGGTGGAGCCAAGGTGAAAAATAAGAGACGAGGAGAAGAGAAAAAAGGCGAAAAATTACCAAGCTAACAACACAAGGCTAGTCGTACGCGTATACGTGTGTTACTTTGAATGCAATTGGTACAGCCGATGTTGAAAGGCACCAGAGTCCACGTCCACAGCGCGCGGTACGACCAACTTGACTCACCTGCAGCGGCAAACAATCATTGCGACCGTATTTAGCTGCGACAGATGTTGCATACGTGGAGTTCACACGATATGAATTATAAAGATACAAAGAACATCGATAAATATATTAGCGACGTATGAAAGAGAAGAGAAAACAGCGCTTCGGTATAAGTTCGACCGCTCGTCAATGAGAACAGAAATGACAAAGAAAGTTACTCTGCAGTTATAGAACTTGTTGATGTTTGGATAACTTGCATTCACGTATCCAGAGACCGTACAAGAAAATTCTCCGCCCCCTATCCCTAGATATAGGAGTTGGAAGAATTGAATTTATCCTCCGGACAGTCTTTATCACTTCTGCCGACTTTTACTTTTCTTTCTCCCTCCAGGATCCTCGAAGGAGAGAGACCGAAAACGAGAAATACCTACACTTCGTTCTGCCCCGTTTAGTGGAGTGACAGTGAGACTATTCGCGGAGTAACGTCTTCGCGTTACTTGCTCAAAGTATGCCACATAGGTAGGTATAATACATATATGCTGATTCGGTTCGCCAATGTTACTCGAACGATTTGAGTCGCATGAGATATAATTTGGGAGATTTCCGGCATGGTAATTTTCCTCCTTTTTGCCATTTCTCGATTGTATGTGAATGAAAAGGTGGACCTTTGCTCCCTTTTGTCCCGTTCCCTCACACCCACGATTTCATAACGGTCGTTGCATCTCGACGATTAAACCGAGGGGAAAGTCGCGCAATATTTCCAAGATTTAGTACAAAGGAAGGAGGAAAGGAAAATGTTTCACGAAGGCCTTATCTTATCTGTAATTCAAGCTCTATGACTGGGGTCCCACACGACCCACCGACGGAAGTCCTTCACGTCATTCTACACCTTCGAGGGCAAGGAATAAAAAGTCTTGGTAATTTTCTTGTCCCCGCATATTTTCCGTTGTAAAATATATAACCGCGAGTGAGTTTTGCCAACTACGTTGAAATTGTTTCCTTTCGGAAATGGAAACCGCGAGTGAGAGAAAGAGAGGAAAAAAAGGGAACGAAGAACGAACTCTATCGTTCTTGTTCAGAGATAAAGAATAACGCCGTCCGCGTCCGGCAATATATCTAAAATATCTACACCTGTGAAAACAATTCTTTAGGGAACGACGAACCGGACGTTGAACGAATACCGAATGCTCTGCAGGCGCGCACATCCGTTCAACACACGGTTAATTATTCACCGAGCTCCGCGGTGTATTCCGGCCCACCATCGACTCACTCTGACTCTCCGTTTCCAGCCGATACACGATTTCTACGACGTGTACGACGGTCGTGTCCAAAGTTGTCGGTCGCGTGCGACCGGCATTGCCCGTCAGATGCAACAGCTGCGCTTCTTGCGAGCAACAGCGAGGAAAGGAAGAAAGAAAAAAGAAAGAAAGAGAAAAAGAAAGATGTAAAGCCGACTCCGTAACGGTTCCCTTCCTCCAGTTTACCAGAAGCGATTATTCGATATGAACTTGTGCAAGATTGTTTTTCTCCTTCGAATTATAAGAGAAATTTGTTACTCCCACGACTCGCAGCTCCCAAAGTTGAGTGATTCAGCCACCGTCGCTCTCTCTCTTTCTCTCTCTGCGGAGATTTACATCGTGCAGGCGCCTATCTACACGTACGATACACGCAACAGCCAACAGACTCGTGGCGGTGGAACCACGGTGTACCGTAATCCTGACCGGAAGTACACGCCCTGGAAGTACCGGGCGCGGTTCAACAGTTTGCCCATAATTCTTCGTATTTCGCCTCTGACGTCTCGAACTCGTGTTACTTTATACATAGAGAGTATATTTGTGCCGATTCGCGGTACCGACCGCGACGAGACTCTTCAGTCCGCGGCTATCTCGTCGCGGATAAGGACTGCGCTTATCCGAAATACGAGCCACGCCTTCCGCAGATAAAGTACACAGCGGATTGATCAGCTGTTCGTATAATAATCGTAGACTCAATTAGAACTGAACGGATTTATCGAGGGAATCACAGTCGCGTCGGGGCAGGGCACAGGTATATATACGAACTTGTGTATGAATTTATGAATGATAATTATCGCGTCTCGTTCATGTTCCTCTCTCTGTCGCTCTCTCCTTTCTTTTCCCCTGCCGCATCAATTAGCATAATGAGTCGTGTAACCGTAGGACAAATGTTTGTAGGCTTGTGCCGAAGATGGGAGACCTGCAACATCTCACAAGACCCCTGGACTCGCAATCTGGCTTGGCCACGACCCCTTTGATGTTCCATCTCGAGATAATCGCTCGGTACTTCCCCGACGGGTTGACCGAGGAGCCGCCCCTGTATCAAGGTCCGGTCAGCCATATGGCCCTGAAAACTCTTTATTGTTCAGTCTTAGGGAACTATAAACGTGTCCCCGTGCCTCGATGGAAAAAGCAATGCTCCCTGTCCGAATGCATATACATATATACCTGTATTCGAGTTGAATAAATTAAAACCCACCTGTTGTTAGTTTAATCTTTCTATTCCGACACGACACTTCCGTCTCCCCGCTTCCGCACGAGGGTAAGAGTTGAAAAGGCACGGTCGAAAGTGTCGTCGCGCAAGTGCAAAATACACTGTAATGGGATAATACCGGTAAGGGGGAAAAAGGGAATGAAAAAAATCGATAAAAATCGCCGTTGGTTTGGCGAGAAGAAGCGAATCCGGATGACAGGGCGTCCGGTATACCGCAGCATCTGCCGCCATATGGTCAGGCCACTCACTTCACTCGACCGCGAGGAAGTTCTAGGCCCGGGAGGGACATACGTCAAACTTAATAAGTGACGCATCGCGTGCGCTTAATTCAGGGTTGATGGGTCTACGGATCCTATACTTGTCCGCATATAGGTACCGCGTAGGTACCCGTCGCACTCACACGCCAGCAGGGTGCGTGTAATCGCGGACAACGAACACGATTTCGAATCTATATTCCATATTCCACGTAAGATTTGATCCTCGACCCATCAAACCTAACCTGACCTACAACCCATATACGCATAATACGTACAAAGTGTTGAAAGCACCAACGATACATAAGTAGGTCGAGGAACGAACTTCCAACCGTAATTATCGGTCAGTCGATTGACTCCGGTCTTTGATAAGGTGTGAGAAAATCCGTAATCCGCGACTTCCTCTTCCCTAATTATTACCGTTGCTTGACGAATCAATGTAGAAAAGAGGCAAACTCGTAATACTTACGCCTGCAGATCAAGGATACCTGCGGTGATACGGTGATACGTACCCTGCGACACCTTATACTCTAATAGACAGACGTACGAATCTCAAGTGTCGTTATAGCACTCGTCGGCTCTCCAGGTGTCGAGATCCGAAGATACTTCCAACGAGCCTGCAGACCGCAATCTCGGTGTGCTTTCGGGGCACGTTTGTGGCTGGAACTCTCCAAGAAAAGTGTGAGCTCTGGTCGAAATACTGACTCGTACATTTCTGTATACGTTCGACTGACGATGAATCGCCGATCGATAGCCGACGTCGCGGCAGTCGGTCTCCTAAGCGACCCGCGAAACGGGCCAGAGATACGGAGCGATGCGGAAAGACGGAGAGGATCCGTGATAGGTTTTCGATTATTTTCATAAATTATAATTCGCTCCTCACCGCACCGCCAGCCGCGTTCAATTCCATTTCTTTCGTGCCTTTTTATCGAGTGAAATTCACCGCGGAAACGAAGGGCCTCTTCAGAGCCCTCCTGGCTCCCGGCCGCATCTCGCACGAGGGCAAAGTAGCGCACGTAGCGCGTCGTCGTTCCCCTACGGGTGAGAATTCTGAACCCGCGTTCTCCGCTCTCCGTGCTCCGTTCTCTACTCCCGCATCCACTCTTCGCGTCCCGACCCTCCTTCTTCCGTCCTCCGTCCACGGGGCAAAGCCACGGTCGATACGTCTAGCGCCCCGTCCCCTCGCCTACTCGCGTCCCTTCCCGAGCAGGACGCGGCACCCCTCGCAACGCGGCGATGCTAGGGAGAGCTAGCCAGTAGCCAGGGATGTGGGACACGTGGAGGACCGGGAAGAACGTGACCGACGGACGCGGGGCTCTGGTACGCCGGAAGTAGGTAGGTGTACGCGAGAGAACCGGTCACCACTTTTCGGGATCTCTCTTCTCTTGCGCATTCGGTGAACATGTGAACATGTGAACATGTGGCCTCTGGATACAGTAGATGGTAGGTAAAGTAGGTACATCGGGTGTAGTGAGGAGAACGCTGCCGTCTTTTGGCAAGTTGACGAATCGCCAAAACCTCTAGTATCGGTTTGACCGTTGAAACGAAATTTTGTTCAAACCCCACGTATCGGGACAGGCTCATTCGCCAGTTTGGCAAGTTATTCAAGGCTGACTACGATATTGTACAATCGCGAGTCATCCTTCGATTGGGTTACGGGGATACGTTCTGGCGATGAACAGATGAAGCTGGAGTAGCCGGAAGTACTAGATTCGATTAAAATGAGACAATTACTCTCCGAATTCTAGTGGCGTGAACAGTCGCTCTAAAGAATTCAGAGAGCACGCCCAGGATAAAAATTTTGTGAAATATCATAAAAGGCGAATATTTTTACAAGACTGTAGACCTGAATCTGTACTGCGTCACTCTGTCCAGGAGCTCAGCTTCATATTTTAGCAGGGAGGAGGCAGCTGGCGTCAAGCAACAAAAATTATGGAGAGCTGGCTAGATTTACTCGGGATTCGCAAATAAACTCAAGATATGAGGGAGGAGAAATGATTGTCATGTCTGTAGGGTATCTATAGGGATATCCTGACGATACGCTTTTTGCTCGATGCAGTTTTTGTTTCAGGTGATTTATGGATAGATCAACACACGGGGCTGGGGCTATGATCGTGCAGGTAGGGCGTGTGTGTGTCCGTGTGAATATGCGTACGATGCAATTCAAGAAATCAATACAAGCAAAGGTCGCAGTGGGTAGCTGTTTGTGCGAGTTGTCAGCTCGTTCGGAGTGTGTGAAACGCTTCGGTTTGGTTAAGTTGATCAAGCAGCGCAACGAACACATACCTAATGAGGTTCTAACGTATCTCAGTAAACCAAAAAACAGAAGGGGAAAATCATTCTCTCGTGACCCTGAAGAAATCTGCATTCTGAATAATAATCCGTATCTATGAACCAAGTCTTTCAAACCAGACAAATGCGCACAATTTCTCAAACTTTCGAAAGCCTTTTACTTTTTCATTCCCAAAATGATTGATGATTCAATGTAACTTCAGAGTCATTCGGTTTCCGTAAACAAACGTGTCGATGATTCGTGTACCAATAGGTGCAGGGTATAGAGGAATAGAGGAATAGAGGAATGACGACGACGGCAACGTCAACGTCAAAATAAGAATAAATACTGGATTCCACGTGGTCGATTTCTTTCGCGACGGTTCATAATTCATATTATATACACCGCGTTTCTGATACATCGTCAACTTGCCTCTGTGGTGAAGCTAGGGTGCGGGAGCAGAGGATTATCAGATCCAAGAATATCTCTACGCCCAACCCACGCGAAAACGTTACGTGCAGAATTTGATACGGTCATTTACGAGGAGGACGGGTCACGGGAGACGGAAATCCTCATATTTCACGGAATTCCGCGCGTACACGTAACATTGTAGACGAAATTCCAGGAACAGGTAATAATGAAAAATCATTCTTACGCGTGCATGTGCCATGATGAGCGCGAGTTAGAAATGAGAATGTAAAAGAGTAAATAAAAATCCCCTACCGTTGCGACATTGTGTAACAACGTCAAATACGAGTTTCATTTTGGACACAGGAATCAATCGATCACGTCCGAAGTAAAAAATGAAAGAACAAAAAAGGATCCGACACGTATCGCAACCTATATCAACGCGGCGCTGTGTCACGTTTTGATCAATTGATCGATTAGGCCAGAAACGTCGGTAGCAATTGTTTCAATCGATTATGTACTTGAACGACGATAAACGAGAGCGACATGTATCTCTGCCCCCCGCGATTCCCGATCGTAACCATAACCGAATGACAAAATGACAGGTACCTGCCGCGACGTCGGCCCTGAAATCAGCCCTAAAAATTGAATTTGATAAAAGTCATCACACTGTTGGAAAACCGGTGTCAAATTTTCATATCGAAATTAGTCTGTAGAAGTCCACACCATTTAATATTGAATTCAACACCGAAGGGTGTGGACATTCATTGACACCGCAACTTTTCTAACAGTGTAAATCCCGTTCGACCTTGCAACGTTTGCGTTATCATAATCTTAGAACTACCTAATCGTCGAGAATCTGATTGTATAAATGTACAATTTCAGACCTCTTTCGTCAAGAACTCGTGAAGAAGTTGAGAAACGACGAGTCTGGTAAAAAAAATTTAGCTATCAAAATGATAATTTGGAATTCATAAAACCGTTTATCGGTCCATGTGCAGGAGAAACGTTTCGCCGTGAAGATGTTAGGCTTGTCACGTTACGTAGAATCTTAGTTTCTAGTCTCTTTCGAGTCAAGGAACTTACTCACGAAGATCGTTAAACTCTGTGGAAAACGGGGCGCGAGCCAAGTCAGTCGGCGTCCAAAGAATGACCATCTTACCTGAAATCACAAATAGAAAATATCCGATGAATGGATGAATGAATTGAATAATAAATTGAGGTACAATAATTTACGAGCCAGCCTCGCGGCCCATCCGAAAGTCGAGACTACGCGATACTCGCGTATCGTGGCCAATCTCCCGGACCTACCTCAACCGCGAACGAACGAGTTGGCGGGTCGTTCGTACCAACATCTCTAGACAGACTCTAGAGTCTAGTAGAGTCGGGAGTCTAGACACCGTAGCTATTCAAACATTTTGACCTTGACAAACGAGCGAGCTATAGCTGGCCCCGGCGGACCGCCGAAGTGATTTCACACCGGAACAAGTTTCGCACCGATCGCGATTTACAAGAGTTTTCTCTCTCGCTCGCTTTCCCCTTCTTCTTTGTTGTTGTTGTTTCAACTGTGTTTAGTCCACCGCGGCGGTCATACAATCGAAGACCGGGCGTATCGGTGATATTACACTGCAATTGTACGAAATCTAATTCGGTATTTATTTATACAAACGCGAACGCCGAAATCGCGTCTTGGTGCTCGTCAATCCGTGTATATCCGTGCATATCCGTGTAACGACCCACACACATGAATTACGCGCTCGCGGGTCAAGGTAACTAACGGATAGAGCCATTCCGGCCGCGCCAACTGCCGGCCGTCTTTCATTCCTCAAGTTTATTACGGTTTATCGAGGATCTGCACAACACGCGATTCCAATCGACGACAGCGTTTATTCGCTGTGAGGTTGAACCGCGCGAATTGCGGCGTGCAGACTCGCCGTTTGAGCCACCGCACCTGCCTCCGCGTCTCGTTCGACGATACATCGAAGATGTTATTTCAAGATTGTGTCCGATCGAGGCGTCGAATGCTGCTGCCGCTGCTGCGGTATTTCTTTGACTCGCGAAAATGTGTCGTCGCAAGCTGCGACACGGTGCGAAAAGAAAATTGAAAAACCACGTTCACGAGGAAATGCTGATTACCAATGATTAGAACCCTCTCCGTGACACCCCGAACCGTATACTGCATATAATATGTACACATAACGGCGGTAACATGCGCGAAAACCCCCCATGCCGCAGGAAACTATCGGTTTATAGATAAGAATCCAAGTACACACCCCTGTCCCTAACCCCCGTGCAGATTGCACTCGCGTCCCCCCGCGTCCCCCTCGCTCGTTCGCAATTACCGACACCGCGTATATACCTAGATGTCCCATGAGATAGGCGCCGAGCTTTCAACCCGCGCTGTGATTTCTAACACGAACACTCGGCGCTGCGTGTACACCTTCTTGACCCTGTAATACCGCGAGACGCGGGAAAATGTGAAAACTCATATCTCGTGAGATGATTCCAGGTGTTCGGTGGAAAAAATATAACATCGCGTATCGTCATCCTCACGTCGGAGTTTGAATAGTTTTACCAGATATCTCATGTGCTATGGTGAAAATGAGCGAAATCGCGGTTCTACCTGTTATCGTCGGATCGTATCGACGATATTGCATGTAAATTGGTATCGACTTGCGGGCTTGGACGAAACCGGAGACGTCCGGCGTGTCGTGAAGCAGGTGCGTCAGACGTGGTCGTCGTGTTCCTGTAGGTACACTTGTTGCTTCTTTCACCTTTGTAAATTACGTGTATAACCAAACCGACGACCTTGAAGCGCCCCAACGAACATTACACGTGTATATTGTAGGTATTTTATCGCGCGAAGAGCTGTGCCTTATATCCGATCGTAAGATCGCGCTATAATTACGGTTCAACCTATTCTTTTCTCGTCCCCTGCACGAGAAATTTTCAAACGAGTACAAGCTGCGACGTGGAGCGTCCAAAGCTGCCCCCTGTTTTCATCCCCCGAATGACGAGGCGAAAATTGACAAAGGGCACGCGTGAGTCACGCGCTCGCCAATCCCAGGGGATGATCTGCCCCAGAATACGGACCCCCTAGGAGCAACCGAGCCAATAATCCCGGTTGCTTGATACACCGCGTGCGTTCGCTTATTGTTGTATGTACCCTGCAACTAGCAGTGTGCCTATAACGTGTGCGGAAGAATCAAATTGGAATAATCGCCAGACTTGGAGTTAATCGTTATAACTGAAGCAAAGGAGTCGAAAAACCTATCTCCACGACCTGCAGTTATTCGGAAATGAAGGATCAATCCGCGAGGCAGATAGTTGGATGGTTACGAGAAACAGCTGTTGAGAAACTCGCTGGAAAGAGAAAAGAGGAATAAGGGATCAGCTGCTGCATCGCCAGCGACCAGTGTCCGTGGGCAGGGGCAGGGCAGGCCAACGTAACGACGCATATACGTAGCTGCGATTCCGAGTGCCGTCGTCGAGACTGACGGGTGACAGGAGAGTGGGTACCTAGGTGTCCCGTAATTTCGCGACGCGCGACGTGGCGAGATAAACAGGGAGCGAAATCCGGGAGTCGTTCAGCCGGTGGTGCAACCCAACGTTGAGGCGAATCCGATTCCTGCGATCAGATACTTAACGATTGCTGGATTCTTGGGTCACCTATAGACGTATTTTACACGTAGGTACCCACACTTCGACTACGCGCACCCAGTCGAATTATACCACGCACACGTCCCTCCGCGCACACAGCCGCCAATCACTGGTCATTTGATTACGACGGCATGGTCAACACCGTACCGAACACGTATGACTAATTTATGCAGCAGCTCAACCCTTTTGTCAAAGAAATATACTGCGGCAGAGGGGCACTGCACAGCTGATGCAATCCGCTCCTCTCTCCTCTCCCGAGTACCTAGATCGGAGAACGAGGGAGAAGCAAGAGACGGGATAGTAGGGATAGTATAGGGGCTGACGGGGTAAAAAGTTGAACAGTTTCTGGCTCGAGTGCACGACGTGTCTAGGTAATCGGAACGCGCAAGGGTTTCATAAATCGATATCATAGGCACACGGAAACTCCCCCCTCCCCTATACACTATACAGGGTGTTTCCTTTAACTCTGTCAACACTTTTAGGGTATGCTGGGGCTGCCTGGACGAGCATTTTGAGGTAAGGCAACCATGGTCGGAAACTCATCCTAACGGCTGTGGAGGGCTTTGAAGGATTTGGTACCATGCGCTTGTTCGTGTGTATTCAATCAGCTGTGATCACTTTCGACCCAACGTTTTATTTACAAAGTTCTTGTATAAAACCAACAGAACGATAAATTTTGAAGAAAACGATAAACAATCAGAAAAGTAACGAATCAATTAATGAAACGTTGGGTCGAAAGTGATCACATCTGATTGAATACACACGAACAAGAGCGTGGTACCAAATCCTTCAAAGCCCTCCACAGCCGTTAGGATGAGTTTCCGACCATGGTTGCCTTACCTCAAAATGCTCGTCTAGGCAGCCCCAACATACCCTAAAAGTTTTGACAGAGTTAAAGGAAACACCCTGTATATATACTTCATCAGATATAGCTTCTCGCTCTAGCCGTTCTACTGACAGAGTCCAAACTCGTGGATTCAGAAAATGGTCGTTCTTCGAGGCCAATGGGAAAGCCAAAAAGATAATCCCCGACTACTCCCCATAATCGTGGAACATATTGTTATTCCAGTGACCAGAATCTCTCAAGTACGGTAACGATTTCTATAGCCGTTTAATGCGAAACTCCGAGTCTAGGTGTAGGGAAAGTTTGTCGTAAACCTACGGAGCGGACGTGACGCGCCCTGCAGCTACGTGTGCAGGGATCGGGGATATCGATAGTATGCGAGAGAGTAAAAGAAGACGGAAGAATGAAAAAAAAAAGTGCAGAGCTGCTCTCGCATCAGCTGCCTCCTCGCTACACCGACGTTGCACACGCGCCGTGGGTACTTCGCTTTCATCCTCGCCTCTCCCTTCCCTTCCCTACCCTACCCTACCCTTCCCTTCCCTTCCCTACCCTACCTCAGGTCATCATCCCGCGGCGTGGCGTACGCACACGCGCTGCACGATCAATTATACCGTACATACCGTACGCGTATACACGATTATGTAAGCGGTGGGAGAGGGAGATACATCGTGCGTCTGGCCACACGCGTATACGACAGTACAAAATGGTATTGTTATTGGTCCCCGTATGAAAGAGAAAAAATAAATAAATAAATAAATAAATAAATGGCTGCAGTTCAAAGACTAATCTCTCACTACTCACGTATGAGGCTAATTCCGAGAGTAGGCCAACCTCTTTAATTAATTAGGCCGACAGCGAGGAGTCGTTTACACGTACCTAGGTTTCCCACACTCAAATTTCATAGATTCTCGTCGAGTACTCGAGTCAACTGCAGAGTGTGTGTGAAGCAGAAGCAGTGAGTGAATAAGTGAGTGTTTGTATACGGAACGGTGGGTGAAACAGCAGGAGAAGGTGCGGGTGTACAGAGGTTACTTCTGCAGCGGTAACCAGAAATAACACACAATCAGAGGTATTATTTTCAAAGAATGGGCTCACCGAGCGCCCCTTCGTCATTACGACGAAGCCCTGGCATAACGCTGCCGCACGGTCTATGCCACGTGCCCATGGTTTATCTATCCTCGCCATGTGTCGCGGGAACCATGGATCGGAGAAAGAAGAAGTGGACACGGTCCGAGAGTGGAAGTGGAAGTGGGAGAAAGAGAGACGGAGACACGGGAGGAAGATTAGAGAATAGTCGAAGAGAACCCCACGAGGAATGGGGAATGGGAAATGGGAAATGAGAAACGAGGACAGTGGAACAGCCGCAGGTATTGTTACGGGATACAGGGAAGCCACGTGTGCTGGGAACGGGGGGCGACCCTCGAATTTCAGTTACAAAAGCCCCGTCCACGTCAACCCCACGACGACGACGACGACGTCGATCCTGAAACCCCAACCCCAACCCAATCCCGACCTTCGATGGACCGAACGTGGACAAGCGAATTGTAATTGTTCGTTATTTTTCTTAAACACACCAAACGCGGTGTATGATTCGTAAAAAGAGACGACGAAACAACGCTGATTGCACACGGGAAGTATATCCTAATCGAATATCTTCGAGTTCTCGATCGGACGAGCCGAATCTAGGAGGGTTCGCCGCATGACATGAGCGAGAAGAGTGGATATCCCTCGACGCCCTTCGGCGTCCGCTCCTCCCAGCCAGGCAGGGGGGTTAGATAGCAACTTTAATCCCCTCAAACCCTATTTGGCTTTGGTTTTAGCCTCGGTTTCGCAAGGATGTGGGTGGCATATCGACGCGGGAGTGCGTCGTTCGATGTCAAGATCGATTCTTTTCTCTCCCTCTCGAGAGGCGAAACTTTTGCGTCAAAGTGTACGGGGTACAGCATATTATAGGTGGAGCAGTGGCAGTAGCAACAGCAGCTGTATCTGGGTGGGTATCGATCCCTCCTCTCCCGCGAGCGGGAAAACTGAAAGGGTCGGACGCCCTTAGAGCCGGGACGCGAAGTACGGCCTAGACGCGAATTTATTGAACAATACCTAAGGGCTATCGTCGGAGGTAAATCGACGCCCTCCACCGCACCGCCGTGGCACACGACTATCCGCCTTCCGTCGCTATCGTCAAACGCGTGACGCGGGAATCGCGATGACGTGTATTTTCCGGATATCCGCCACGGTAGATTCTACAACACGTCATTTTAAACGTTTGCTTGCGGTGAATTCTTCGATTCCCTCACCACTAGCCTAGTTTTTTTATCACAACGCTTAACACACAGCCGCGAGCCAACCAGTCATTTTTACCATCGGGAAATGTGACTAGCTTTTTTTCTCGTAATTGCTGATGACGCGTCAACCACTTTGCGGATTAGAGATAATCTGCGTGCGTATTTCCTTTTTGCAATACCCGCGCGAGAAATTGGACTTGGCGCACCGTAGAGGGAGCACGGATGCCCGATTCCTTGACAAAAAATGGGACGTATCTCGTGCAGGTTCGCAAGCTCGACTCGTATGCATACAACATCAGACCGTATCGCGAGGTATCCTCAATGACTATAGGTATGTATAATTTTATTTTTATTTTTGACTATTCCAGCGACTTGTTGTATCAACAGGATGAAAAAAGTTTGGCCATGAGATTCGGTGAGGCGAATCAACAAGAGCGAAGAGACTGGGTACAAGGTATAAGGAAATAAGATACGAGTCCGGGCGTTTCTGCACAAGTAACGCGAGACGACTTGGTATATTCGAGGATGATCGGTGTGCACGTATCCGTTCGTTCGTCCGTGACAAAAAAAAGAGGAAACGTACCCATGTGACAAAATAACAGAAAAATTGCGACATTGCGAAATGCGAGGAGGAGAGGGGGAAAAAGTGTACTCGTGCTAATTAATAGCGGAGGAATTACATTGCGAATACGTTATAGATGGTACGTGAGAGCGGTGGAAAAGGAAGTGGAAGTGGAAGTGGAAGTGGAAATAATAAAGGATTGCCACGACAGGGCGGCAGGTGGAACGGACCGTCTCAAGCTCCGTCGCTTGGTGCTTTGGCCCAGGGTAATTTCGCGATCCGAAATTGCCGGCATTTATCCTGGCGAGGGTATGGAGGATGAGAGGATGAGAATCTTATCCCGCAGCAGTCTTCGTCCCGACATAACCACCACTCTACATAGGTACAGGATACACAACGCATACAATCCACCGCCGTGGTCTAGACGCATGTATATATTTGCATGCAGTTACCCTTCATACCCTTCATGTGTCAACAATTCTCTAATTAACGTGTCATATAATAGACCGGATGAAGGGATACGCGATCAGAGAATAAAGATGTATCGCCGTTAATTCGTTTTCCTCTCCATTCTCCTTGTGATCTGCAAACTTACGGCGAGCTTTTTCTTGTCCTTCCTCCGCAGAATGTGATTAAAAAAAGCAGAAATAAACACGGAGTAGATTATAAGTAGATAAAAGAAACAGGTAGGTTGTGAAGCAGAGCCAGAGCCAGAGCCAGAGCCGTAGAACGTGAGCTGCAGCCGGGGGACAATGAAAAATGATTGTAGCGAAAAGAGGAGGGGGTATACTTTCATTAGACTAATTGACCACCGAGCTAGGCAACGGGGGTATAAATGGTTCGGCGAAGCAAGGTGCAGGGTGAGGAAAAAGATGGGGAGGTACGGAATGTCATCGTTAAATAGAGATAGCGGATGGAGCTACCGAATGTTGGAAAATTCAGAATCGAAAAAAAATTTATAGAAACACCCGACGGTTATCGTCCGCATACAGCTTTTGCGGAGCGATATATTCATCGCTGTTCCAAACAGCACTGTACTGCATTAACTAATTACAATGTCCATCGAATTTTCGTTATTGCTCAATAAATCGGTTTTCGCAGAGATGATAGATTAGAACATGATAGTGAGAACCGTAATCGTAAAAAAAAAAGGCTGCGACAGCCACGAGAGGGTATCTAGGGTAAAAAAAAGTCCGTGAACGAAAGTAGCTGAAATGAGAGAGGGGGGAATGTAAGAGAGAAAAAGTTGATAGAGAAGGTAAAAAGGTATAAGGCAAAAGAAATGAACAATAAGTAGTCGTCTGGAGCAGGGTGGTGGGCGGAGAGACCTTGATCAGCGGAGCCGAGGAAGAAGAGGGAAAGGAAAGAAAAGAGGGTCGAAAGAGAGTCGATGGCTTTGGCTCTGCTTAGCCGTTATGAACATAGGTACGCTACTAGCAGTTTGAAAAACGTCCGACTTGCCGTATACGTATACGTATAGCCCTACTACTTGTGTGACTCTATCATTCGTCTCTTTACATTACGATGGTGATATCGGACCGTTCCTCAGTTAAAGGCATAACGATTGAAATTGGTTTGTATAGTCCGATGTCACCGTCATAATGTAAAGAAACGAACGATAGAGTCACACAAACAAATACACTCGACACTGGGGCGAGTTAGTGTCTGCCTTATATATATAGTCAAGCACAACATCACTTTCGAGAATGGCGCCGCAGTACAGTTGCGGAGGTCCCTGTTCGATCTCGGGTCGTGAAAAATTTTTACTCGATAGATTTTTAATAAACTGTTAATCAGTTTTTTCGACCTTTTTGTGGTCTGAATGCACTCGAATCGAGTGCCGTTCCTCAGTTAGAGGCATAACGATTAAAATTGGTCCGTATAGTCCGATATCACCGTCATAATGTATAGCCCTACTGTTGCGGACTAGGGAGAAATATGAAGAAAAAGGGCAAGAACATCAGTGGCCACGTACATGGCGTGAAAGATTAATCAAATCTACGTAGTTATATGCACGGAGAACCGTACTTAGGCGCACACGTAGACAATAAGGGCTTCGTGACGACCGCGACTGGACGTCCCAGTGGTTAAACTCCCACGAAGCTGTCTTAATATTTGATCATCGCCCGCTGCTCCACGCTCCGGCTGCAACTCGGAGTGCAGCAACCCGATACGGACGGACAAGCCTTTCAAATTTTTTTTGCGTTATTTTTATTTATTTATTTGTGATTTTATTTTTTTGCCCACCTGCCGCTCACAACGTGCACGCGACCGATTTCTGTATACACAAGATTTCGCCTACGAATATATGATTTCTGATTTCTATGAATCGAGCTGTGGCTACGGTCAAGACGAATCTTTCCGTGGCGCAAGCCTACGATTTCCTGCGAGGACTGTACCACTCAGCCGTCGCTTCAGATACACGTCCAAGATAAGACAAATCGGAGCATAGACTCTACAGCGCAGAGCGAGCGAGCGAGCCAGGCTAATGTAAACGACGAAACAGGAAGTTCGAAGATACACCGAAAGATTTACAAACTCTCGCTGGTACGTGTAGATAAGACAAGTTGGAATTCATGAATTATTTCATTCAATGGTTATTGATGTGTCAAATTTCGGTCAATCCGTTGAAATCCATTGAGTCAGGATTCCCTGGGAGTGCGGAGCGGAGGGATTGTCGCGGGCTTATCTCATTGTCAGGTCAGATGCGCTGAGACGCGACGAGTGCGACGCGGGTAGAAGGTATTTAAAAGGCACCTCGATAGAAACCAGTTCTGAAGCACGCAGCCTGGAGCAGCTCCGCCAGGGAAGCGTAACAGAGGTAGTAGCCTGCACCAGGCATAAGCCAGTATCTCGGTGCCTACCTACCTGGCAGGGTTCACCTTACATTATACCCATACCCACCAACGTACCCTCAACGCCGCATGCGTATGCCACAAATTTATTCATTTTATTCATCCTACGTATTCATTGTCGGTATAATTAGGTGAATCGGATCACGGGAGAGAGAGAGAGAGAGAGAGAGAGAGAGAGAGAGAGGAGATAACTGCACGAGTTGTTAGAGTTCGAAAATTCGGAAGTTGAAGGCCTCACGACCACGGGAGAAGAATCTTCCGCTCTTTCGTTTCGGTTCGTTTCGTTTAATTTTTTTACCCCGTTGTTCGGTGGGTTGGTTGAAATTTGAAGAATTTCTTGCCTTCAAACCCGCGATCCCGCGGTCATTTACTTCTTTTTTTTTCTATTCCTTCTCTGGCCAATTGTGAAGAAAAAAAGTAAAGAGATTCGCTCCGTCGCGGTCTGCCCGTTTTAGGTATGTAGCGAAAGGTTCGCAGGTCAGTGCAACAGCGTTCGCCTTTTCATATCCTGCGCAGGAGCTACACCACACCGCGCCATATCCCGACTCTCCAGGTCTCTCCACGTCTCGACGTCTCCACGCCGCAGCCAACCAACTCCGGATCTACACGGATGGACCCGCGATCCGCCTTGTTCCTGGTAGAAACAACGCCCGGCGCGGCGCGCGATCATCTCCGCGTTTCTTATATATACTATACATACACTAGGTATATATAATACCACCTCATCCCGTGGGAGAATTTAAAACCGAAACGAATTCCTCTCTCTACTCCGTAACATACCTTATACTCATAACTTTTTACACTTCAACTCCCTCTTACCGAAACTGAGACCCGAACGAGATTAGGAATCGAAGAAGGTGTTCGATATACGCACGCAGGAAGAAGTGCGTGAATTGCGTTTGGCTAGACGTTGGTCCTCGCATTTCCTAACTCCGGTGTGCGTGGATATAATGGCGGCGGGTTAGCGGGAGCTCAGCGTGGGAACTGTTGAGTGAATCCGTAGCTGTATAAGAAGGAAGACGGAAGGTAGGCATACCTTCAACACGTACGAGACGCGACCGTGGCGAGGCAATCTGGTTGCGCGCCTTCGGAACAACATTAACGAACAGAGTCCGAGAGTGGAGAGCAGGTCGCTACTACGACTTCGACGACGACGACGACGGACAAACAAGAAAAATAAGCTCTCGCCGTGAACCAACACCACCTATGTAGGTAATAGTTAGGTGTACGCGTGGTATACGCGATGCATATACCTACATGTACGGTGCGAAGTTGATAACCTCGAGGAAAGTATTGTGTAACATATCTCGACGCTATCCTATCCACTCGCTCCGAACACAACAGCTCCGGTTAAACGTCCCACTGACTGCAGGCAGATACGTATTTATTCATCAGACTACCGTACTCGTCGCTCTCCGGAATCGAACTTGTCTTTCTCGGAACAAAATTAACCGCGAAGCCTATATACATATATATATATACATATATACAATATGTGTATGTATGCCTCAGCGTTACAATTTGATACAGGGAAGTGCATACGTCCTACAATTTCTCCCCAACACTGCACCACACGGCGGCCGATACGCTTGTTCCTTAATTATAGTTCGCAAGCACCGCGCAGACAACGATTTGCAACATTAATTTTCTTTGTCCGCGTCCTCGGCAATTCGCGATGTCTCGTCCTGTCGTTCCCTCTTTCATTCCCTATAGTTTTCCACTAAATTTGTTTGCGCATTCGCCCGTCATACCTGCACGTTGGATAGGGATAGGATAGGATAGGATAGGATAGGATAGGATAGGATAGGTACCAGGTACCTTCATGGCCCGTAGCTGTGATCATGCCGCGTGTTGAACTGCGCGTGATGGTGTGCGCGCTCGGAGGATTTCAGGAAGGGCCGGCAGGCGAACGAACGAACGAACTTATTGATCCAACGCCTAGGGATGCATGCGTGTCTCTCTCTACATTTCTCGCTCCTCTCTCTTCCTCTTACAAAGCTCTTCGTATTCGCTCGGTGCAGCCTGTAGGCCAGGCTAGGCTGTACATATAACACACAACACGTACGCCTACCGCACGGGAAACACACGGGGAACACACGAATAGCTGAAGGCGGCGACGACGTAATCGCCTGCAGGGGCTGCAGCAGCGGAGAGAGCGGCACGCCGAGAGATGCGCGCGGGGAGGTACGAAGTGCGAAGGGGTGCGCGTCAACGTTGCTCGTTGACGAGGAACGGAAATTGACGTGCCCTGTGCCCACATCCTCCGAGCGTCGGCCATTTTTACCGATTTTCACACCTGGAGTCAAACTATTTCTCGTCCGTTTCGTTGTTTGGTTATTATTATATGCACGGGGAGGAGAGAGAGGGATGGTCACAAGTTCGGTTGTATTAAATAGATTTCGAGCATGAAAGTCGGTCCGCGTCTGACCGGCATTATCCATGGCCTGCCTCAATTAAATCAGAATTGTACCTAGCGATGGTGTGAGAGGATGATCGGATCTCCCATTGTCAGAGGACGTTATTTGGGGCAATATATGTATATAATAATGTCTTCTTGTCTCGGGATACAATCCTGCGATCGTCTCAAGCGCAATTATTGATATCCGAGAATAGAATTCGCGGTGGGGATGGATAAATTGGTAATTCTGTGAAATCCTCTCGAAATAGATATAAGCGCAGGGCACGAGTGGATACATAAGTTACGCCCGAGTCCGAGTGACAAACACAACCACGTTAATGACATAGAAATCCGCGAGTTGTGTACGTGTAACCTCCGCGTATCGAAGTGTATATAATGGGCATGTATCCGAGGTATAGTTGAAGCCGCCAAGAGTGGTAAAAGTAGTCTTGTAACTTTTGCGGAATGGGCGCGCTGAGACGGAGAAGAAGGAGAAGAAGGAGAGGGGGGAGGAAGGTGAGAGCGAGTTGCAATCTTATAAACAGAGTCGTGAAAGAGATGAAAGGAATTGCAAACGACCGTTGTAGGCATATACCTACCACCTATCGTACGCCGCTGCGGGAACGCTAGATAATTTACGAACTCGCGCGTCGAAGCGAAGAGAAGAAAAATGACGGCAGCCGTTCGAACACTGCCAGTGACGCGGTGGAAAAGGGAAAACCGGGCCGTAATTCATCCACTCTTGAGATTTTCTCCGCTTTTCATCGTTACGCTCCTCATAATATGTACGTGTCGTTGTACATGTTGTTTTTTCTTCCATATCGACGTTACATCATATCGTCAATAAACAGTTCCCGCACGGACCTCGACCGATTGGACAGGTTTTTTTGTGTAGGTATTCAATTTTATCCACCTGCCGCACTTTGACTCTTCCGCGTACCGACGAACACACGGACGTACACCTCAACGGGCGACGTTGACAATGAAAAATGAGAAAAATTCGCCAAGCTTTATCTCCGGATGTAATACATACGGATACACGTACGATCTAATCACGACCAGCCGCAGCGAGTTTTACCGTCCCACGCAACGGTACTCGTGTATCGTGAATCTATATTCATTGGATACAGATTTCTTCTCTTCATATCCCATGTACAATAATAGAACGTGATTTTCTCTCTCGCCCTTCTCGACTCCGTCTCATTTTAACGCGATAATAATTAATTCCTCGTACGCCGTCGAAGATATCAGTCGAGGAAACGACGAATGCTTCCGACCTTGTAATAAAACTGACGTATACGTCGTATCAATCGAAATCTCGTAACTATAACGGTACAGGCCTATAATGGGCATTGTACCCCCGCGAACGAGTTTTTATTTATTCAGTTTGCTGCAAGTATAATGATATATGTAGGTACATACACAGATATATATTTATACATGTGCATAGGTGCGCGATGGAGCGGCGACGGACGGAGCAACGAGTAAAACGCGCGTGAGCCGAGGCATTCCGCGAGGCAACCTTTACCTCGATCCGAGGCTCGGCGTTAGGTACCCGACCGAACGGGGACCAGGTTGTTACCCACGATTCATTCACGAATTTCACTTTCACGGTCACGGCCACGAGAGACCCGGGGCCGCTATCGCCGCGACTAAAGGTGTCTCAATGCCCGCGTTACTCGTAACTCCGTGCGGAGCGAGATACAACGATTCGCGCGAAATTCAAATACTTTATCGACGAGTACCGACCGGGACTGCCGAACGGTGATAAAATTAAGAATTTGAACGCACAAGCCGTGACGAATGAGGCAAAATCTCCAAAGTTTTGGATAAAAATAAATTCCGGCCTCGAGGGTCCGAGCCAGACCTCGGCAGACGCCGGTAAACCGGTAATTCGGTGCATGCGATCAAGGTCTTGCAGTTTTTTCTGATCGGTCAATGTGATTCACCGGGGCCCCCCGACGCGTAGCGTAGTTTCGACAACGGCGAGCTTACCCTCCCCCGAATTTCCGACACACAATACCCACGCGGGTATGCGACTATGTGAGAGTAGATTCCGCACATTTGTGACGGCACTGTGGCAGTGCGAGGCGAAACGCGGAGGTATCGAAACGTGGCGTGTCAACAGCTTACGCGCCGGCCATTCAACCACACCGTGCGCTTATCCATTCTTCTATAATAACAACAATATTACCATATCATTAGCATCTTTTGCCTCCGCCGCCTCCGCCTCCGCCGCCGCCGCCCGCGACGTAGGTACACCGAGTCAGGCCAAATCTCATTCGATATAATGTGTGCAACGGCGGCGGACAGTAGCATCAGGTATGCGTATACCTTCATACAATAAACTATCGCTTATTCATATCGGAGTGAGACGGAGAGAAGGAGAGCGTTTAAACAGCTGATCGTAGATGTCAGACCGACATACATGTAGACAATAAGTTTCGAGATCATTTCAACGCTCTATATGCAGCCTAGATTCATTTCCAAGCAGCTGTTTTGCGGCGATATGTCAGAATTTTGATTTTCAAACAAGATTTCGTCATCGCTGAACCGTCAGGGTTCTTTCGGATAAAGGGAAAACTTAAGAATAATTATCATCGCGGGCGGCCGTGCTGAGTACACGTTGAATGATGTCAACTGATCAGTTCACAACAGACAAGTGGACAGACTGTATATCGTATGTAAATATCGTTGGAAAGTGGAGTTATAACGCGTGTATAAAAGTATATGAATCTCGTTAACGGAAACGAATTTTTACACCAAATTCATTTCGATAGCGAAAATGATTACGAACGTTGTTGTCAACAGGAACAGGAAACCAGACTCTCCGCCTTGCTGGTAACGGATCTATTACGTACGTATAGCGTGTATAGCGTACAACCTACCTATCACAAAAACTCTGCCCGTACCAACGCAAAGAATGACGAAGATGGAAGATAAGAGAAAAAAAAAAAAACTTAGCAAATCCTCGAGTAAAAAAATCACGTAAATGTGTGTATTGCCTGTATACACCTATGTACACCTACGTGCGGTGTCGATAATCTCCGTGAAATATACGATACGATATGTATGAAAGTTCCTGGCCTGGAAGCCGGGCTGTGCGATACGTACCTAGAGGCATAGGCGAAGAAGTAAAAATAGTGTAGGGACTCCGACTCCGCTCGGCGGGAGCCATCTTACACGCTGTGTGAAGGCAACGGGCAATAAGGGCCGTAGGGTGTACAGTCCCGGCGAAGAGTTAGGACTGGGTTGGGCCCGGGCGAGGTACAGTAACCCCAAAAAACTTGTCGGCGGCGCGGAGGCGGAGACGGATAGGAGATTGCGATTTTTCGGAACGTTTTCCTCGGAACGCGTAGAAATATCGCAGGGGTGCAACGAAAAGAAAATGGGTAACGACCGCGACCGACACCGAGCGCGATAACGCGATGAGACGAAACTGACAAGAAATTAAAAAGGAAGAAGGCGTAGCAGTCGGGTCCGGCGATAAGCCGTATTTAACCTTGAGAATTGACTCTGCGTGGAAATTGTGCAACACCTGCCACCGACCCGACGACCGTCAACGACACTCTGCCGTCTCGGTTGTGTTTACGTTAGCCTTGTATTTATATCTCTATCGATCGATACAATAGATTTATGTACTACAAATTTATATTTTCTTTCCACGGATCGAATCGCTCGATCGCGCTGTTATTATTCACGACTACCGGACTGACCGACCGATTCAGCTGCAACGATGTTACATCGACTATCCTGCAGTGGACGTGAAAATGAATAATTCCCCACAGGCAGTGAATCGCGGCGATCCATCATCGGCTTATTGTCCAAATCGAACGAGTATACAAGTTTCGTTCATCACATTTCTGCCTATTTGAGACGATACGCGGAAAGGAATGTCGACGACGAAATTAGTAACCAAAGGAATATAACATCTCACAATCGATCGGCTGGCGCGTGACATTGTTCGGAAGTCATTGCTGGCGATCCCTTGTGCTTATAAATGATATTGAAAAACAGTCTGTGCGATATATCTGCGATATTCCACCTACATCTAGATAATTTTGATCAAATACGAAACCTGCGCCCGAATACAATCGTCCGGCAGGCAGACAAAGTCGTTCCGGACAGTCTGCAACGTCGTCAACGTTCGCGCCCGATAAGTAATGACAAAATAATACAGAGTTATATTTAGCTCTTTTTCGTTGCGCGGAGCAGGCTGCACCGTTTAAGATAAACAAGATAAAAGTTGAAATTAATATAATTACGAAAACAACGACACGCGAAGTTATATCGCTGCGTGTCCCTCGCGTTTCTTTCAACAAAATTCAAGTGCCAATGAAAAACAATAGATAAAGACAGCAGTCACCACGACAGAAATGAGAATTATTATATTCGGCAGAGTGCAACGCTCGTCAGTGTAAACAAGTTTCGTACAAGTTTCTTTCTGCCTGTAGCGGCTTTGTTGTTGATGAGACCGAGAAACAAAGAAGCGCGACGACTGTTCTAATCGGTAGAGTAAATTTCCCACGATAATTTTTCACCTAAATCAATACAGCACCGTCATCGAATTTGTAGAAGTGTCTTTTTTTTTTACTCCACATTACAGATGCCCATGTCGGTCGGCGTCGTCGTTCGTAGTCACCGTATACCTACGTATTCAGTTTCTGTGGACGCGTCGTCGTGCCCGTGCTCGTAGTTGTAGTCGTAGTCGTAGTCGTAGTCGTAAAATACGAAACCGGTTAGTTGCATAGCGGTAGAAGAAGTAGGTAGGTAGAGAGGTATAAGCTGATATCCACGAGAAACGCAGCGGAACATTACGATATAATACCTCCGCGCGAAATTCCCTGAATTCTGACTCCAGCTTCGACGAACCCATTTGCGCGAAAGTGTTTATTGTTGTCATCGTTGCCGACCCTGCGGAGGGGCGTCGTCGCCGGTCTTCGCTCCGCTTATTTGCACCCATTTCATGACTTTGTAACGACCGTCCTCTCGGTCAGCTTCGTCGATTTGTCGGGTATTTCGAAGTGGTAAAATGGAGAAAATACTTGGAGCTAATTGCAAGACGATGAAAACAAACGCAGGCAAATAAAACGAGAGGAAGAAAAAACTGAACACCGTCGATCCGGCGGTTGGTTCCTTCCTCTCACCGTACCAACACCGTACTCCGGGGTGGTAAATCAATTTATTTATTCCGTTCGTCGAAACGAAAAGATCAGATGTTCAATAATATTTACACGCAATAGCGAGAAAAGCGAGGGATCGAGACGCGAGATGGTAGCTGCGGACTGTGCCCGAAACTCTCGACCCCGGAATCACAGAGTATACTTGTCACAGTCACAGTATACGGTATACACGTATAGAAATCAGAAACACGAGACTGACGCGACGGGCGGGGGGTGCGTCTTGAAATTTTTCACAACAAACCAACGTCGATCGGACGAACGCCGAGTCTCGGAGGAAGCCCGAGGCCCGAAGCAAGCACGCGTCGACGAGACGCTGATAGGACGAAAGTGAACGAGGAGACTCGCGTAGATGAGTAAAATAAAGTGCGAAAACTCACCTGTCGGAGCTTTCGGAGCTATCGTATCGATCGACGCATCGTTTCTTGCCGCAGGGTCCAACGAGGGTATCTTGAGCGTTCCGAATTTGTCCCTTGAAATTATTGGCAACCCTCGCCGGTTCCTTTTCGAACGTTGCTCCTCCCACTCCTGGTTTCGTTTCGGTAATGACAACGCCGCTGTTGATTTTCGTCGTCCTGTCGTCCTCGACTGCGTGGTCGACGAGAGTCTTATTTCTCACTGTAACCGGGTGCAGAACGACTACGGGAGCGTCGTCGGCGGTCGCTGGGGTCGGCGAAGAACTGAGGAGCACCTCGTCACTGACACAACCACTGATAACACTGCTTCTACTAACTTCATCCTCATCATCACCATCGTCATCCTCATCATCATCCTCATCCTCGTCGTCGTCGTCTTCGTCCTCGTCATCTCGATCGTGATCGGCATCGACACAAACATCGTCATCGTCATCATCGTCGTCGTCGTCGTCGTCGTCGTCGTCGACAATCTTAATCTTAATCTTTCTATTCTCATCCTCATCCTCATCCCCATTCACATTCACATCAACATCAATATCAACATCAACATGAAAATCAACATCCACACTGACCACGAAACACGAATTATTATCACTTTTCCTAACTGCACTACCGACAGCCGTTGTCTCCTTATCAATGTTCGTCGCGAGCTCGTTGTGGTTATTGTTGCATTTGTGTCTCTCTTTGGGGACGCGATTTAGAGAAGCGAGCTCGCTCGGCGCCTCCTCAGCGCACGGCCCGTCTGCCATCTTGTAAACGAACAACTGCCGATGCTCCTCTATCCCTGGCTCGGTGCAGCTAAGCGGTTGCTAGTGGCGGTGGCAACGGCAGCGGCAGCGACGCTGACGGCGGCGGTGATGCCTTATTCCTTCCTTCCAACCTCCTCGCGTAGAGCTACGGAGCGACCGCGATCAGTCGCCCATGTTGACTGGCGACTGGTGCCGTGACGTCAGCGCGCAGGACGCTAAACCCGCTGCCCCTCTCCCTCGCCCTTTCCCAGGCGCCGGCGTCGAGCGACGCGCGCACCTCTGCCACCGGTTGGACGCCGGTCGGCCAGTCGTGGGACTCGTTTGCCGAGAAACGACCGTAGACTCTGCCCGCGACAATTTCGAATCGTTGATTTTAAACGTCGAACAAAGTTTATTCGTTATCGGAGGATGAATAATTTATTGGGCGATTAGTGGTGATCGGGAAACAAGCTTTTATTATTTTATTGATCATTGTTTTCGCAAAGATTGTACATTTCTGGAAAATTAGAAAAATAATAGCAGAAAAGGAATGTTCTTTGCCATGGTCAAGTAAATATAACATAGTATTACGTGTATATGTGGATAAAAATAAATTTTTCAAAAACCGTTGAAAATGTATATAATTCTTTATAACACCTATCGCTAAGTATGGCGAGTAATCCATTAAAATGCAACATTTAGTGCCAAGAAATTCATCTATTGCAATAATAATCGTTGTCCGGAACTAAAATCTATTCTAAACTAGCTTCGAATTGCACCCGTCCAATGAGAATGTTCGTTCATAATACTGTAGCACAAGAAAAAGGAACACCATTTTCTAAAACAGTCGTATAGTTTTTAAATAACCAGCAATACGATTTTTTCAGACGGGTTTTACAGTAACTTTCTAAGCTGCATATCGTTTGGAAGAAATAAAACTTGTGTAACTAAAAAAAAATGGGTTCAAATGTTAGAAATTCCCGAAAATTTTATCACCAGCTGCCTACCTTGTTGCTGGATAATTATCATTGCCCCAGTATAGATAATAATCTCTGAAATTCTCTTTTACAGCTTTGTTAACTACCGATAAACCTATCCACTCATATCCACAGCGACGTTGGCAGCATACCCTCCACCGAACCGACGTTGGGAGTAAGCACTTCGTTGCACAAGAAGTCTAGTGGCAGATCCACCAAGAAACCCTGTAATTGCAAGGTTTCCGAATTCAATTCAATCCTGTTGAATACTGATCAAAATTTTGGTACCTTGATGTCAGCCACTAGTTGCTCCGATGTAATTGGGTCCGTGAGAGACAAAGGAGTTTCTTCTTGATACGATTTCAACACACTAAAATTGACGACTGTGTCCGATGGGATACAATTAAAAACCTGTGACAAGAATTAGCGAGTTTTACAGAATACTTGAAATTTCCGAAGGGCGTAGAATTCAGGACAACTAAGCCTCACTTTTTCATAAATCTCGGTATTTCGTTTGCTTCTCGCACGCCAAACATCGTGATAAAATGATTTCGTCACAGGGTCTTCTATATCGATGCCTTCGTTGGATTCAAGAAGACCCAAATGTTCTCTGAAGAGTCGCTTTCTCAAGGTTCCACCGTATTCGCCGCAGGAGAAAGACATCCCGTTCATTCTTCCATCTTTGAACTCTTCGTCCTTGAGATTCAAAGTTTCGATGTCAATTAACGTGTAATGGTTTGAAAGTGAATGTTTATTGAAATGTAACAAAATTTTCTCGAAAAATAACTAACGTGTATAATGACTGCTATTTCACTATCTCTCGTAGCAATCATACTTCTATCGTTGATGTTTGCAGACCCGCAGATCACCGTAGAGTCGTCTATGATCATCAATTTACTGTGAACATAGACGAGCTCGGTGATCATTGTGCCGTTGAGGGCGGAATGATTTCGCAAACCATGGAAAGTTATGTATTCGCCGGGGTCTTTTATTCCAGCTTCTAACAAGCGGTATATGATAGAATACTTCCCTCTGAAACAATAAAAATTATCAGTCACTATTGCTTCTATTCCATTGGCTCTGTTATGTGGAACGAAAAAGATTGCTAGTTGAATCGAACTCACCTTGAAATAGAAGCGTAATTCCAATGAGTGATAGCCCGCAAAGCTGTTCCAGTCGGCCCCCCGACTTCACCTTCGAAGCCGGGCAACAAAGGCATTATCACAAATACTCTAAACACAGATCCTTCTCTGTATGCTCGTATGATACGCTTTACCAAAGTTTCTCCGATCCGGTTTTTCACCACTCCACCTTCGACGGAGGCGAGTGTTATGAAGAATTGATTCTCTATGTAAATGTATCTAGGAAAATATAAAGACCGATGTAGACGTGTGCTTGCACTTTGCCTTTGCGGGCATGCATTCTATACACTCTGTCTATGCTAAGGGTGAGGTAAGTCACATTGTATCGGCGTGCATTCGTTGGAGCGATAGAAGCAAAATAGATTGTGATTGCGGTAGAGAAAAAACGTACATGCAACCATTGTTGAGTATCGAGAAATCGTTAATTAAGCGTTACCAAGAAGAATTGCTTCGGCGTCGTGCTATCTGCAATTCCTCAGCACCACGAAACGTTCCAGCGAAGGAATAGTTATATATTCTTCAGGAAATTCGCACGCTACAATTTATTTGTACCGATATGAGCTTTGTTGTTACAAGAGAATATACCTGGATTTATTTCTCTATTTCAGTCCTATACCATGTTTATTAGATCTCTTATCGTTCCCTTAATCTGATTGTAAAAATAATCATTTGCCTCTCACCGTTTGGCATTGCTAATGGCATCGATGTAAGCCTCGTGTATACTCTGCTCCACAGTATCTGGCTCTAGGAACCCAGCCGACCAAGAACTGACCGACCTTAATACCTGGCAATTGACTTTGTGCGTCGATCTGGATGGTATAAACGGGGCATAACTGCTACAGTCGTTGTAAGATTTTGGCAGGAGAAACGGATAGCCGGGATTCAATTTCGCTTTCTCCAACTGAAAAGAGATTCGCCAAATATAATTCAGAGAATACATCGCACGGTTCTTCTTTGTATTCGTTCAACTCACTTTAACAGCGTTCCACCTCTGAATAAAGTGTCGAGCTACATCTCTGGCGCTGGCACCTTGAACCATAACGCCGATATCGTGCCAGGGCATTCTGGGGGTTGTACATCTGTCTACCAGATCTTGATACGGCAATTCAAGATTACTGAAGTCTTTGACAATGAAATTTACGTAGTCTTTGCCAAGCCAGAGTTTAGCTGCACCTGGCAGGCCCGATACGATATCAGAACTGTTGCAAATCATTTCCTCTCCGATGCCGTCAGGAGTTTGCATCGCAACACTGTGGATTGAAGATGATACGGTAAATTGATCAAAATTACGTATCCAGGATGAGGACCGGTAGCTCGTGAGTTGCTAAAAGGGAAACCGACTTGTCAACTTGGTCCTCTTCGTCGCTGCTTCCTTCGTTCGGACTGTATACCATATTTATCCACTCCTTTCTCTTCATCCTGACGTTATATCTGACTTTGTCCACAGTAGTCTTGGCCATCTCGAACAAATTCTTCCTCTGCGTTTCAGGAGTATTGCATTTCATGTAATCCACTACGTCCGGCGGTGCAATCATAAGAGGATCTCCAGGCTTCAACTGCGGCATGGTGGATGTCTGGTTCATCACTGGTCTACGAGACATTAAGATACGTGTTCAGATATTTTTGGGAACCCCTCGTCCAATAGTTCATCTCGTATTCTTGTATCCTCACTTACAAAACTGGTATGGATCTAGCTGTGGCCATGGCTACTGTATTTGCAGCTATTGCCAAAGGCAAAAGCACGTGCTTGTAGCCCTTTGCACCTGCCATCGGCCGACTGCTCGTACTCGTCAACTTGCCTTTTGACGGGATAAAAACACTAGACTGATAAGCAGATCCTGTGAAAAAAAATCGTTCTTAGAGTCTGATTGCATGTTTTTGTTTCAACTTTTATCTCTCATTATCCATTGCTGGTCGAGAAACCTGCCTAAATCAGTGAGTCTGTGTTCAGAGCTGTCCCACCGTCCGTAACACAGGTCTATGCCACCCAGAAAGGCGATTGATTGATCGACAACCACGATTTTCTCATGGTGGGCCCAAAGGAAGACTCCTACCCTGGCGTGGTCCGGATGCCTCAAGACTTTTATATTGTCAGGACACTTTTCGACCAGACGTTGTTTACTGTAGAAGCTGTTTATTCCCAGTGCCAGTTCAACCTCCTTGTAGATCAGCACGAACACCTTCACCCCCTCCAACTGAAATATTTATTCGCATCGGTTTGCAATCGGACTATCATTGCGACTGATAAACGATGTTTATTCCACTCAACTCACCCAGGCCTTGCATCCTATTCTTAGAAACACAGGCGGCGTGAAAAAATGTTGAATATACAATCCGATTTTTTCATCAAGTGATTACACCTCCATGAAGTTTAATAATACTTACAGCTTTGCGTTCCAATATTTTGTCCAGTCTCCAATAATCTCCGTTTATTGCCGGTCGCTTCATGTAAATTTCTGGAGACAGCCACCAGTCCGCGATGAATATTTCTTCTTTGGCTCCCTCTAACGCGTCAGCAACAGCAGACATGTATCCTGACCCGTCGACAAACCAGGATGCCAGTGTCGCTGGACGGTACGGGGCGAATGACTTGTGGGGATTCTTCTGTATAAACGCTTTCCCTGTAATATCAATAATCGGTTATATATTCAGTTTCCCCTCGTTTACTTTTTTGACGTGGAAAGCAATTTGCACCCTCGTTAGAAGCCAGGTCTTGAATGAATTCCATCCACTCCTTGGCCTTCCTCCTGGTCCAACATTTGATGACTATCTGCCTGCTCAGATTCATGATCTGCAAACCGTTCCTTAGCCCAGTGGAATACATTCCAGAACCGACCTCGAATCCGTGATCCATCAAGATAACAGACTTTATTCTTCCATCGGCTGGTCTAATGTAGGCGACAAAAGTATCCTTCACAATGAGATGCCTCGAGTGCCAGGTTCCGCATAAAGAAGTGCAGAAATAGCTGCAACGGACGCAAAACATTCCTTCAAACAACCCGCACATGTTGCACCCAGTCTTTGAACCCGAACCAGTTCGTTTCTTGACCATCCCCTCTTTTCCTTTCAAGCCCAGGTCTGCGACGAACGTGAGACTCGATACTTCAAGGAAACTAATCTGGAAGAAAAATGTGTGAGGGAGGCTTTGAACTTTGAATCGTTTCCAGATGATTATTATTACAGTTTCAGGATGGCGTTTGTAGATTTCAATGTTCAACAGGTTTTCAAGGTATTCCTCCAGCACTTGTATTCTGTGGCCTAGCTGTTCGTGCGGTACCAGGATATCCGGTTTGTTTGGAAATCTGGAAATGAACGTCAGACTTATTGCAATTATATCGAAACCGCAATATGCAATCAGTCCGAGTGTATCGTCACTATCGTCTATAGCTATACTAAGGATGCGGTTACCGCACTATGTCAAAGGTTTTTCCACAATTCTGCCTAAGGCATTTCAGAAATTCAGGGATTTTTCATCCAGTGATTCATAGATGCTTCCCATTTATCCCCAGATGTGGAAAAGATCGTTACGCAAGAACGTAGTTCTTTGAAAAGGAGAAAAATATTTCAAATCTTGAATACGTTTGGTGGGAATCAATCGACTTTGAATATATCGTACCGATAACAACGAAACACAGTACGGAATTGTTAAATGAGTTTCTTACCTGGGCAACGCGCCCCGGTTTCGTTTCTTGAGTCTGACTTGACCATAATTTTTCAAGCTATTCCTCCTCTCCCTGTGGCTCTTGGTTGGAAAGGGAATGTTAAGACTGGCTCTGTAAACTTTCAGCTGGTTGTGTAGAAACTGTATATGCTTGTATCGCTTTTTGATAGTCCAGGTGAACGGTCCATGGGTGAATTGGATCGTGTACAAATTCGGATTCAGGGGATGGGTAGTGACGCTTCTCTCGTTGTCTATAATTTTCACTCGTATACCGATATCAGGAATGAAGATCTCTCGATTCTGACTCTTGAACTTGACCGCCGGCTTATGAATCGCCAAAAAACTTATAGACCCTACCGGATCTGGAAAAGGGAAAAATAAAGGGGAACAAAATTATCGATACATTGTCCTTCGGGATTGTCGACGTTGTAAATTATTCTCACCTATGTTATCCGGCTCCATTTCTTCTTGCTGTCTTTGATCCGCGGCCGTATTCTCGAGATCGTTGGCATACATTTCGAATGAATCAAAAACCTCGAGGTAGTCGTCGTATTCGGAGTCCGGAGACATGGGGCCGGTGTCGACGTTGCCGTCATTCTCGTCGTTGTTGTTTGACATTTCGTAACTGCAATTTCGTAAATTGCTCGGTAAGTCAGATATTTTTTTTTTTGTAATCGATGCAGCAGGTATTTCGTTGAAATTATCGCGTTCATAGAAATTAGGACAAATCACAATTCACTGATGAGTGAATTCTCCGATGAGTAAAAAGCGTCCGTATACGTGGAGGGTCGGGGAAATATAAACAAAAAGTGGTACACGTACCAAAGAACAGCTATGCGGATTGTGGACGTTCCCAGTCCTATGTCATCTGGTCTTTGAGGTTATCAGCTCGTCGAAAATTATATTAATGCTTGATTTTTACTGACGACGTGTACCGTAGATCGTATATCTTATCTGCGAGTGTGCCGATGATTAGCTTGCTCCCTAGGGTGCCGCCTGATATAACCATCGTTTATACCAGTCTAAATCTAACTGAGCCACAATTTTAATTGACACACACATTAGACTCTAGTGCTCCACAGTCCCCGTCATGCACGGGTCTGCACGGTCCACAGTCTACACTCTACACACAACACACAGAAAGCGCACCGTGAATGTAAGTGCAGTTAATTGCCCCAGACGACCTGCGCAGAGCGCAGACGACGCGTTCCGCTTTCATTCAAAAACAAGTCTGAAGTTACGTACCGCGGAATCGACGGGTCTCTTCGGTGGCCGTAGGTAACTCGGATTGTCGGTAAACTCCGTCATGGCGGCAGATCGGCAGATATCTGCCTGACCGACGATCCTTTCGCGACTCATCACAAATCAAGAATATCTCGTCTTTATACCAATAATGATTAACCATTCGTTTCATACTCCGTCATATCATCCGTTCGCTTTTCTTCGCTAAACTTCTCTACAGTTTGATTAGTCCCGATTAACGTATTTGTGTGAATGCTAAACCGACTAGAATACTAAATTCATTCCACGATCGCAGCGAAGCGTGTGAGTATAGTTGCTGCACGGGAAAAAAAAAGATGTAATCCCTACATCTTCGGTAGTAATTATCCCCCAAAAAAGCACCTTTGGTGCAAAAACCTTCGCCAAGTACATTAAAATCTTCCTCCAAAAAATTGTCTTCCACAAAAAGTCTTCCTCCAAAAATTGTCTTCCACAAAAAGTCTTCCTCCAAAAATTCGACTTCCTCAAAAAGTCTTCCTTCACAAACATCTCTAAAAAAAAAATTGAAATCAGATGTAACTGCCAAGTACAACAGAATACGAATGAAATCCTACTAGATGGCGTCGTGCTCGTTCGCTCGTTCTTTAAATTTGCGAATTTGAATTTTGAATATATACGTATATATAAAAAGTCCGTCCAGTACTTTTGTATACGGTATGCAGGGTGCGGAAACAAACTGTAACCCTCCTGCGGTGAAAGTGTAGAAGCAAGGAATTTTGGCAGCGGTGGGCAAAATCTTCTGCGCGAGGTTTCTTGCGCTTAGACCTTCATCGGAGAAGGCTGAACATTTTTTTTCACAGTCTATACTACCATTACTCCGGAACTGTTGGAAAAAAATTTTTATTTGACATCTGATAGCGATTCACAAAATTTCAGCGAAGTCTCCCCTCAAGGGAATACGTTGGCCGGATGAATACTTTCCAAATTGTCCGACAATGAACTTCAGCATAAGTGGAAATCCGTATCCTGCCATGCTCCAGTATAATGTTTTTATGATTTCCTACAAAAATAATAACAGTATGGAAATATATCAAAATCAATTAATGACTGTCGATAAACACTCAATAAAGTCTTCCGAGATAGTACTTCTGTTATTAGATTGCATGGCAAGATTCGTCCGTTCGCTCCGGTCCATCAAGGTATTCTTACCGTCAGAATCCGATGATTTGACATCGTGTTACTCGAGTGCTCCAAGAGCTGTTCCGCAAAGTGCAAATTTAAAGCTAAGTCATCGAAGAAAACCTCCGGAGCATACTGCAGCGTACACATTTTCTCTGTGGAGCTAGAACTAGGCGTGGGAAAATATAACCAAAACAATTGAATGATTGCTCATATCAATAACTTCTGCGGAAACAGACGTGTTCGGTGGACAGTTTAGAACCGAAACGTAGCTCCTGAAACCGGGTAGGAAATGTGTACGGAGCTCTATAATCGCCTCGAAGCGTATTCCGAGTTACGTCTGCTCTAGACTGTCCGCCGAGATATACGTCTATTATTCCGGTTATTCCTTAGGACTCGTCGAATATCAATAAATCCCCCCCGAATTAATATTTTTACACAAGACAGAGCACGATGCGAACGTTCAACATCTTAGAGTATTATTTCAATTCAATTACGATGTAGCACGATCAATCCCATAGGTTATGTATTCCCAAATTTCAATGACTTATCTCATTCTCGTAGAAATCATATATTCGATTCAGTGGAGAATCATAAATTTCGTTGTTTCTTATCCCATCATAAATAAGTCGTAAATAACGTCACATTATTATAATATGTCCAGCGGTAACAATAGTTAACATACGCAAATTCGTAATAAAAACTCGCAGCCGCACTAGCAGCCGACATGGGACGACAGCACGGTCGGTAACTTGACGGCCATAGACAATGTTGTTTCGTCTGTTTGCATGTATGATACTAGATAGATCGGAAACTCTGTAATATTTCAGCACCATGTAACTTCCCTATCACTCGAACGACTTTCTATAGTATTATGTATTCAGAATTTGGAAACGACGTATGACGGAGGAAACGAAATAGGCGATGAAACGGGGTATCAGAAATCTATAATTGATCATATCTAAGCTCTCAGATAACTGATTACGTTCAAATTGGGCTTAAATGAGAGCTTTTCGCACCCAGATTCAAAACCTTGCATGCGAAAAGCGATATTTGTCACGAAGACGGAATAAACACGACTTGAAAATTGCCGTTTGGCCGAAACAGAGTTCGCTCGGGTATATAGAGCCGTTGAGTCTCTCGCGCGTAAAAAAATTTTTTTTAATGTACTTGGCTCGAGACTCTACCGAGTCTCTTGACCGTAGCCCAAATCCGATGCCCTTCTCCCTGTGGGATAGTGAAATATGCCGTAGCCCAAATCCGATGCCCTTCTCCCAGCGGCACAGTGAAATGTGCCGTAGCCCAAATCCGATGCCCTTCTCCCAGCGGCACAGTGAAATGTGCCGTAGCCCAAATCCGATGCCCTTCTCCCAGCGGCACAGTGAAATGTGCCGTAGCCCAAATCCGATGCCCTTCTCCCAGTGGGATAGTGAAATGTGCCGTAGCCCAAATCCGATGCCCTTCTCCCAGTGGGATAGTGAAATGTGCCGTAGCCCAAATCCGCTGCTCTTGTCCCAGCGGTATGGTGAATTCCGATGGAGCCCAAATCCGCTGCTCTTGTCCCAGCGGTATGGTGAATTCCGATGGAGCCCAAAGCTCTACTCCCAGCATGGTGAATTCCGCTGCTCTTGTCCCAGCGGTATGGTGAATTCCGATGGAGCCCAAATCCGCTGCTCTTCTCCCAACGGCATGGTGAATTCCGATGGAGCCCAAATCCGCTGCTCTTGTCCCAGCGGTATGGTGAATTCCGATGGAGCCCAAATCCGCTGCTCTTCTCCCAGCGGTATGGTGAATTCCGATGGAGCCCAAATCCGCTGCTCTTGTCCCAGCGGTATGGTGAAATGTGCCGTAGCCCAAATCCGATGCCCTTCTCCCAGCGGCACAGTGAAATGTGCCGTAGCCCAAATCCGCTGCTCTTGTCCCAACGGTATGGTGAATTCCGATGGAGCCCAAATCCGCTGCTCTTGTCCCAGCGATATGGTGAGTTCCGATGGAGCCCAAATCCGCTGCTCTTGTCCCAGCGGTATGGTGAATTCCGATGGAGCCCAAATCCGCTGCTCTTCTCCCAACGGCATGGTGAATTCCGATGGAGCCCAAATCCGCTGCTCTTGTCCCAGCGGTATGGTGAAATGTGCCTTAGCCCAAATCCGATGCCCTTCTCCCAGTGGGATAGTAAAATGTGCCGTAGCCCAAATCTGATGCCCAAATCCGATGCCCTTCTCCCAGTGGGATAGTGAAATGTGCCGTAGCCCAAATCCGATGCCCTTCTCCCAGCGGCACAGTGAAATGTGCCGTAGCCCAAATCCGATGCCCTTCTCCCAGTGGGATAGTGAAATGTGCCGTAGCCCAAATCCGATGCCCTTCTCCCAGTGGCATAGTGAAATGTGCCGTAGCCCAAATCCGATGCCCTTCTCCCAGCGGCACAGTGAAATGTGCCGTACCCCAAATCCGATGCCCTTCTCGCTGTGGGATAGTGAAATGTGCCGTAGCCCAAATCCGATGCCCTTCTCCCTGTGGGATAGTGAAATGTGCCGTAGCCCAAATCCGATGCCCTTCTCCCAGCGGCACAGTGAAATGTGCCGTAGCCCAAATCCGATGCCCTTCTCCCAGTGGGATAGTGAAATGTGCCGTAGCCCAAATCCGATGCCCTTCTCCCAGTGGCATAGTGAAATGTGCCGTAGCCCAAATCCGATGCCCTTCTCCCAGCGGCACAGTGAAATGTGCCGTAGCCCAAATCCGATGCCCTTCTCCCTGCGGCACAGTGAAATGTGCCGTAGCCCAAATCCGATGCCCTTCTCGCTGTGGGATAGTGAAATGTGCCGTAGCCCAAATCCGATGCCCTTCTCCTGTGGGATAGTGAAATGTGCCGTAGCCCAAATCCGATGCCCTTCCCCCAGCGGCACAGTGAAATGTGCCGTAGCCCAAATCCGATGCCCTTCTCCCAGGGGGATAGTGAAATGTGCCGTAGCCCAAATCCGATGCCCTTCTCCCAGTGGGATAGTGAAATGTGCCGTAGCCCAAATCCGATGCCCTTCTCCCAGCGGCACAGTGAAATGTGCCGTAGCCCAAATCCGATGCCCTTCTCCCAGTGGGATAGTGAAATGTGCCGTAGCCCAAATCCAATGCCCTTCTCCCAGCGGCACAGTGAAATGTGCCGTAGCCCAAATCCGATGCCCTTCTCCCTGTGGGATAGTGAAATCTACAGTCTACACTGTAAGAAATTTCTCACCGAGCCAGAAATACTATCAGATGGTTAGCTACGAATGGAAAACAAAGTATTATAAGCTGGTCCAGACCAATTTCTTCTCACACGTTACAAGTTTCATCCTGAAATGTTAATAATTATATGAACAACTAATATACCCAAGGCTTTGTGATTAATCGAACTGATTGACTCTGATAACCCATAATTCGATTCTTCCGTGAAACTGGCTTGCAATTTCCATGTGTGGTAGAGCCGACTGTATGTATAAACTTCAAAGCCCGACTTGTTTCATTTTTTCGGTAATGATTCTCATATCACGTCATGTATCTCAATATCACGTAGCGATAACGAGCGGAATGAAATGTCTCCGTTTAGCAAAAAAACTGTCAAACCAAAGCAGCCGAAGCCAACACGCTATAGCTAGCAGTTTCGGGCAATCGATTCTCGATCTGTTACGTTTAAAGATGGCGGCTTGTTTACATTCTCGATTTGATCCAACCCGTGATTCTAACAGTGCCGTCACAAGCGCTGTCTGGCGGCTAAAGCCAGGTACTCGGGTGGCTTTTGTCCCGGCTGTCTAGCGGTCGCTACTCTTCTCTGAATTTAGCAGCCGAAACAACAGCCTATACTTCATGCTATACGTATGTGTGCGAATTGACTTTTGACAACAACGCCACCTGTGAATCAACGACGTGGAACTCTGGATAGTTGTCTGCTCTCCGAACTCCCTATGGTTAGCCCCTCACCTGCCCCGATTGGATTAATTAGGATTTTAATCGTTTGTCGGTCGTTTGTTGGTGAATGATGGACTAATCCGGCCGTTTGTCGGTGATGCGTTAATTAATAAATCGATTAATAAAGTTTCCTAGGGAATTTTTTTTTCTTGGCCCTTGGATAAAAATGAATTTAATAAGTATCGATGCAAATCGACGTGGAATCGTTTGTCGGTGATTGATGGTCCATTTTTAGGAGGAAAATGTTCATACCTTCCTCGGAAACGCGAAAAACAAACCGTGGAAAGTTCGCTGTGGAAACAGAAAGTATAGATTCATGGAGACACACATGTTTCCGCTTCACCCTGCATAAGCGGACCTATGGGAGGTAGCATGGCCCGCCACTTTCGAATTTCCCAATAATTTTGATGTCAAACAATTGCTCCTTAATTGCTCGTAATTAATCGTAATTGCTCCGTTGCTTTCATTAATTACTCCTTCACCGTTGTTGAGAAAATTAACAACAACAAAATTTGTCCTATTTGATACGTGCGAGTGCCCGAATGCGATTTTTCGTCTTATCATACATGCAATGAAGAGACGGTGATCAATGTCAATGAAAAAAAAAAAAATCAAAATTCATGGATTTCGGCTTGAAAACGCAATTTTTCGTCTTATCATACAGGCCGCGCACTTGCACGTATCAAATAGGACAAATTTTGTTGTTGTTAATTTTCTCAAAAACGGTGAAGGAGCAATTAATAAAAGCAACGGAGCAATTACAATTAATTACGAGCAATTAAGGAGCACTTGTTTGACATCAAAATCATTGGGAAATTCGAAAGTGGCGGGCCATGCAACCTCCGGTGAAGCAAGTTCGCTGACTTTGATTCGCGAAAAATTGAATCACTCGTACAAAATGCGCGAATTCGTGTCCAGACTCTGTGTAGCGTACGCAGATGACCTTTTTATACTTTTCTACACTCTTCTGGTCTCAAGTTCGCTGACTTTGATTCGCGAAAAATTGAATCACTCGTCCAAAATGCGCGATTTCGTGTCCAGACGCTGTGTAGCGTACGCAGATGACCTTTTTATACTTTTCTACACTCTTCTGGTCACAAGTTCGCTGACTTTGATTCGCGAAAAATTGAATCACTCGTCCAAAATGCGCGATTTCGTGTCCAGAAATGGTTTGCCGTACTCAGATGGCCTTTTTCTACTTTTCTATACTCTTCTGGTCACAAGTTCGCTAACTTTGATTCGCGAAAAATTGAATCACTCGTCCAAAATGTGCGATTTCGTGTCCAGAAATGGTTTGCCGTACTCAGATTGCCTTTTTCTACTTTTCTAGACTATTCTGGTCACAAGTTCGCTGACTTTGATTCGCGAAAAATTGAATCACTCGTACGAAATGCGCGAATTCGTGTCCAGACTCTGTGTAGCGTACGCAGATGACCTTTTTCTACTTTTCTACACTCTTCTGGTCACAAGTTCGCTGACTTTGATTCGCGAAAAAATTGAATCACTCGTACAAAATGCGCGAATTCGTGTCCAGACTCTGTGTAGCGTACGCAGATGACCTTTTCTACTTTTCTACACTCTTCTGGTCACAAGTTCGCTGACTTTGATTCGCGAAAAATTGAATCACTCGTACAAATGCGCGAATTCGTGTCCAGACACTGTGTAGCGTACGCAGATGACCTTTTTCTACTTTTCTACACTCTTCTGGTCACGAGTTCGCTGACTTTGATTCGCGAAAAATTGAATCACTCGTACAAAATGCGCGAATTCGTGTCCAGACACTGTGTAGCGTACGCAGATGACCTTTTTCTACTTTTCTACACTCTTCTGGTCACAAGTTCGCTGACTTTGATTCGCGAAAAATTGAATCACTCGTACAAAATGCGCGAATTCGTGTCCAGACTCTGTGTAGCGTACGCAGATGACCTTTTTCTACTCTTCTACACTCTTCTGGTCACAAGTTCGCTGACTTTGATTCGCGAAAAATTAAATCACTCGTCCGAAATGCGCGATTTCGTGTCCAGAAATGGCCTGCCGTACTCAGACGGCCTTTTTCTACTTCCTCACACTCTTCTGGTCAAAAGTTCGCTGACTTTGATTCGCGAAAAATTAAATCACTCGTCCAAAATGCGCGATTTCGTGTCCATAAATGGTTTGCCGTACTCAGATGGCCTTTTTCTACTTTTCTATACTCTTCTGGTCACAAGTTCGCTAACTTTGATTCGCGAAAAATTGAATCACTCGTCCAAAATGTGCGATTTCGTGTCCAGAAATGGTTTGCCGTACTCAGATTGCCTTTTTCTACTTTTCTAGACTATTCTGGTCACAAGTTCGCTGACTTTGATTCGCGAAAAATTGAATCACTCGTACGAAATGCGCGAATTCGTGTCCAGACTCTGTGTAGCGTACGCAGATGACCTTTTTCTACTTTTCTACACTCTTCTGGTCACAAGTTCGCTGACTTTGATTCGCGAAAAATTGAATCACTCGTACAAAATGCGCGAATTCGTGTCCAGACTCTGTGCAGCGTACGCAGATGACCTTTTTCTACTTTTCTACACTCTTCTGGTCACAAGTTCGCTGACTTTGATTCGCGAAAAATTGAATCACTCGTACAAAATGCGCGAATTCGTGTCCAGACTCTGTGTAGCGTACGCAGATGACCTTTTTCTTCTTTTCTACACTCTTCTGGTCACAAGTTCGCTGACTTTGATTCGCGAAAAATTGAATCACTCGTACAAATGCGCGAATTCGTGTCCAGACACTGTGTAGCGTACGCAGATGACCTTTTTCTACTTTTCTACACTCTTCTGGTCTCAAGTTCGCTGACTTTGATTCGCGAAAAATTGAATCACTCGTCCAAAATGCGCGATTTCGTGTCCAGACGCTGTGTAGCGTACGCAGATGACCTTTTTATACTTTTCTACACTCTTCTGGTCACAAGTTCGCTGACTTTGATTCGCGAAAAATTGAATCACTCGTCCGAAATGCGCGATTTCGTGTCCAGAAATGGTTTGCCGTACTCAGATGGCCTTTTTCTACTTCCTCACACTCTTCTGGTCACAAATTTGCTGACTTTGATTCGCGAGAAATTGAATCACTCGTCCAAAATGTGCGAATTCGTGTCCAGACGCTGTGTAGCGTACGCAGATGACCTTTTTCTACTTTTCTACACTCTTCTGGTCACAAGTTCGCTGACTTTGATTCGCGAAAAATTGAATCACTCGTAAAAAATGCGCGAATTCGTGTCCAGACTCTGTGTAGCGTACGCAGATGACCTTTTCTACTTTCTACACTCTTCTGGTCCTGAAGTTCCTTTGACTTTGATTCGCGAAAATTGAAAATCACTCGTCCAAAATGCGCGAATTCGTGGTCAAGACGCTGTGTGGCATTACGCAGATGACCTTTTTCTACTTTCTACACTCTTTTCTGGTCCCACCAAGTTCGCTGACTTTGATTCGCGAAAAATTGAATCACTCGTACAAAATGCGCGAATTCGTGTCCAGACATTGTGTAGCGTACGCAGATGACCTTTTTCTACTTTTCTACACTCGTCTGGTCACAAGTTCGCTGACTTTGATTCGCGAAAAATTGAATCACTCGTACAAAATGCGCGAATTCGTGTCCAGACTCTGTGTAGCGTACGCAAATGACCTTTTTCTACTTTTCTACACTCTTCTGGTCACAAGTTCGCTGACTTTGATTCGCGAAAAATTGAATCACTCGTACAAAATGCGCGAATTCGTCTCCAGACTCTGTGTAGCGTACGCAGATGACCTTTTTCTACTTTTCTACACTCTTCTGGTCACAAGTTCGCGACTCTGGTTTCTTCGAAATTCAATCACTCGTCCAAAATGCGCGATTTCGTGTCCAGACGCTGTGTAGCGTACGCAGATGACCTTTTTCTACTTTTCTACACTCTTCTGGTCACAAGTTCGCTGACTTTGATTCGCGAGAAATTGAATCACTCGTCCGAAATGCGCGATTTCGTGTCCAGAAATGGTTTGCCGTACTCAGATGGCCTTTTTCGACTTTTCTATACTCTTCTGGTCACAAGTTCGCTAACTTTGATTCGCGAAAAATTGAATCACTCGTCCAAAATGTGCGATTTCGTGTCCAGAAATGGTTTGCCGTACTCAGATTGCCTTTTTCTACTTTTCTAGACTATTCTGGTCACAAGTTCGCTGACTTTGATTCGCGAAAAATTGAATCACTCGTACGAAATGCGCGAATTCGTGTCCAGACTCTGTGTAGCGTACGCAGATGACCTTTTTCTACTTTTCTACACTCTTCTGGTCACAAGTTCGCTGACTTTGATTCGCGAAAAATTGAATCACTCGTCCAAAATGCGCGAATTCGTGTCCAGACGCTGTGTAGCGTACGCAGATGACCTTTTTCTACTTTTCTACACTCTTCTGGTCACAAGTTCGCTGACTTTGATTCGCGAAAAATTGAATCACTCTTACAAAATGCGCGAATTCGTGTCCAGACACTGTGTAGCGTACGCAGATGACCTTTTTCTACTTTTCTACACTCTTCTGGTCACAAGTTCGCTGACTTTGATTCGCGAAAAATTGAATCACTCGTACAAAATGCGAGAATTCGTGTCCAGACTCTGTGTAGCGTACGCAGATGACCTTTTTCTACTTTTCTACACTCTTCTGGTCACAAGTTCGCTGACTTTGATTCGCGAAAAATTGAATCACTCGTACAAAATGCGCGAATTCGTGTCCAGACTCCAGATGACCACTGCACGAAAAGTAGAAAAAGGTCATCTGCGTACGCTACACAGAGTCTGGACACGAATTCGCGCATTTTGTACGAGTTATTCAATTTTTCGCGAATCAAAGTCAGCGAACTTGTGACCAGAATAGTGTAGAAAAGTAGAAAAAGGTCATCTGCGTACGCTACACAGAGTCTGGACACGAATTCGCGCATTTCGTACGAGTGATTCAATTTTTCGCGAATCAAAGTCAGCGAACTTGTGACCAGAAGAGTGTAGATTTTCGTATATATTTCAGAATCCTTTAAACATGAGTTTAGCTACGTAAAAGACTCTCCTAGAGGAAATGCGGGCGAAATGGGCCGCCGGCGGGCAAAATGGGCCCCCCGAAATAGTACATTGTGTATCAAGGGCGCAAAACCCTGGTGAAAATAATTTCTACGCCAAACTACGAAAAATACCGAAGCGTAAAAATGCGTAGAAAAACGAGGTTTTTCGTAATAATTCATAATTTCTCGTAATTTGTCGTAGTTGTTCGTAGTTTTGGAAGTAGAAAACTACGAATTTTCATGAACAATTACGAAAATCTACAGTTTTCCCACAACGGAATATCAGTTCTACGAGTATCTACGGGAATCTACGAAAATCTACAAACGGAATGAAGCTGAATGTTCTTGTCTTGAGTTGTCGTAGTTTTTCGTAGTTTTGGAAGTGGAAAACTACGAATTTTCATGAACAATTACGAAAATCTACAGTTTTCCCACAACGGAATATCAGTTCTACGAGTATCTACGGGAATCTACGAATATCTACAAACGGAATGAAGCTGAATGTTCTTGTCTTGATTTGTCGTAGTTTTTCGTAGTTTTGGCAGTGGAAAACTACGGATTTTCATGAACAATTACAAAAATCTACAGTTTCCCGACAACGGAATATCCCTGGTAAAAATAATTTTCACGTCAAACTACAAAAACTGTCAAATCGTAGAAATGTTCAGAAAATCGGAATTGTTTGCAATTTCTCGTAATTTTTCGTAGTCTTTCGTAGTTCCGAAAGTAGAAAACTACAAAATTTCATGATTAATTATGGAAATTTACATCTTTCAAGCAACAGAATATCTTTACTACAAATATCTACGAAAGTTTACGAAAATCTACGACCATGATCAACCCGAAAAATTTTCGTAGATTTTACGGAATATGGTAGATAAGAATTGCACAAACTATGAATATCTACGAACATTTACAGAAATTTACGACTGAAATGTATGAGAATCTTTTTACGTAGATCGCAAGTATAAAACTACAAAAAATTACGATAATTTAGAATTTTCTACAACAAAAGTGAAAAGTCTAATTGCCGGAAGGATTTGATTAAATTTTGGCGATTGTTTGTTGAATAGTACGAATTTCTACGCAAAATTACTATAATGTATGATTTTCTACGAAAAGCTGGCAGAATATGAAGCTTAACGTGACAAAGCTTTTCAAATATTCAGTTGAAGTTCCGTGTCAGTCACTAACTTCATGTTGCCAGAAAATGTCAAGTTCTGCAAGGAGATGAATTTGGGCGAGTTGAAGACCATACATCTGGGGATCACCGAGGTTAAGCAACATCGGACGCGGTCAGTACTTGGATGGGTGGCCCCTAAAAGTGAGCTAGGTTCAAATCCTTCTGGGGGTAAATTTTTTTTTTTTAATTTTAAATTCAATAATTCCATCAACGTTGAGTAGATTTTTTCTAAAAATAGGTCGAATTACTATGAAATCGCTTCGTTTATTAAATTGCGGTACGGGTAGGATCCAGATACAATCCCGAAACTGGCTTCTACAACTATCTACGAAAAAACTACGAGGAACTACGATAAACTATGAATACCTAGAAACGACAATTCATATAGACATCGAATTTCATTCTACAACTATCTACGAAAAACTACTACTCTGTACAAAATCTGGCGTAAAAGTAAACTACGAAAAGTCCGAAATCCGATACTTTTTCGTAGATTCTTTTCGTAGTTTGGCGTAGAAATTATTTTCACCAGGGAACACTATTTTTCGAGTGTGAAATTTGCAGTACGAGCCGAAGGCGAGTGTATACTGCAATCACACTCGCCAAAATAGCCTTGCGCCCGTGTTGCACATGATTTTTTTCTCAACACCTGGTCTGCAAAAATGCCTCTATTCAGACCGAGTGAGCGGGCGCAAAACGGAACTTGGCGCCAGAGGGCCAAAAAGATCTGTTTTGCGCCGGCTCAAGAGGTATGAAAAGTGGCATTTTGCGACCGGGTGTGAGAAAAAAATATTCGTACTTTTTCAAAATTGGAAAACGTTCTCTAAATTTTATTATGCACCTGCTCTGGGAAACTTCAAACATCAAATCAAAAATATATCTTGAAAACTTTGGGAGTGGCGGGCAAAATGGGCACCCTCGGAATTTTCAGCTGACCTGACCTGACTTGACTTGACTTGACTTGAATTGACTTGACTTGTCTTCAATTGTCTTGGTGAATAAATAAGAATCAAAGGATCCATGAACGGTATATAAATATTAAATTTCTTATGAGATTAATAAATTATGAATATTAAATTTCTTATTTTATTGATTAAAGATAGCTATATATAAATAATAATAATATAATTAAATTATTATAATATTGATCTGACCTGACCTGACCTGACCTGACCTGACCTGACCTGGTGAATAAATAAGAATCAAAGGATCCATGAGCGGTATATAAATATTAAATTTCTTATGAGATTAATAAATTACGATTATTAAATTTCTTATTTTATTGATTAAAGATAGAGATATAAATAATAATAATATAATTAAATTATTATAATATTGACCTGACCTGACCTGACCTGACCTGACCTGACAATTTCAGTGTTTTTCTGGAAACAAATCTGAGGCTTCATCGTTGGGTGAAATGAACAAGTTTTGCGATATATGTGAGTGGAATTATATTGACGAGGGTGCTATTGCATTCGTTTTCGCCCTTGTGATGCGTAGTCGGTGATATCAGTGAAAACAAGTGACGCTCTCACGCTTCGCAACACAAAAAAGGCTTATTTTACTCGATTTTGGTGAGATACACGTTCATGCAGCTACCAATTTGATACAAATCGTCTAAGGAACCCATTAAACACCCCCCCGTTCATATCAGGCTTCATTTTTTTTTAAATACGGAAAAGACTGAGTCCAGCATGCCCTTAAGAGCATGCTCTATAAGTCATTCTTTACACACGAAGTAGTCGCGTCACTTATTTTCATTGATATCAATGCCTACGCATAACGGGCGCGAAAAAGAAGATAAGAGCGCACTTCCGCATGAAATTCCGAACACGTACATCCCAAAATATCTCTGTTTCACGCAACAATAACGACGAAATCCTTGTTCCTAACTAAAATGATAATTGCCGCTTTCAACTGGTGGTCGCAGCCATTACCATTTTAGTTCGGAACAAGAATTTTGTCGTTATTGTTGCGCAAAACAGAGATATTTTGGTATGTATGTATTCGAAATTTCATGCGGCAGTGCGCTCTTATCTTCTTTTTCGCGCCTGTTATGCGTAGGCGTTGATATACGTGAAAATAAGTGACGCGGCTACTTTGTGGGTAAAGACTGACTAGAGCATGCTCTTAAAAATTTAATAATAATAATAAATACTATAATAATTTATATTATTCATAGGTCAGGTCAGGTCAAGTCAGGCCAGGTCGGGTCAATTCAAGTCTTGTCACCTGACTTGACTTGACCTGACTTGGCCTGACCTGACCTATGAATAATATAAATTATTATAGTATTTATTACTATTATTAAATTATTATTATTGTTATTATTATTATCAATATATTAATATAATAATAATATTAATATAATAATAATAAATAATAATAATATATATAATATATTAATATTATATAATAATATACATAATAATATATGGGGGAGAGGCGCGCAAAATGGGCCGCCTAATGACCAACACCTCAAGTTATAGAGGTTTGAGCGCATGGATCTTCTAATTTTGACCAAAAAACGATAACCCGAGCGATGCCGAGTGTTGAACGCCCTTATCTGAAAAGTCCGAAAATGGCGGGCAAAATGGGCCCCCCGAAAAATTTCAAATTTTTTCAAAATTTCAAAAATCTTGACATCATTTTCGTATTTACTTCAGAATCCTTCAAACATGAGATATTCAAAGTTTGCGAGGGCAAATGAATAATGAAATTTAGAAGGTTTGTCAATTTTGAAGAAGGATGAAAATTCCGACGGTGCCCATTTTGACCGCCACTCCCTATGTTTTCAAGATATATAGTCGATTTGGTGTTTGAAGTTTGCTAGAGCAAGAAAATAATAGAATCCGAAAAAAATTTCAATTTTAAATCGCGCCGCGGTCTTCCGACCCACCCGGACCGCGGTTTCGGCGGTAGTGATAAGTGATTTCAATTTCGCCAGGGAATGTCTCTTTATGTACGGAGTGCAGTCGGCGCGTGTGGATGCGGGTGGGGGAGCCGACGGGGTGGGAGATATGAGGCAGGTCTGCAAAGTCGGCGAAAGGGAAATGCCGGGTACTAGTTGGTTTTTTACAATATTTTTTTTCCTCACTTCTTGCCCCTGCTCTGTTTTTTTGACCAGTCGATACGGACCGAGTTTCATTTGTCTCTGCCACTTTGCCACTTCGCCACCAGCTCAGAACCTGGCTGCAGCTACATAGCCACATACAACAAATCCGATCGCACTCTGCACAGCTGGTCAAGCCGAAATGCATCTCGTGGCTCTATAATACGGGTCTAACGTACTGTAACGCTGTAAACTAATTATCGTAACTTGAAACAAGCGGGATCCCTCCGCTCTTGTCGCTGATATTTTCCGCTATTCGATCGACCGGTCGTCGACCATTCCGTAAAACAGTGTCCATTGGTGCTTGTCAGTTTTCGAATATATTGGATTTCGGTACTCCTACTGTGGTGCAGTGATTGAGTGATGCATTATCGATCGGAATAAGAATCGCACTGGATCGTAAGGTGAGTGAATCAACAACGTTCTGTAAAACATTATTATTAATAATATTTTTCGTAGACTATGCTAGTCTCTGCAGCGATTGCAACACGAGGTAGGAGTTAATTAACGCCGTGTACCCGTGAGATTATAATGGAAAAGGTTTCGATCGAGCGACGCAGGTTACTGTCCATAACAATTTACGGGAAGTCGGGGCTTTTTTCCTACCTTTTTTATCCTGCACGATCGCTCATAATCATGGATCTGGATTAACGACCTTTGGAATATACAGTTGTCGCAGTAGGGCGCTTTCTATAACGCGAAATTCAGTCAGTCAGTCAGTCAGTCGAGTCTCTTACGTAAATAACAAGCTGCGGAACCAAAGAGAGAATGAAACTTTGCCGATACGTATATAGATTCGGGTATCACCTCCATTCTATATCGACATTTACCAGCTATCACGTGCGAATACGTTTTACCGCCATTCTATTCATAGCCTCCCACCGAACATAATCCGGGTTTGAAAAATGTAAAAAATTGTGCAAATCCAGACCATGTGAGTACCATTTTACCCAAAGATACCGAACGACCGTGAACGAGTTACTTTTCATGTATGTGACAAGCGATCGAGCGAGTTCTCAGCTTTTTCTATAAATTTATCAGAGACGTCGACCTTGTCGTCGAGATCAATTATCGGTAACGGCTGTGACATCGATTTGCAAACCAGCCTTGTGCCAACGATTGCAGTCAATGCAGATTCTAATTTTGTCATTTTGTGTACCGTTGCTTTCGACTCGATGCAAAATAAAAGGATCGACAACTTCGCCTTTCCACAAATAACCTACTTCACTATTTAACGACTCGAAGTGTTGCAGAGCTTTCCAGAAGACAGCAATGCAATTGATCTGTTTATCTTAATTATCCCCCCGTGCGATCCGCGGTCCGTTTCTTCCTTTTTCGTTAGTTCATCCTGAAGCTGATTGATCTGGGTCGATGTAACAAGTCCGCTGGTCTCTATACGAGAACAATAATTAACGACGGAGATACCCTTTCCCGTGTTCGTATGCACATAATGCACATCATGCACCGCATGTACAGTACTTAGTGGAAGTGCGTTAATCCGTAACACATTCCGCATTCTTGAGGAAAGATTGACCCCCAGATACTCCAACATTCACTTTTATTTTTATCAACAAATGAAACTGCAAACGGCAAGAGGAGTAGATGATTATTTGATAGTCGCGTATTCACGCATATCCGAGGCAGACGCAAGGCTCTTTAAAGTTTCAACTAGGTGGAAGCCGAGGCTATCTTCGAATACCGGCACGATCGCCGGCACGTGAAACATACGTAATACATTTCGAGGAAGAAAGTGTTGAGTAGAGTGTGTCGCTGTACACTTTATTTATTGCAAATAATATCATACATTGTTTTCGGGTTCGATTTCCGGATCAGTCATTAGACTCCACACCGAATCAGCCTTGCCCTCTTGTATCATCTATGCTCGATTTCTATACCTCTACCTATGATCATACGGCGCGGCCCTGCAATGCGTTTCCTTCCACTCGGAACAGCTGTTGGTGAAAGTAATATACATAATATATTCTTCACTCTATATTTAACGAGAAGTATTTTCTGTATTTTTTTTTTTATAGAGAAACGTGATCGTTGCGTCACGATTACGTGCATCGAAAAAGTTTTCGGCGGTTCCCAAAATTTTGGCAAGATATGAAGGTGACGATTTGAATATCAATAAACTCCGTCCGTTCTAGCAGCTAAAAGCGTGTTGCACCGCGCGATTATCTCGTAACAGATCTCATCTGCATATGAGGAGTGGTTCAACTACACAAATACATAACCCTGATGTATATTTCTTGATTTCTCAGGATGAAGTGGAGATTTATCTGTATCACTGCGGTGACAGCGGTTCTGGTCATCCTACTATCCGCGGGTGGAAATGCTCTTCGTGGATCAACTCCTCCGGTGAGTATTCTGCAGTTCAACTTTATTTCGTTATCAATCGTGACACACAATCAGTCCTGCGAGCGTACCGACGGCTTGGAAGTTATGGGAGAATGAGAAAATGATCCTCGATTATACGTCGCGTCGCCCAGCCCTGAATAAGTGCCTTGAGCCACGCAATTGGGTTTCTGTCTGCCTATGCGTGCGTGTAATACATTTGATTGACCGTGTGCCAGCAGAAAGTGGAAATCTGACGTCGATGTCATGTCGAAGGTACGGTGGATTAATCTTCGATAGAGGTTTACGTTTGAACACAGGTACAGTTGAATGCTCGTGAAAATGATCGTCCTGCGTCTTTTGCACGCCCACTAATTTCGCATATCTTGGGTTTTCACTTGTACCGTACCTACACGAACGTTGCCCTCATTTCTAGTCTACCATTGTAGTTATATTCTCTAACCAGTTGAAGGATCTTCTTCAAGTTTCGACGTGTTGAATGAATCCTCTTTTACGATCAGATCATATTACAGCGATAGAGGGGATATGTCAACTGTACAATAAGAATGGTGATTTTTTTCTCAGGATATTCAACGACTCATTCATTTCAAAGTTGCGGTACAGCCAACTACCAGATCTGTGGCTGATATATCGAATTACGCACATACTGATCGTGCTCGATATGATACATAAACAGTGGGTAATTCGGCTCTATCTACTATTACTTTACCAGCCACTCGAATGTATCGGGTTGCCAATTATTGTCCGTGGCACGCGTTCCCAGCCTCATTGAGATTGAAATTTCTTGTACGCATAAACCGGTAACTTGATTTACATCCGGTGTTGAAGAATAGGTAATGATCAATGAGACAATGATCATGCTTATCCGTCTTCCCGCCAAATGCGTGGATGAACGAACGTATACTTCCAATCTGTCGTAGGTCAACGATTGATCAGTTATGCGGCAACTCCACACCGCTAGGTATATAAGCCGATAAAATAGAACTAAGTGGAAAGTAGTCGACGGTGTAGGAAATATCGATGCGAACTCCCCATCCGAGTCCGGTGGCTGCCGTCCTCTTTATAGGCTGCACCAAGTCGTCAATTTCGGAGTCAAATTTCTGGCACCTTCGCTTTCATACCGGTAAACTGAAAGGTCATCGCGGAGGAGCAGATCGAATCGAGTCAATTAGATCCGATAGAGATAGATAGGAATGCCTGTGACGGTATTAGGTTGATACCTCCTACTATCAAATTAATCTTATGTTATTATTCCCTAATGGTTGAATGTGGTTATTTTACAAAGAAAGATCTTGATTTTTAATTTATATAATCATTGTGAGACTTGATCAAATTGTTGTTTAAAAGTAGTTCTTCCGTTGATTTATGTTGATTTATGTTCTCTGGTTTGTTTTAATCCTGACCCGCAGATCTTCGGAAGTCCATTCCTAATGGTTTAATCCACAGAACATCAGAATCTCTTTAGTGAGGTTTTACACTAGAGAAGAAAGCGTTTATTTGAATCATTCTCCAAACAGTAAAACTCTTTCTTGATTTAACAGATCTTTTCACAGGGTAAGATATTTGGTTATAAATATTTTATTATATCAAAACGTCCGAACTCTTTCACAATCTTTTTCAATCTCCCGAAGCAATCACAGGTTGTTTATCAAATCTAGGTATAAAAAATATCAATCTCAGAATATACCTATATAATAAAACAGACCTCACAAAACTATTTTCTTAAAATCAATGTGTTCTGAAACCACCTTCACATGTCGTTCCCTGGATTCTTCACGATGCGTGATCTTCGCACAGAAAATAGGTCCAATTCACCTGTTGACACATAGTCAATCGTACCGTCTTGCGCAATCGGTTCGATTATCAATAATTATAAATCCTTCATGTAGTGTAGCGACCAGGGTTCATAGAGAGGATACATGTAGTCCAAGGTTTCTGTTGCAATTACAACCAGGCATCGTTCTTCGACGACGATCATACCCGCATGTATTACGAGAGAACGCGATTGTATAACATCCCCTTGATACAGCGAAGAAGACATCGGCCGATTTTTTGTTCTCTATTACGGCGAGTGCAGGTTTCTTCCGAGTTGGTACGAACGTCAATGATATTCCTACGGTTTTTACGCGGAACTGCTAAGCGCTTTCGAGCAAGTGAAAAACTGATGGAACAGGTCAGGAATTAGAAAAAAATGCCCTTTAGGTCTTAGGATACACCTTCGAATCCGCTATTAAAATGGCAATTAACGACATGACGTCGCCGTAAAAGTACCTAACGAACCTATATTTAAAAACTAGGATACGCGGTGCGCGTGAAAGTCATTTTTTTTTCCTGTGGCTCCGTGTCTGTAGACCTCTCCGAGAGGATATATGGATCGACATTTACGCAATGTGGGTGATGTACGTTACAGGCTCTCTAATTGTAAAACGAGCCGTGCGAGATTTTTTTTAATTACACCCCAGGCCTCTTGGACGATTTTCGTGCATCTATTTACAACTCTCGCAGTCCTTGAAGTAAAAAAACGTGGAAAAGGGTAATCGGCAAGCACAACCCACATCACCGGATCGGCAAGATCGATCAAATTCTATCCAATCACGTGTCGCGTAAATAATTCCCGAGCGTAGGCTAATTGTAAGTCTTGGAACAGGGTACAGCGTCCAAGGCTGTTCCTTACCTTTTACCCGGCTATTTTCTAAACCTCCTCGACCGTGTTGAACGATTTTATATATACATACTAATCGCGGACTTAACAGGCTATGATATGCAATTAGAACCAACCTGCAGACCTTTGGACGAAATAACCGTCTCTCAACTGTCTAAACTTTTGACGTAGCGAAGATACACTTACCCATGTAAGAGCTGTATTCGCGATGATTGTTGTTACGATTTCTCTTCAGTCCCGGGTCACGATGCTCGGATCACGGCCATAAACTGAATTAACATTATGCCGAATAAACCTCGACATTTGAAGGGGAGAGATCATCCTCATCCTCACACTAGAAAATACATTGTTGGGTTAGCAAAGTCGAGTTTTCTGTAAAATCTACATAAAGTTCAGTGAGAGTTACAAGGCTCTTATTTGGAACTACCTTACTTTTTTTAAATTTTACAGAAAACCGGGCTTGTCCCCTATTTAGCACGCCACTTTGTTAACCCAACAATGTATTTTTTACCGTGCATCCTCTTTTCTCCTCAATCAATCAATTCCGTGGATAATCTGCCGGACAGAGCTGTGATCCGAAATCGAACTAAACTTATGGTTAACCACGCGATGAAAGGCACGTTACAATTTTTCAGGCTTGTTAGGATCTACGACACCTCCAAGAATCGAGTCAAGCTTAGCATGGGAAAAATATTCATTGACTTTATCGAGTGAAGTGGAGATTGCCATCGACCTTCCAAACTTTTTTCATTGCGTTCCGGTAACATTATACCTCACTTTTTCTTTTTACTTGTCTTACATGATCGCGATAACCAATTCAATGGCGCCATGCCGATACTCTACTCATTGAAATGGAAGACCACTTGGGCTGCAGTCGCTTGAATTCGTTTGAAATCACTGGAATCGCTTCACCCTCGTCATCTGATCAACGAGGGATCAACACACCCCCCCGCTCGATCAGCTGGCTTACTGCCGGAAACTTTAATAATTACCCTGCGATTCGATAATTTGAGACTGCGGATTGATAAATCAACGTACATGCCGGTCCGAGACCCCCTTCTCCGTTCTGAAGGCAGTTTCGCTTTCTCGGATGTAGATAGGCATGCCGGGGCAATAAATATTTTTCACTTTCAAATCCGAGGCTGTAAATCCTGAATTTAGGAACATGGCACATGGGATGTATCGGAGAATAGCCGAAAGAAGAGATCGTCTGTGACGCAATATATACGTGATTTTCCCCAATCTTGCTGCGAGGGAGTGCGTTACGACTACGACCTGTTACGAGGATCGCTGCAGGATATCGCCTGAAATGCACAGGTCAATCCTGAAGATTGGTCCAGCGGCGATGAGATCAAATTATACCATGTAGCTGAATAAAAACCGCGAGCGAGGATGGGATTGATGGAAAATAAGTGTGGAGAGTGATCCGTTCACGCTCTCTTGCATAAAGTTACGCAACTGGTGATATATGTATAGCAGCTACGTATACAGCAAAGTGGAATTGGGTTCGGCGCCTCCAGAAGAATCATGTTCGTCTTTTATAATTTGCTCAGGCATATCGAGCTTGCGGCTAGATGCGTGAGATGCGTGAGATGCGCTGAGGACGTAGAAGAGGAGGGCGAGGACGAGATCAGCTCTCGGACCAGCGTTCGCCAAGACCCCCGGGCCTTTTGCTAGAAAGTTGAATTCTGCTTTATTTTTACTTGCTGTTTTGTTTCCTCTCGATTTTTTTTCTCATACTCGGGTTAAGATCGCGTCGGGTTACATTGAGAATTCGGGCTGCGGCTCGGAATATCCGAAGGTCCCTCGCCCCCGATTCCCGGCTCTCGTCGCTGCAGCATGGGTGTGATCTCGGGGTTTGGCAACCGAGATATACAATACCGTAGAGCCGATCGTTGCCCCATATTAACCACGCTTTTGAACGGCACTTTTCCATCATCTAGCTATTCAAGGTGGAGAGACTCGTACGAGATTCACCGACACGTATTGCCAATTCGCGATTCGGCCTTTAGTCACCGATTAATGCTCGAAAGCACTAGTGGCGTTCCCGTTACGTGAATCGATAATTGCTGCATCCTTCGCGAGAAATTGAGTTATCCTCTGATTCTAAAATCTTATTTGCATTATTTCGTAATTCAAGTCGTTCAGTCTGTGACTCGTGTCAGATGATTGCAATTAATGGCGAAAGCCACTCGCCTCGAATCAACATAAAATTTGAATACAAACTGCAGAGCGGCTGGTACTTACCCTCTGGTAATTCAATCAAAACGGGCATTGTTTGACTCGAATCTTACGTCACGTTTTATTTAGCTGAATCCACCTGAAATAGTATTTTCTATCCACTATTGACAATTCTATCTACTATCGACATCTACGTATACCTAACGGATAACCGCTGCAATGACTAATAAGATTGTTCTCATTGTCGGCCTTGAGGTGGGCGGTCGCGGTGAGAGTTTTCATTATAGGAATCGGAGCTGATCGTTGGATCGAGTGTTTTAACGGTTTTACAAAGGGGACACGTGCTCGCAGACACAAACGCACAGACACACATGCGGCTGTTATCTCCGATAGCTGATCGACTTGTCCTTCGTTCGTATCGCAAAGTACCTACAATGTTTGTTCACTGGGTGGGTATCGTACCAATTTGACGTCATCACTCACAATCTGCAACTCTGATCGGTTTCGATTGACCAGAAAGATATATACGTCTATAGGGCAAGACAAAAGGTACCCCCAGTCGCGTAATATTATATACCTACATAATAAATGTAATTGAACCGGAAACAAAACAGGATGTCAATAACGAAACACAATTCAGATCTCGATCGCATCCGATTCCGAAGGATGACGACGAGGCTGCGGTAATGTCCGAGGAAAGTGGACACGGGGGAAATTAAAGACTGCATTGTGGAAACGGTTACTGCGCTGCAGTATAGTAATTATCTCCAAAAAGAATAATTTCGCCGACCCAGTTGCAGGGACCGGTGCAAGGCGGTCTACCTTCGAGGGAGCTTATGTTCCGTCCTCTCACTTGGTGCAAATTCTTAAACACGTGCCCGAACAGGATTCGTCGTTATTTTTTCGCCCTCGATCAGCGACGTTGCCGCGGGTGAACAGACTCCCCGCACCTATTGTAAATATACCCAACTATACACCCATACACCTATAGTAATTCCCCGCCGAGGTGATCTCGGGATCGTCATTGTCATCTGGCACAAAGCCTGTAGGCACGGATCAACGCAGGTATGCCGACCCGTCGATAACTGTACGCAATACGTCGCAAAAACTATCGACTGAAAGTTAAGGGTCATGGAAAGTGCAGGCGCGCGATTTCCAGCGCACTCGTGCTACGTGATCAAGGTGCACGCATGTATTGCAATTACTCCACAAGTGCCTATCAACAGGTAAGTCCGAAGCTGCGGCATGCCTGGCTGTCGGACAATAAAAAACCACCCGGGCGATTGGTTTCCTCTAAAACTCGCCGGACAAACAGGACAAAGCTCGCGGGTTCTCCCCCATTGTTAGTTGGACTTGGTCATTAGAATTCGAGTTACAGTTGGAACAGGAAGCCTGAGACCTCGAAGGCATTCCGTCGGTTGGGTTCGCCACGCGACTGACACCCACTTTTACTTTCGTAAACCGTAGTAGGTACCCACTACGTGTGCGATTGTCGACTTTAGCTCAGAGGCACATGAAACCGCTAGCCAGAGATAAAGAGTTTACGTTCATGGCGCGTGGGGGTTGAAACTGGAGCACGTACCTAACACGCTGGACTAGGTGCGGATACAGCCGACGGAGAATCAAAGGTTGCGGTCCACTTATGAACGGTATCGTGCATGTACAAAACTGGGAGCATGATTCGCCCGCTCCCGTTCAGTAACGGAGAACGGAGACCCCGGGGTTTTTCGTATATAAAAAAACTGCACCAACCGAGAGCACCGAGTCCCGGGATCTCTGATCATTTCCTCGTCTCCGCTTTCCTCGAATAAACCCATACAGCTGTTGCGGCTTCGAGTCCCCGTTACCCGTATCGCCGCGTGTACACGACCGTTTGAAAGTCCGTCGTTGCACGCCCGAGGCGAAGAATTGTCCACGCCCATGGCAACGAGCTGGGCTCCTGTATCCGTTTGTGCGACTGACTTCTTAGATTTTGTCAAATTCCTCATATTATCGTCGGAGGATTTTGTTCGACCGGTGAATAAGCCGGCGATGGGCATGTGATAATCGTTTCCGGAATTTGTCCGAGTTATGTTATAAGTCAGGTGTCAGAGACTTTCGGAAGGCGCGAAAGGGGAACAGCTCGTCATGATTTTATTGATATCGTAAATGCCAAAATCTACGGAGTAATATAAGCTTACAGCGAGAGAAGAATTGCGGCTAGGTTTAAATGTCGTTGCGCGGAATTGATTGATCGCACTCGACTCCTTTTCCTACCAGCAACAGGTAGCTGTGGTGGGTATGAGGTATAAACGCGTGTATCTGACTTTCAGCTGATATTATTGAGTCTTGGTTACGATCTTGGGAATTCACGCTTTCGCGAACACGAATTCCCTGCCTAATGGCTATTACGCGGCTGATTACTGCACGTATTCGGACAAAGTAATAAGAAATTAACATCGTCATTCCTCAGACTTGGTGCTTGGAATTTGGGAGAAGATAGATTGTCACTTTGTCCGATGTCCGGTCACCCAGAATATCCGGCCAGAGGTCACGGCATCGTAATTGCACCACCGCAATTTGTCCAAGCAAAGATTGTCCCGCGATAGAGCTGATCCTAATTTCTTAATGCGGGTGACCAGATAATAGAATGAACAATGTCTGCAGGCGTTTTAAATATCTAAATTGATACCGTCGACAATCTTCTGCAATCTTTGTTAAGCGGATCTGAATCTACATTCGAGTGGGAAAATCGGTCGTCAATATTTCTAGCGCAACGATCTGACTCACTTCGACGCTATCCTTTGATATTGTTGTTATTATCAAACTCGGTACCCCGTGTTGCGTTAGATCCAAAAGATTGGAAAGTACTTTTATCGACGCACAGTGAGCTGTTGAATCGTCTATTGTGTCATTGTGCGCACGGTGACACGTATACATATTTCGACCGGCCATAGCGCGGGAGATTTAGTTTTACCGCATCGTCATCACAGTCGGTCCTCGTTAATTATTCCAATTATTTCGAATCAGACTTTATACCGAGTGCACAAATATTATGCCAGATTTGTATGGATGCCTGCATGGACCCCGTCGCTCGTATAATGTGAATCGCAATTGAACCGAGTAGCCCTGGGGCGATTATAAAATTTCCACCGATCGAGTTTTATTTTATAATTTCATAAGTCTATCGGTGTATAGTACGTAGCATAAAGACGTCGAGGGGTGGCCATCCACTTAGCATCTATCGAATTAAATCTATTCAAAGAGATCAGGCACAATATGTTGAAGGTAGGCGTGGTCGTCTCGTTGGCCCACCGTATAGTGACGTGTTTTATTTCCACTCTCCTTTTTTACGATCTACTTCGACCGAAGGAGCTGATTTAAGATTACTCAAAAGTGGACCACTCTCGATGGTGGCTGCATCGGCGAAGGCCGCAAAACTGGCCCTCGAATACAGGCGTATACCTACGTATGCTAGGTAGGTATATATTATACGAATAGATGCGTGATGAGATATCGTACAGGTGAAAGATAGCGAAGCGATTGACCTCAACGCGTCAATCAAGAAGAAGATTCGATCGTCAAGTTTTTGTTATTATTCACAATCACTTTGCCGCCTTGATCTGTGATGTTGGCTAATTTGGAACAGAAGCCGTATGACGATAGACGTCTGTATCGTTTCCTCATTTTCCACGAGTCAATTGCTCCGAGCTTTGTGCATGATTAGATGCAGTTGAGCAACGATGGTAGCGAATGTACAACCGTTTCACCGCAAAGCTAAGCCCACTAGATGTCTATTATAGATACATTCATTTTCAACAAAAACTATCGAGGATCCTTTTTTTGTCCTGAAAAGACGGGACAATCTCCGAGACGAACAAATTTCAGGTGTTGCCGGGCCAAGTAATCGATTGTGTGTGCAACCTCAGTTTCAATGTATCCGTACGGAATCAAAAAATGAAGAAAAAGAATGTATTTTGGTACTCAATTAGGTTGCTGCACACTTACACGATCTCCGGTCGAAGGCGAATCCGGATTACCTTGTCGAAAGTCTACACTCGCGTATACACACAGATTGCGTTAAACTGGATCACGTTAGCTGAAACTATGTAGCCATCCGCGTTGTTTGTGTCAAAATAGAATTGAAGAGTGCAGCGTGCTGGTATTGGTTAGTTTACGGCGAGTATAAAAACTATATAGTCGCCGAGGACTCGTCTCTTTCGTAAGACTACACCTTTGACCTTTATAAACTCGCCGGACCTACATACGTCATATACATCTCGCATTGCATTAACCAGTAGTCGACCGGATTTATCGTTATAATCACGGTTCCCGCAGTCCGCGGGGTTAATACAGATGCAAATTATCATCGAAAGCGAAATCCATAAGGTTATTATTATATTCTGTGCTAAAATCGCGTAGGTAAAGATGTTTCGGGTGATGTTGCGGCAGATACGATCTAACATTGGTGCTCCGCTCTAGCGTGACAACAGGAACAATTATGAATAGCCTCCTCTTACGTCCGAAACGAGTTCATTATTTGAAATACAGAGAGTGCGCGTACACGGATAGACGTGTACGTGTATAAATGCAGTTGAGTGGCCACGCGAGGCACAATCACGTGTTAAAATCGCCATCCATAACCGGATAACATCTATATGCCAGGAAAGAAATACCAAACGGGCTGCCGAAAGTTATGCAACTCAATGCCTCGACGTAACGGATCAAGAAGCGTAGATTTAGCGAAAGCTTTCTTGCTTTAACGAATCACGACGAGGCAGGGTACAGGAAAGGATTAACATATCTTCACGGCCGCTGCTGGGCGGTAAACTCCGCAACGAATTAGGATAGACTAAACGAAAAAGCCGGATCCTTGTCCGAAACCTGTCGAGTCGGTTATTGTCGTTCCATTAAAAACTTGTCTTTGATTTCAGGTCGACGATCAAAGGACATCGACGACCCGGAGTAGAGGCAGTTCCAGGTTCAGCGATAGCGCTACAACTTTGGAGGAAAGCGTCTCAGCACCTCGAACCTCGACTTCCGGGAGCGTGATTCGGCGCGGAGGCTCCCCGTCGAGAAGGTTAACGTCCAGAAGAGGCGGCGCGGACGGTCTCAAACCGGAAGACAGTGTCCCGGGTGGATTCAGTCAGACGAAAAATACGGCGAGAAGAAACGCCGCGGGACCGCAGGATGAGGCGACGACGATAAGCGAGGACAGAAGATACCTACCGGAGAACAGGGCCAGAGTGGGGAGTCAAAGGTCACTCGCCGAAAGCGAGTTGGAGGCCCCGAAGGAGACCAGCGGACGAGGCTTCGAGAGAAGAACTTCGAGGTCGAGGACTGACGACATTGTTCTGACCCAAACTGGACCTTCGGTATTTTCGAGCAACGTCCAATTCTCGAGGTCTCGAACTGGCAGAAAGATACAGAACCCCCTAGCTCCGAAAGAGAGCGAAAAGTCGCGGGCTGATTCCAGGATGTGGGAAATATCCAGGGTCCGGACCACCAGCCCCAGGAATATCCCAGAATTCGATACCACCGCCGCGCCCCAACCCCTAGAGTCGGGTAGCGTTCGAGTGGACATTCCCTTGAGCAAAGATCCCACCGAAGGTCTTTCCCCGAACACGGAAGCCACCGCGACTGAATCCGACAGCCACGAAGCTACCGAGGAGCCTTCGGCCTCGCAGGGAAGAGGAAGACCCAGATCTCGGCAAGGTCCGACGGGTGACGGACAATCGAGTCGGGCTGTCGCCGGAAGACGAGCTTCCAGGGTTTCGGAAGGCGAAACGGCTTCGGGCGACGTGCGTGTTACGGGAAGAACCAGAAGCAGTTTGAGGAGAAATTCTGGAACCGTTTCGACGGAGGCTGATCCGGCGGAAGACAGATCCAGACCGCGAGGGGGTCGCGGTAGGGGCAGGACGACAGAGGATGTTCCAAGGATCGGCGAAGCTTCGTCGACGCTATCGTATCAGGAAGCTGATGCGAGGAGTCACAGATCTCGAGGCGGAGAGCCGGATCGGCAAACAGCCAGGTCAAGAACCCCGAGCAGATATACGAACAGGAAGTCTCCGGACGTGACTACCGAGGCACCCTCGACGACGACGGTCCCCTCCACAACGACCGTTTCTACCACGACTTCGCGAGAGAAATCGAGCGAGGAACCGGAAGTTCTGACAAAGCCGGTGGAGACGCCGACTACCGCCTCGATTCCGGTCGTAGAAACGATCCAGAAGCTGGGGACAACCACGAATAAGCCTTACGCAGGACCTGAGACTCGAAGTTCCGGAGTCAGATCACGAGCTAACGTAGGAACGCGGCGATCTCAGACGGAAAATGATTCCGTTGACGGAACCCAAGCCCGGAGAGTGGCCAATAGGGGCGAATTTAGGGACAGAGGAAGAGCAACGGCTACTACGAGTTCGCCGTTGAAGAATAACCAGACGCCGAGCCCGCGACGAAAATTCAACGGGGGAAGTTCCAGGGAAGAATCTAAAATAGCGAGGACGGTGTTGCCCGAAGCTTCGAGTAGCTTGAATCCCTTGAGAAGTATACCGGTATTCGAAACGATCGACGAGAGCGACCTCGCGAAGAGGTCGACTCCGTCGTCCTCGGAAGGAGTCCCGAAGCGACGAGGCCTCAAGAGATTGAACATCAAGCCTAAGGACGACAAAGAAGAATTGAGCACGGCTTCGAGTATCAAGTCGACGGAAACTCTAAACGGAAATGGAAGAGGCCGAGGAAGAGGATCGGGAAAGTCCAGCGCCGCCAAGAAACAGATCGCCGAAGAGGAGGAGGACAATTATCCACCGGAATTCAAAGCGAGGTTGGCCCAGCTGGTGAGTGCTACTCATTCGTTGCGAAAATGATCGGCCTTAAATCCGTCGAACCTTTTTTTCTTTCAATCGACATTCTCTTTTCGCACTGATATCTGTTTGTTTCTCAAGAGCACGAGCTACGGTTAATTAGGGCGCAACGATCCTGAAAATAATCGAGGCACACCGTTTACTTACGATGGTGTCTGATTAATCAAAACCGTAACTAACGCGTTGTTAATTGCGTACATCATAAGATTTTAATTTTAATTTGAGTACCTCAGAATTAGCACTGTCCACCGCTATTCTACCATTGTATGATTTGACAAAATAATTGGCGAGACCCAACGACAATCCTCCCAGGCTGTCATTCACCGATGAAATAACACCGCGGAGAATGTACAATTTATTCCCGGATGTGACGGTCTCTTTCCCTCAAAATATAGCCACAATTTATTACCCTGTACAATTATCCAATGTTGACCGTTTGCAGAAAAGTTCAGACTCCAAGGTTCCTGCGGCTGTAAAACCTACTTCCACAGCTGGGATACATGTGAGTAAAATTGAAGAATTGATTAGTCGAAAGTAGTTTCCGTATTCTTGGAAAATTTACTGGTTGTTTAACAAACCAATTCCGTGCCCAGTAATTCAGTACAATGGTAAATAATTGCCCAGAAGTATTGTTCCGCATGTCGAACAAAAATTAATCCTCTTTCGAGTTACTCGCAATGTTTTACGCTAAGAGCATATTTCCAATTCAAACCAATTTGATGGATTATCGCGGCTTAATGCATCGGCATTGGTACAATCTACTCGCAATATATGAAATTGCTAAGCCGCACCTCAACAGATTATTAATTTAATAATATTCGGTGCAGCTGTTAGCTCTAAGTGCGGTCGAAAGTTACTCGGAAATTAAGAAATCTACTTACGCTTTCGTCACAGTCCCGTCCCGCCGTCAGGCCTTTGTTACAGTCGATTGATTGCAAGTGCTCCGCAGGTGTGTTATTACAACAATCGGTACGCGACCCCTCAGCTTTCATCGTGCGCGATTAGTTTGCCGCACAAAAGTGCAGCAGGTGAAACTGGGTGAAACTGACTGTAGGTGTCCCTGAAACGTCCGAATCACTTCTACAGTGCAACCAGCAAAAAATACGACTTGACGATTACAAGGGTACGAGTCGATTCTTCGAGAATATTTTTCTGCCTTGCATGCCAATGAATTATTTCATCCGGGAGCAGACTTATTGTTAGTACACATACTGCATTACTGCATCACTCCCAAGATCAGTGATCAGACGTTACTCTTTTCGAATAATGGTTATCATTATCACGTCGATCGTTTCGTGTTAATATGATGCATAGTTTTTTTTTTTCACTCGATCTATTCAAACACGACTCTGATCATGTATTAGAATTACAAAAGAGAAATTCTCCCATCCGGCAGGCTGGAAGCATATTTAATTATACAGGCAGAGGAAGAATCTATAATTAAAGAAAGACTCGGATGCTTACCTGGCTTCTAATTCCCGGGAAAAGCGATCGCCTGATAGTTCAAACGAGTTACGTAGACGAGTGAAGTGAAGTGAAGCGAGCATTTCCGCGGAGAAAAAAATTCACACGAGCAGTAATCTGAGGACGTAAAAATAATTCTTTCATCGGAGATCAGCGATTGCGCTTATCACTTTCGAAATGAGTAGCATCGCGGTAAAAAGATCAGCAACGAAGTAGGTATACGGGACAGAGTTGACCGGGGAGTGCTTCGAAACCCCGTATATTCCCTCGCACGGTTTATTTCGTTTTCATTTATTTTTCAACTCATTGGAGAAAGTCTCCCAAGCAGGAAGACGCGAGCTGAATCCGCAGTGAGCGTTCAATTCCCAGACAGGTTTCAAATGAATTATTAATAAAAGATAACTACTTGCCATATAATTCAGCGAGTTATCGCGGTAGAATGTGATTCGTCGATTAATTCGATGCACATGAACGCAGGTGAAAGGGTCAAAGTGAAGTGACGCTTCGATTCGGCGTGATCGACGTACAGGGACTACGGGTGCAGGGTTTTTTCTACCGACTTCGGCTAATTAGAAATCCGAACGCGTAGTTTGGACCAGTTTTCATACACACCTGCCCACAATTACTTTACCCTGTACGTGACGTGCGTCAGCGCCCAAATGTCAAACGGTTTTCCGACTTTTTTTCAGACTCTCGTCTTCGGAATTAACTATTCATTACACACGCGCAAACTCGTTCGGAGATTCTATCAATCTAAGTAATTCAGTACATAGTTGTTGTTTTTTTCACTCAAGAAACAAACTTTGACATATGGCATTTGAAAAATAGCAACAACACTTCAGTCGATGCTAATGATATGGGCAGTTTAATTCATTGTCAGTCGGTTCCAAGCACTGAGATCTAGTTGGGGTCCTTGATCCAGATCGGATTTTTGATAGTCCGAAGGTTAATTTGTTATGAGACGATGTGATGAAAAATGTCGTGTTCACAGAACAACTTCAAGAAACCTTCTCCGATCCAGTTCTCGAGCAGCGCACGTGCGAAGCTGGAGAATGCCAAAAGGTTAATCAAGCCGGAAGTGAATTCTGAAGAGAACGAGCTCGGTGAGCAGCAGACGTCCGCGTCACCCTTGACGTCGCCACGCACCGTGCGGAAATCTCTATTCGGTAAGAGGCCCAAGCCCACACCTCGTGCCGAGCGGAAGCCGGAAGAACCCGAAGGGAGCACCGAGCCAGAGGCAAGATCACCAGTCACCGCACCATCGAGTTCGGGGAATGGCCCGCGGTTTGGAAAGACTAGGAAGAACGAAAGAATCGAGAGAGTTGAGAAAACTGTCAGCGAAGGGGCGCAGACGAAGATGACCGAGTACCCCAAAGACAGACCAACCAAGCAGCGGCCAAATTTTGCGAAGCGTAGAATTGAAAATATCGAGGAAGCAGTCGCAGCGACCACCCCAACTGCTGTAACTTCAAAGCCTTCGGAATCGAACGAAAATATCGTATCGAAGTACGTCAGGTCGAGCAAAATTGTACGGAACGTAGCCAAGAATTCAGATTCGGCCGGAAAATCAGTGAAACCTCAAGTTCCTCAAAAACTCAGCGAGCGCTCAACCGACCTCCCGAAGGACATCGATTCGGAAACTGTTACGACTCCGAAGCCAACTCCTCGATACACGAGACGCAAATCGGACACGAAGGCCTTCCGGAAGTTCGACCCGGTACCGAAGCCGTCTGGGGAACCAGAACCCTCGATTCCCGCAAAGCGGGAGTTCAGGCCAAGGACTGCTACTTATCGGCGACACTCCGAAGCCCCAGCCCCCGCTGGCCCCAGGTCACCGATAACCATAGCCATAACCCCGAAGAGCCCGAAGTTCCATTCTAACTTCAAGTCCGATTCTACCCCGCCTCAATCCAGCCCGAAGACTTTCAACCTCCATGTATCGAATGGTTCATCAAACGGTTCCGACGACGCAGCCTCCCTCACACAGGGCGATAACAACCCTGATTCGGGCATCGTCGGGAGTAGCAACGGAGAGAGTGGAAACGAAGGAAGCAACGTCTTTAACCCGACCAGGTCTGTCTTTTTGATAAATAGGAACACGTCTCTTCTCGAACAGCTCAAGAGCACCGTGGCACCGCTTCTCTCGAGACTCGGCTTAAAGTCACCAGTCTTCGCGGGAGCTTTTAGAAACACGACCAGCAGTGGGGTGAGAACCACTTTCTGTACATGAATCTCATACGCCTACATGCGTGTGTTTGATTGATCGTTAGACATGAATCTGCGAATGAATTGCACAATCTTTTTCTCTTCCACCGATCTTAGAATTCGGCAATTAGAGTCACGCCCAGTGGACAGCCTCCGAGGTTCAGTGCGAGATACAAGGGTGCCGAGTTGTTCGTTAGAAGGCCGAACATTTATCAGCCAACTGTACCTTCCATTGCTAGTTCGACGACACCACTGACCCCGCTAAAGGTAAGAGTCGTGGAAATTAAATCTGGCGCGGATTTTCAAATGGTTACTTCTTCAAAATTGATTACTTGGTTATAAAACTAGAAAAATCCATTCAATGTCACAATGTCTAATTAACGCGATCATCATTCATCGTTCATCGGTATTATCATGTACCGATATCACTGCTGACAAGTAGGTCGCTTCGAGCGGTGCCAGAAGTAAGTGACTAGTAAGCGATCGACAGTGGTCTCGCCAACTACTTACTAACTACCGGCCCGGTCCTTGGGACCAGTTTACGCTCATGCCCAGCGATGGCGTTCGCTTGCCAGTTGTTCGTACAGCTGAAACACGAACGTTTTTGCCGACAGAGCTGAGCGCCTGTCCTTGCGTATAAATTGACCGGGTGAAAGTATTCCGGCAAAGACTGACGTTCGTTGTTTGCGATGATTAGCAATGGAGAGATAAGATTTTACCTGCTGAAAATTTAATGAATTTTTTTTTCTCTTCCTTCTTCGACGTTCGCATGTTTTCCTATTTCAACACACACATCGTGTCGCAGAAGCGAGTATAATGTGATACCTGTACAATTGTAAATACTGTGGCATACAGCAATGATTTTAGTTTATTGAGATTAGCACGATCACCGCGCACGGTTTGTACCTGTATAGCACCCTGGCTGCACCTTTTGATTTCAGATATCCGGAGTTGAATCGCCGTTGGAAGTGTCAAGCCCCGGAGAACCGCAGGTTTTGACCTACTATCAAGCGTTGGAGACTGCCAGCATTACCAACGAACAACAGACTGACGTACAGCTACCCACGAGAGTTGGCCAGGTAGACAACGATAACGATAACGATAACGATAACGATAACGGTAGAGACCTTAACGACACGAACAATGCTAACATTGACATTAATACAGCATCGGATATCAATTCGTGGTCCAGTGTTGCAGAAACAATCGGTAATACATCCGAGACTACCATCGCAATGGAACCAGAAACAACCCAAAGCCCTGTAAACACCACGGTCGCCAGTACCGAATCTTCTGAAACAACACCAAACACCCCTATGCTCGATGCCAATGTCGAATCGACCCCGACTTCTCAAACGTCGGCGGAGGTTCTTACCGAGGCTGCCTTGACCACACCCAGCCCTAAGTCGAACGAGGCTGCCTCTCAATTTTTCGATATTTCCACGACACTCGGTGCCGACGTAAATTCAAACGCCACACCGGTGCCTGAGACCACAGTCACTTCGAATACCGAGGAAACGTCTTCTTCTCAAAATGTCGAACCCATTGCCAAGTTGCAATTGGACACGACGACCGTTCCGTTGGAGTCTACCTTGAGTCCTATCGAAAATGTTGAAGCTACCACAAACTTCGTGGCTGGTCCGATTCAGGAAAGTTCTTCCGATTCGTTGCCAGATATCGTCACACCAGCCAGTACCGACTTTCCTCAAACGTCGACTGTCTCGCCTGACATTCAGACGACGCAAGTACACGTGACAACGCCGATACCCGCGTTGCAAGTCGAAACGCAGCCTGACGCTGACCAGAGTTCAACATCTACAGAATTCTCTTCTGTAGGTGCCCTGTCGACTTCCGATCGTTTGAACGTCGATTCAGCCACTGGTTCAGAGTCAGCTGATTTGCTGACGACTCCCGTTACCGGAATACCCCCGACAACACCTCCCGTCTTAGCCCGACTCTCAGATTCCGAAACCCTCGACGTAACGACGGTACCCTCATCGCCCCAAGAACCAACCACCCTGTCTAGCCTGGAAATAACGGCTCAATTTGGAGCCGTTACCACCGACGTGAGTCAGGTAACGAATGCACCGGACACCGGAGATGCCACACACACAATCCCCACAAATAGTCAAACGGTATCGTTAGAGCTAGAAACCGCGACAGTCACATCTACACAACCGATCGGCCCATCTGACACAACAACAGTAACAACAACCACGACAACACAATACATTCAGGGAAGAGTAGCGCAGGAGACGGAGAGTTTTGGCCAGGCTACGGAATCATATGTGCCAACTAGTACAGCGAGTGTAGAAAGGCCCCTTTCGCAGTTAATGTTAGATAATTTAGCGACATCTCCCGAGTCTAACAACTTCGTATTCTCTACAACAAATGAGACACCCTCCGCTCAAAGGGAAACGACCACGGAATCTTTACGTCCGATGACTACGATCTCAGACGTGGTACCTACTTTCGCTAGGATTAGTGAAAATGTAGGAACTCTCACAACCGTGGCTGCTGAAACTACGACCGTCGCGATAAACGAGGAGTCGACCGAGACCACGACTGGAAATTACCTCAACGATGCTCCTCGGTTATCGGCAGGATTCGTAGACACCGCTACTAGCACACAAAGCGAAGTAACAACTACACAGGTCGAAACGCTCTCAGACACGACTAAAACATCAACGAACCAAGTCCCTAGGCTCGTCGAGGCAACGACCATACCGACGACAAAAACAAAAACAAAAACAACAACAACACACGATATAATATTAACAACTAACAAAGTTCTAACGGAAACCCAAGAAAACGATGTAACAGAGATAACAATTACCCTGCCCATTGCTGACGAGGTCACGACCGACTCGGCACCAGTCACAGGCACAAGCCCCGATCCCAACCTTGTAACAGATACGCCAAATCTGCTTGACCGTTTACAGGAAATAACTTCAACCGTAACCGCCCAAAGGACGGCTGGTACCGACGTGCAAGCAACGACGCGACCGAACGAAACCTCTGAAACTCCCGAAACTACCTCATCTCTCCCAATTACCGAATCACCCACCACCACCACCTCCATGCCCCAGGTGCCAAACGACGTCACCACGTCCGCCGACGGCGTCCCCGATGTAACCACAACCACCGTCCTACCCGATTCTAACGATCCAGCTACCGTCTCTTCCCGGATGAGTGCCGATCCGATGTCCGATGCCACCATGGAGGAGGTTGTAGCCACGAGCACACCTTCAGCGGGCGAAACCACCGCCGGGCCAGTGATGGACGCTACGACTGTGCCGATGCCCGAAGCGACCGTCAGAATCGACGAAAACTTGATTCCTGCCGATGATACAGAGACTACGAGCCTTGCGACCGAAGTCACGACGGAGGCTCCTGCACCAACGTCAGGCGTGATGCGAGAAGGGAACGAAATCGATCGAGCAACGACCGTCACTATGGCCAGTGAACCAGCGATGATGACGACGACGACGACTGAAAGAAACGTGGATACTACGACCAGTCCCGTTCAGACGACGACGACGACGACGACAGCTTCGACGATGGTGCCTTCTCCCGCAACGACGACCCCGCAAACTCCGGCGATCGCTCGTACCCCTAGCGGGCAACTGTTTTCCGTCGGGGGTCGATTCAACGGTAACCGATTGACTCCTGCGCCTCGTTTCAGTCCCAGTTCGTCGACTCGGGCCCCGTTGAGGGATTACCACGTATATGGAATTTATCCGAACAAAACGATCGTCCGCAAGCGACCCGAGGACAACCTGATCGACGGACGAAGCATCGACAGTCCGTACGTGATATTCGGGATCTATCCGGATGGAAAATTGGTACGAAAATTCCCGAATGGTACCATTATTCCGGATCCCCCGACGAACCCAGTTGAAGTTGTCTTCGAACTAAGCACTTCTACTACCACAACTAACCGGCCCGGCCCTGTTTTCTATAACCAGGCTAACTCAGGCTATAATAACCAGATTTCTTCAATCTATAATAACCGACCTGTAGAGAGTATCTTCGACCGGAATACGAATCGGTTCGGCGCCGTCAATCTTGGACTCAACGGTAACACGATTACCGGAAGCACTGGAGATTTGTCGAGCGTTGGTATCGCCAACAGGAAAATGGTACAATATCATTTCACCTGTCGCTGATTGGTAAAAGGTCCCGAGTTTACCGGATCCCATCTTCGGCCAAACGTTCGTCGCATCTTTAAAATACGAAACACAAAAAACAAAAACAAAAAAACCTGGATCTCGCTCTCTTCTGCCAATCAGTGATTACATTGTTAGTTTGTTACGACTAGTTTCATTTAATGTATTATTTCAATGTGTAAGCTCAGTAGATGCATTAACTAATTAAGTTGTGTTAACTCTATTAATTTGAAATACTTTTCAGCTTTTTGATGATCGTTTATTTTTTTTATTATTTTTCATTATTCTTCATTATTCAAACGTTGTAAATGTGCAAATATGAAAGGATCATTAATTGTCAATTATCTTTTTGCAGGTCAAGTATGGCCTAATCGCCACATGTACCTATATCTTGTATTATAGTATAGATGCAGCATTCACACAGTTTCTATTAACTATTCATCCGTGCACCAGCCCGCACGTACAATTAGCAAGCGTAGTCGCACCTATTCGTATAGAAATGCAATAGAAATGCAATGGAAGTGCTTACTGGCTTACAGTTGGGTTTTCAATGGCGGAATGCCACTGAATCCGTTCATATCCACACAGCTCGTTGATCTTCAAGAGCCCCTCCATATTCTCATAAAACTCTGTAAACCTTTTCAGAGTGACGTCCTGCTGCAGACTCAAATGGGAACAAATTCCAACACCGCATCAGAAATTTCTGACCTTCTGACCGGCACCCCGAGCGCCAATATCGGCGCATCAACCCCAATATCTACGAACGTAGGCGTGGGACGAATAACCCAGAATAGAGAATCTGACGAGGCTAGCCGATCCACAGAATCCAACGGCCAACGCAGCTCCGTCTACATCGGACAGGTAATAATATGGAAATCGAGATGGAAATGAAGAGTCACGGTTAATCCGGACCGTATTCTTCGAGGCGGTGGAGGTGGAGGTGGAGGTGGCTCGAAGGCCTTCTGTTGACACCTGTCCGCTAAGACACCGAGTTCGTGAATTTATGAATGCGAGAGATATCGTCTATAGCGAAGCGTGTTTGCAGAATGACGGATACTCGCTTCTGGCATCACACCGATTCTTAGAATACAATTCTATAGAACCTATTCCTGATTGCGTATCACGCTTTGTGTTCAAATTCGACTCAAACATGATTACAGGAGAAGTTCATCAACTACTGGAGCGACAGTACGCCGAATACCAGCCCTAGAGTACTGAGCGTGAGGATTAATTCCGTGGCGGTGAGCATCTCCGAGACCAACGTGTCTTCTCTTTCGTTTCACCGACATTTCTGTACCCCAATAAATGTTCAAATCCTCCTCCTTCGCAGAGCTCTTCCAACGTGGGACCCGCTTCAGCCGCGAGCTCCTCCCTACCGTCGCTAGATATTTCACCCGGTAACCAGCCCAGGAATACGGCGAGCATGGCTCCAGGCTTTCCATGGAACGATCCTCTCGATCAAATATTTGGCATAACGACCAATTCGCCTATCGCCACTGCGTCCGTAGCGAGCAATACTCTCTTGGTAATATATTAATTCCGCGATCTTTGTGCGCCGGTCAAGTTTCGCAGCGATTCACTAGTTTTTCCTTACTTTCAGCAGGACAGCACCGCTAGCGCTAATATACTACCACGGCCCATCAACCCCTTCGTCGAAGTCTTCACCCCCGTTTCGAGCGCCATTGACACTACCGTTCGTGGGTCGTTCGTTGCCGCCACAACTATCACCACCACTACCCAGGCCACCCCGGAGTCAACGACTGCTACGACTCCAGAACCAACAACGACGACCACCACCCCGGCGCCAACGACCACAACTACGACCACCACTCAGCCATCAACGACCACGACTACGACCACCACTCAGCCACCGACGACCACGACTACGACCACCACTCAGCGACCAACGACCACGACTACGACCACCACTCAGCCGACAACTACAACGACGGGCAATGCAATCTCATCTCTGTTGGAAATGTTCAAGGTCACAGAGTCGACTCCGGTGGGTTCGGACAGTCTTCCGAAAACTACGATAAACTTACCTCAGCAGACAACTTTTGGCAATACTTTCGACGACTTGGCTTTCCTCAACGCCTTGGTGAGTTCCTTGGTCACTCCGAATCTAAAACAATACCTTTTTCAAAATTATCGGTTGCTCGGTACTCGTCTCGTAATCATCACAATTGTCATTTCAGTTACAGCCAAACAATGCGCGGGGCTCGACGCCAAAGACCCTGTCGGAAGCTGAGCAGATCTTGGCCGATAAGGTAAGCTTACGTTATCGTGGTTACCTGCAACGTCTCAGCACTTTGAAATCATAAACGTTCACGTACTCGTTGACTCGAGGGAATATACTGAGCCCGGTCAACCCGAAATTGCTGCATTTTCTCCGATACCTACGAATTTTAGGCGCTAAAGAGGATCTAAATTTCTATAGAAAAAAAGTTCACAACTGAGGTTCAAAACAGACGTTAAATTTCGACTCGGGAAGTAACCGATACCGATCTCGATTAGCCACGAATAATATGCTCGGTGAACGGACGTCTGGGAAAAGTCCTTCGCGTCAACGACGCCCGGAGAGCGTAAAATAATTCATCTATTCATCGTTCGACGTTTCTGTTTGTTTTCTTTCTATTCCCTATTGATAGCATAACAATATCACGGCAAGCCTCGATCCTGCCGATCGTCACGGCCATAATACCCGTTGATGCAAATTCTATGGAACATGATTTGATTCAGCTGCTCGGTGTAATTTACGAGCATCATTCGACTATTGTTATAAGAGTGAATCTGTGCCTTCAGCCCTCGGTTAATTGCCTGTAATTATCGGCTCCGCGGCGATTGATTCATTCCTGCAGATAACGTAAAATGATCGACCGCCTGTGGCAAGGCGCCTAAATCATCTCTCCAATCTTCACGGCCATAGACTGCAAAGGATTTGAATTTCAGATCAAGACGTCGGTCGGATTAATACGTTGATCACTTCTGGAATGCCTATAAATTTAATAGTAGCACCGATTTAATCCGTATTCGCTTGTGAAATCTGGTGTACGCATCATTATGAAATTTTTCGAAATCTCCCGTTTGTCTGTTCTTAACTTTGACGAATCGAAATTAATTTCAGATTCTCTCCTTGGCTCTGGGGAACGCTGGTCCCACGCGTTCGCCCAAGGCGATTCAGCCCTCGAACCAATTTCCCAATTCATTCGACTCGTCCACCGGGTCCAAGTCTCGCTCGAAACCTATCATCATCGATCTCCTGCCCCCGTCGACTACCCAAAAACCATTGGCGATCCAGACGACGACCCAGTTCACGTGGAAGCCGATTCCCATCGTGAAAACTACTCCGGGACCGAGTACCACGACCGAGAGACCATTGTCTCAGGCGACGTGGAAACCTATTCCTACCAAAGAAATTATCGTCCCTGTTTCGACCACGCAAAAGCCGGTGGTGATACCACAAACGACGCAGAGACCGAGACCCAGAACTACGACCGTAGCTCCGAGTCAAGGATTCGGCGCCGGCCTCCTGGCTGCACTCTTCGGAAACACGCCCGGACCTGCGGTACCAAAAGCCCCGTCCCCAACCACCGCAAAATCCGTCGAAATCCCAAAACTTGTATCGACGACGAGGAGACCGGTAGAGGCAACGACAAGAGTCGCCGCGTCGACTCAGAAGCCGGTAACGAACGGGATTACCGTGTTGCTGAACAATCCTAATCCCCGAGTACCTACCCTCGGGACCGCGACTTCCACCTCGACCTTCTCCCCCGAGGAGGACGCCGCGTTCTTGGCCACTCTTCTGAAGACCGTGGGTGGACCATCCGGTAAAAACCCGGCTGGTATCTCCAACGACGACGAGGCTTTTCTCAGGGCGATTTTGACCGGCAAGGCCAGCGTGCAGCCAGCTTCTCCGATCGCCGCTGGTACCAGCGGTGGAAACGACGCGGCACTCCTAGCCGCGCTCCTCAAAGCTGAGGGAATCGGTCCAGCCTCTCTACCCAACGACCTGAGGTCGCAGCTCCGGCCAGCGGTGGGTATATTTAGAGTTTAACCAACGCGGGAAAAATCTCAGTTACGCTCTTGTTTCGATCGAAATCGATTTTTGGAATCGGTTCCAGACCACCCGAAGACCCGCGACCACGACGTGGACGCCTAGCTCCACGTATCCTCCGTCGATATTCGACTCGTTTGGCTCCTTCGGCGGGTTCGGCAGTCAAGAGGGACCCAGAGAACAGGAAAGCCTCGGAAATCCCGGCGAAGATACCGTCAGAAGTCAGGTCGTCGGTGCAGCGATCGGCGCGACGAAGGCCTTTAGTCGTTTCCTCGGACAAGCTATTTCGGTGAGTCAATGTCAGGAATTTAGGGGCTTTTGACAGGGTAGCCGATTGGAGAACAATTTTCAAGCCCAGACAGTCGATGTTATCATTGTTATAATCTCAGTCTCTTTTCTCAGGGAGCAGCGCAGCAGTTCCAGTCCTTCGTTCGAAACGGTAGCAAGTACGTTTCCGAGGCGGTCGGATAATCGACAAAGTGAGGCGTAATTAATCAGAGTATTCGTTTATCACCTTTACTAAATTCGCGTAAATTCGATGTAATTATTCGGAGAATACCTACTGAATATTAAATTCCTCGACGCGATCTGCAGCAGTCTGAAAGGTTATACAGTTAACTATTTTTTGAATTATTCATTATCTATTAGGTAAACGATTTGCACAGGTTTTTTTTTTTTTTTATCTCTCATCTGTATCTTTTTTGCTCACGGCGAGAGGGACTTTAAAGCGATAGCGCTGAGAGTGAAAAAAAGGATAATCAAAAGTACGGCGCATAGGTTCAAGGCTCCTCGAGACAGGAGCAACGACAATTATGATTTCGTAATTATTTTGCGAGCCACACCTAAATCCTGGCGGATTTAATGGCCAGACGGATGAAATACGATCATAATGTTACAACTCTCGCGATAAGATCGAGGGTAATGGAAATTGAATTAAAAATAATGATTACTTTCTATAAATATACGTACGCCGACCACCGAGGTTTGATTTCGAGAACAGGTATGCTAATTGTTGATACATACCCATTTTTAAAGGTATTAGATTACTACGGGTACCAGTGTATAACGAACGAAGGTGTAGCGAAGAGGACCGCGAGGGTCGGTCGACGCGTCGTACAGAATCAGAATCAGAACGAGCGTGCGGATGTTGGATGCCTTGCAAACGTTTCCGGGGTATGCGTCCGATTGAGACATGCGACATGCATCGACATATTCCTGAGACATTTGCAACGTTATTTTGTAATTAATGTAATTATGTTAATGTGTACGTACGAATTAATAACGCGTAGGGATAGGTAACAATCTCGTTACTACGCGATGCTTATTAATTTTAATTAATGGTAGATGTTTTTAGCGCGCTTGTACAGGTAAAGGAGGCCATACGACTATCAAACGATAATAGAATCTTATGAATAAATTAAGAACAGAAATAAAAACGGACAACGAAGGATTTGAAAAAAATATGATCAATGAGTGGCGGCACGGTCTACGGAAAATCCATTTCTGTAAAATATCTGTGTACTAATATGTAATGTAATATGCATACAGTTTGTTAGATTATACGTTATCCTATTTTATTAGCATAGCGATCACGAGTTACGTTTGCTATTTTTTTTCCTTCCCAATTGTAATAAAGCTGATGAATTTCATCATTTCCAGGAAATTGATTCCCATCCCCTTCCATTCGTGACGTAGGTGCAGCAGTTTCGGAAAGAGTGCGAGGGGGAGACGAATTCACGAGCCACAATTATCGCCGCAGTGCAGGTTGGTAAAAAATGGTTTTCGTCAAGGCCTGAGAAGTTTCTGATTCCAACTTCAGTGGCCTGTGGGACGATATCACTTTTCTTTGACGAACGCGCGTTGTCTCGTGGCCTGGGAATGGGCGAGATATCCAGATCCGAGATGAGGGTGAACGCCCTAAACCTTGACGGTTCCATGCCTTTTTTGCCCTGTATGACCCGCGTTTCTTCTGCCCGCAGAGATCTCGGCCACGATTATAATTGTCATATCTCGGGTTATGCTGCGTTTAAATGTACTAATCGCTTCTGATGACGTATTCACGTATCCGAGTGGGACGCAGCGGAGGGCTTACGAGTCACGGTACGCCGGGTCGTCCCGCGAGGTCTGCCCCACACAGGCCACGTACATGCCACGTATCGACGGGTTACGCAACGAGTCGTACAATTGAATCACCGCTACGATCCGCGATTGAAAAAAAATTGAAACAATCGCGGAATGTCGCGCACAGCTGAATACCGAAGCTCGCGGTGGCAATTTGAATAAATTAACACAAACGCTTTCGCACACATGATCGCGGTTGGGTCGTGGAAGGGACGAGAGGACGAGACGCGGGAAGCGGAGTTGGGGACCGAGGACCTCTGGGTCGCGAGGGAACACCCACGCCATAGCCCGTGCCCGTGTACCTGGCCGATTTTTACCTCCGATAATTACAGCTAATGGTAGTAGGTATGGTAGTCATTGCATCGAATGAGCTCGACGCTAAAGCCACGGGGATCGAAGGATCGAAGTCGCGGGGGCAGGCGCGATATGTGTACCATTAATCGCGTCTGCCTATACCTACCGATGTCGATATTTAATTTATCGACTGAATCGCTAACAATAAGTGGACGAGCGTCGAGCGATTATCATACCCCGCGCTTGCGAATATAGAATAGGAATAGGATAGAAGAAGATCGAGGGAAAGATGGAAGGTGGAAGGTGGAAGGTTTTCGCGCGAATACTCGGAATTCTTGTCGAACTGAATGAGGGAATATTATAGGGAATATAGGGAATAGAAAATAGAGAATAGGGAACAGAGAATGGAGAATGACCGACGCTCGTGTGTCAGCTAGAATGTGTAGGTGAATCATCTTGTCATCTCGGGTTACAGGCTTGTTGAACAACGCGTGTTCAATGATCGTTTCCCACGGTAGGCGTACGTACCTCTAAGTCGAGATTGCAACAGCACTGCATAAATAACTGGCATAGATCTCGCGCAATATCGTAATTATACCTTTTAAGACTCATCCTCGGAAGCTGCGGCGGATACCTAATATCAAGGAAACGGAGGTATGCAGCCCCGGGGACTCTCTGACGAGCCGAGCCAGGGAGACCAGAATCGGACCGGCCGCGGCCGCGGCACCCCCACTCGGCGTGGACCACGATTGCTCGTTAAAAATCCCTCTTCCTCGCTCGAAAACCGCGTGTGCGATTCGAGCGTGATCCGACCGCGGGGATCCTTCGGCGTGGGGTCGGCGCTCGCCTAATGCCAACAAGGCGAAATAATAATGCAAGAGCAAAAGGTAGGAAACACCGGTAGGCAGTTTTGTAGCCGTTTTTATCTGCTCCTGGGCATCGGGGGTCCATCGTACGCCGTTGGCCCGTATGTACGCCGGGACGCATCTTGGGGGGTTCGTGTGGGAACGAACGTCTCTTTAGTCCCTGCGCGGGGCTTCTTCTTCTCCTTCTCATTCTCCTTCTTCTTCTTCTTCTTCTTCTTCTTCTTCTTCTTCTTCTTGCTCTTGTTCTTCTTCTTGTTCTTGTTCTTTTTCTTCTTCTTCTACTTCTGCGTCTCCTTATTTTTCTTCCCCTTCTTTTTAGTCATTTTTCGCCGTTGTTTGCTGTTTGCCTGCCTGCTCGCCTGGGTTGCCTCTTCGTGCACCAGCTTCGCTTATATTTGTTGCTTTCCTCGGTGGGGCGAGGTCAACGGGGTCACCAACGCCCCACCACCGCTCGCGCTCTCCACCGAAACAAGGTGCCCTATATTTACGCACGTTACAAACTGGCCCCGGGGGATTGCGGGGACGATGAACAGGCGCCAGGGTTTCGAATGACTTGACAAAATGTTGACGTAGTTTTAGTTACGGGTTCATTGGGGATAAAAGGGGGATGGATATCACCCGATTTATTGATTCTTGGTCGTTCGTCTATTTGGCGGTGGTAGGTGGAAGGAAGGCATACCGTGGAAAGATGTCGTGGTGTGGATTACGCCTAAGGTGGTTTTCATATTCGACGGAGATACTACGGGGTGGTCGCAACGGGGTATATCAGAATCGCGTCGCGCGGGTTGTATAAACTAAGAGCAATCTTTGGTATCTGCGACCAACGGATTCCTCGAACAATGGAATATCTCTTGGAACAAAGTTGATCCGAACAAGTAATGATATACCTCTGCCGCGTGGTTATGTAGGTATGGAGTAAAACGGAATTTCACTTCCAAATACATTTCGTTGGAGAACTCTGGGACGAGTAGAGAGGGGCCTCCATACCCTGCAGCGGTACCGAGTCACACGCGTTCAAGCGAGTTTCTTCCTTTTTACTTTAGGTTTTTAGTAGTTTTTTTTCACCCTGTATCCAACCCCTCCGCGGCTTGGAAACGAGACAAAACATTAGCGCGTCACAGCAGTTGGAGGCTTTTATTTCACTTTAGTGTCTCACGATTTAGCCTCTCGCGTATTACACCGAACCGCAGGGATTGCGGGAAAAAAACGGCTTCATTCATAACTAGGTTCGTCAATGATTAAGCTGCAGTCGCAGCCTGGGACTCTGGCTGCAGCTGGCTGACTCTGACGGCTGTGGCTTCTTCGGTCAATGGGACACGTGGTTGATTATTAAGAGCATAGTTCGCTGCACCGTGGAACGTGGACGGCAACCACGACGATGTGGACGAATAGGAATAACGGAGGACCAGAAATTATCGGAGACCCGGGGAGGTGATGGTAAAAATAGAGAAAGCGAAATGTGTATTAAAGCCCATCGTCATCGGGTTGTGCGACGGTCCAAGATCCACGAGATGAGTGGTTCCATCTGATTCCATTTCAATTCAGAAGAAAATTGTACGGTTCGCTGAAACGCTATCAAAAACCTCGGAAGATGGGTATAATAATTTATTGTCATTTTTTCCTCGTTACCGTACCTACGTTTTCAGTGTCGCCTAAACAATGAACGGTTTTTCGCGTTACAAGGCGTCAAACCGAGGCAGGTTCTTCGTAACTGACAATGTCTTATCACAACTGCCCAAGTTTCCTCAGGCGTGTAGAAAAAGAGAGCAAAATACAGAATAAGAATTGCGTGGATGATTGTGCCTCCAAATAAGGATATCACACGAACCGTGTATGAGAAAATACGGAGGAAGTGACGTCCGCGATGCGGTTGGATAGATAGATTGATAGATAGATAGATTGTTTTATTATATCCATAACAATGTTGGACAAGCCTGCAGTACATTTACAATGACGTATGCACTGCGGGCAAGGGAAAGAAAGATACAGGTGCCAATAAAGGCGAAAAGAAATACAAATAGAGAAAGAAATAAAATAAAAATAAGAATGACATAAGTGATAATAGTCTTGAATAGAAAACTAAAGGTAAAGACAGAAAGTCATGAGTAGAGACGCAGCTACCTCGTAGATTCGGAGCCAAGCAGGAAAAGTCTGAGACGCGAGCGAAAAACAGGCAAAGAAACGGACCTCCGGAGCTCGAGGGGGAGAGACTCCCAGAAATAAGCGCCAGCGACCGCGAAAGACCTGCGATAAGCCTCAGTGGCGAAACGGGGGATGAGCAAATCACCCCTTACACGCCTGCCAGCACCAGATGTAACGTCAGAGAGACGGTCAACGAAAAGGGCCCGAAGATGCTCCGGACAGTTAGGGCGAGTGACGGTGTAAAGCAAAGTCCCAAGAAAATAAAGCCTGCGGTCCCGCGCAGAGAACCACCTGAGCTGGCGGCGGTAAGGGGTGATATGCTCATCCCTCGCAACACCACAGACGAAACGGACACAACAATTAAGCAGGCGCTGCAGCCGGGTGCCAAGCACCCCCGGAATGTCACTATAAACGACGCAGGCGTAGTCAAAAAGCGGAAAAATCAGCGCAGTGACGAGGTAACTACGCAGGGCTGGCGAGAGCGGTCGGCGAGCGGCAGAGAGTCGACGCAGAGCACAGTGCACTCGGCTAGAGAGTAGAGACGGCGTCAGTCTGCGGTACCCAAGATAGCGTACTGTCGAAAATAATACGGAGGTTACGGATGGATAATGGAGGATGGAGAAGTTTCACCACGGTTTCGCTGTCCACATTCCTAGACACACGCGATGTGTTTCGCTACATACTTCACCGATCCTCGTGGTGCGATGACCGAGATTCGCAAAAGGGTGAATGAAGAACTCGCGTGTCATCTCGAACCTGGGTCTGATCGCGAGTCAAAGCCAGCCTGCATGCCTACGCTGTAATGATATTTCACAACTCCTGCCCCGCGTCTCGCTGTTGCGAACAGGGAAAAGCCAACGGCTCCTCCGAAAGCGATACCAGTGGTCAGCTACGCCCTGCGCAAGGGTTACGTTATGATTTATAGTTCGAAACTTTGAAAGTAGAGTAAACCTGAAACTGTCCTTTCTTTTTTTAGTTTTCTCCGTTGATTTTCGACTCGTCCGCACCTACACGGTGCTTGCCACGTCCCACTTTCATCCGCGAGCGCAGTGGAGTGACAAAGGTCGTAAAGGCGGCTATAATCGTTATTGTTATTGTTATTGTTATTGTTATTGTTATTACGTGAGGGCGTCTTGGAAAGAGTCGGTATGTCGTTATGGCGTAACACCGTAATGCCACCGAACAGATCGAATGAAAGTCACTGCGGTAACGCTGAACGGTTAGCTGCCAACTGCGCCACCAGTTGCCGATGGCTGGTGGCTGGAACCCCGCTCGATGTTAGGAGGCAAAAAACAATAGGAGCTGCATTCATGTGTCAGATCCGGATATGCACCTCCCAGCGGGACAAGTCTACAATTAGGGGGCGAATTCTCCGCGCCTCGTGCTTTTTTCTCGCCCCGCGTTCTCGCCTCGTCGTTTGGCTCCTTATGGGCCTCGCAACCGAACGAATTACGAATCCAACTGGTATGTGAATCCAATGTAGAAAGCAAGAGGATCGAGGCTCGGCGAAAATCGGCGGCGGGCGGGCAGGATATCGGCTCGCGTGAAAACCGTAAGTCTTGAAATTGACTCATGTCAACAAGGATGCGGATCACTCGTTGTCCGCAGGATTTTTTTTCTCGCCTCTCGCCTCCTGCACCGAGTTACGCGTCCTAGACCGGCCAACTTCCAATGCTAATTAATTTCGCGTGATCGCCGATATAATTTATCGACCATCGGTCGAGCTCTCTGTGACATGCGTCGCGGTCGAGCATACATATATATTATGCTAATTCGGAGATATTCCGCGAATCGTTTGTTCGCCTTTGCCTATGTTACACGGCAACACGCCAGCGACTAACGTAAGCAGCGTCTGTAGGTATAAATTCTTGATTTATGAGGAGTAGAGCGAATTGGAAAATCCAACGTCGTGTCACGCGCTTGTCCGTGTCCGTGTGCAGTCCGTGTGCCGTGTGTATACACGGTACAGCGGCATTCTTACGTCGATAGAATTGTCGTTGTCGACGGGCGTGCGTGACATTAATTACGGAATTTTTCCGTCAAATCCATTCCTAATGCCTCCAGCTCCGTGCTCCGTGGGTGCGCGGTGTTATACCTAATATCGACGATCGCGTCGACAGCGCCGTCTCGCGTGCGTATAGCAACAGATTTTGGGTTTCCCGTCGACGACGCGAACGTCACTTCCGTTTTCCCTTCTCCGTTTTCCGTCGAGGCCTCGCGCGTATCACGCACATCCGTATCGCCGTGTGCGGTTTCACGAACGCGTGCCTCGCTTTTCCCTGTGCGTACACTGTTGTAAAAGTTGCGGTGTCAGTAAAAGTCCACATACCGTTTGGAGTTAAATTCAACACCGATGGGAGTAAATTTGAAAAATAACACCAATCGGTGCCGTTTCGACACCAGACTGTGTAAAAAGTTACACCAAATGGTGTGCACTTCTATAGCCTATTTTCGGTGTCAATTCTGACACCGGATTTCTAACAGTGTACGTGAGAAGGCATGAATTGTCAACCGATACCCAAACCACGTAGCCACTGTTTAGTTAAAACGCGTCACGCGCTACAATTAATTATTCGGAGGAAGTGAAGCGCGCGGTTCGGTATTCGGTTGGAAATCTCATCAGAGGACAAGCGCCGCACTCTCGGCAAGTGGACACGGACCCGAGCCGACCGCTCGAGCCCGCCGAGAGAAAAATCGCAAGGGTCAAACGCGTAGTTTGCAACGCGGATCTGACAGGCGCTCATCGCCCACGCGAATAACTCGTACCTCATTATATTATATAGATTATATTCATTGGCAGTCGACGGTATGCCACTTCCAACACGAATCTCCCGCACGTTGCGATACGTGGTATAGGTGGAGAAGCGTAGAAAAGCTGACTGAGATTCGCGAAAGACCGAGAGCGATCGTCGGGTGAACGATCGGTGTTGCGTAAACGGTATAATTTGCCCGAAACGTTGATTCGAAAATTTGCAACTTTGATAGCCGTCGCCCAGAGTAACGCAACCGGGCGCGTATGTCGAATACCGGCAGAGTGCAGAAAAGTTTGGTCTATTTGGACTAGAATTTGAAGAACCTCTCCTCCCCCACTCTATTTACGTAAGAGTAAACCTGCGAGTAAACAATATCTCTCCGCTCTCGGGTCGTACGTGGTTCGGCGGGCGTGTGTGAGTGCGGCACGCTGAGCCGCGGCGCCTGCGCGGCTCGACCATTTGTAGGTCGCTCGAACGTAGTCGGCAGTGCTGGGCGACTTTGGCCACTGTTGGTCGCTGTCGAGGGCCGCGAGCGATTCAGTTACGCTGAGACCTCCCAAGACACAGCAGATGTAGGAGTAGGCCATTCATGACTTGACCGACGAGTGCGCGATTCTCTTTTATTTATTTATTATTATTATATTTCCTTGTTTCGTTAGGCGCGTATCATTTCGCATCGCTGTATCGCCGAATCGTTGTACCCGCAATTATTTATTTATTCAACTCTCGTTACCCGGGAGTGTCACGTTCGCGAGTGAAACAGACGTACTCCTTTTTCCGTTTGTATACCCGGGCCAGATTACGCACGGAAGAGATACCATGTTGTACGGCAGCAGCTTCGACATGGATTCGGTAAGTCGTTTCACATTTTCGTATTTCCCGGTTCTTTGACGCGTTTCAGCTGTCAAGAATTTTGGCGCGCGATCACTCACGTTTGAATCCCGCCTCTATCTCATCCCACGATCGCTGACTCGTGTCAATTTTCACACCGCTTCTGCAATTGTGGTGCGGCTACTCATTTTGCGCCCTTCGACGGGGCACGAAGAGACCGCGAACCACGGACCTCCACGAATGCCGAATACCGCGATTATAAACAATTCTACATTCACTATCTTCGGCGATTGTTCCATAACTCGCGATTTATTTTCCAATCGTTTGCTCCTTTTCCTCGATTCAATGACACTCTACGAACGCACAGTTTCACCCCGTCCGAATTCCTACTCCTGCCTTTCGCGTCTCACAATCAGACGGGCGATCGAGGATCCGCTGAGACCTCCGAGAAAGTCGTTAATTAACGTTGTTACCCATTAGACTGCGATAATGATGTTTACTCAACTCGCGACGTTATCTTCTAATTTTTCACGGCGCCGAAAAGTTGAGATTACAAAATAAAACAATGCACGTTTTATTGGTTTAATCGGGGTGAATTAAACTGGGCGAATTCCTTTGTTGCACCTTTCATCTGTTTCATCAATTAATGGCGAGCGTAAGATTGACGATTCGCGGGAGGAAGCGTGGAACCGTAGGTGCGCGTACCTACAAAGTAGAGACGTCGGGTTTATAGTTTCAGTAGGTGCGCCCCTGTCGTAGAAAGACCGGCCTAACAGCACGTCAGCACACTTTCGAATTGACTACTTCTTCGTCTCAAGCGTCTAGAAATTCACTCGACGAATACGTGATGGAAAATTTCGCGTACACACATCGTTGAATGTTTCTTTTTTTTTTTCTTTTTTTTCTTATTTCTCTTTCCCTGCCCCGGACCGGTCCCCGGGTTCGTTCATCGCCGGCGAATAACACGGTTCGCCTGAAATTATACACGATTTTCCTCGTGGTGCGGGAAACGGCGAGTTCTTCACTTCCCATCGCCATCGATCGAGAACAATGATCGGTTTGCTCCTTTTTAAGAATTTGGTCCGCCGGAGTCTGGTTGCGGGTGACGTAAGTCTGGCCGAATATTGGGCGTGAAATTGATTGGAGACAAAAGGAGAGAAAAAAAATGGCGCATGTAAGCGCGGGCGTACTTTCCGCACGTGCCCACCGCCGCGCCGCGGCTGCGGAGAGAGAACGAGTATAGAAAAAGTGGGCTTTGTGCGGACATAGTTGACGTCCTTGCAAAAGCCTGTACATATAATACCGACAGATTCGAATCCCTGGCTCAAGGGCGTGGTTAATTTCTACCAACAGCACTCGGCAACATTTACAAGTAAATAATAATTACCACCGAGCGCGGACCCGTTTCTCTCCACACGCACACGCACGCACACCCGTGGAACTTTTAATTATCCCGGTTGTGTATTTTATTGGCTTCTTTCGCGGATGCATATCGCAAGAATTACGATGCGCGCTGGTCGCGGAATATCTTTGGGATCGTACTATCCAGGTCCACCGTTTGGCCAATCGCGTCGGTGCGACGAGCAATGATGGGATCGGACGGGCTTAGGATTAGGGGAATCCCAGAATGTCGAAGGGGGAGGGTGACGACCTCGAAGAAAAACGAATCTTGTACCAATTCAAAGATGGCCGCCGGTTGTGGCCGAGGCTGACTATGAGAAATTTTCGGTGAAAGTGGTTATGCCATTGCGTGTTTCAAGTTTTTGTTATCGCCGCAGGTACGCCAGCTCAAGTTGGTCGCTTTACGAACGAAACGTTCAACGTTCCACCGCAACAGGCGGGTCGTCATTACGGGATCATATTTTGTACCATATGCCGAAGAAATTCCCGGCCCGCATCCCAACGTTTAATATAATTGGGAAAAATGAATTTCTCCGGGAACTTTGCTGTCCGTGCCTTGCTCGAGTCTCCTACGCGAACGAGTATATCCACGGGATGCGGACAATGCAACAGGTTCGAAGCTTTTAAGCAGACATTATGCCCCCCGTTCGTCTGTCGAATACCCGCGCATTACCAGCTCGACCTTCTGCGATTTCTCGGAATAAGAATCCAGTGCTCGGGGAAGATGGAAGATGGAAGATGGAAGATGGAAGATGAAAGACGGAAGGTGGTACATCCTCCTGGAGCAAACAGAGCAGCCGTTCTCTCCAAAGGTCCGGGGATCACCTGCAGCGTCGTCAAACGGACTCGTCGATGAATATATTGAATAAAAGTCGGGGCATAACTGGAGTGAGAAAATTCCCTCGCCAGCGCGGCTGTTTCCTAATTTGAAAGCAGTATGCCATACCTACTTCAGCCTTCGGAGTAGATAGGTAATAATAATACGAGATACACATCGCGTTCGAAATAGTTCACCTTGATGTCGCGGGATAATATATACAAACGATAATTAATATCAAAGGCGCGCGGCGTTAAAACCAGCTAAATTATTTCACAAAGCGACAGAGGTTGGGTTGCGTCAGGCACTCGACTCGAACGGGTATAGAGCACTTTGCAACCGTGCGCGGATTGAATAGATCTTCCGGGGATAATTTATAATCAAACTTTATTGCCGCGTTTCCATGAGTCAATATCAATTCATACACGTGAGGCCTAACAATGCCGAATAATCGCCAACGCGATCTCAATCGGTGCAGGGTGGTGCTGTCGGCAGGCGCACCGCGTACCGCGTGCGAAACGCGTACCTGTACCACTATAATACCATTCAAGTATATCTCAAAGACATATCTCTCTTTAAACATTGAGCAATCCGGTGCATTGCCGATCAATCCCGCGATACATTCCACTATTCCGCTATTCTACTATGCGTACTATACCTATTATAGCTCGACTCGTACGTTTTGTTTTTCCCACTGTGCGGACGACGGCGCGTTCATCACTTTCGGGGCAGTCGTCGTATCGCCGAATGACAACAATATATATGTAGGTATATCTGGACGAATTCTCGACGAGCTCTCTTGATCAAGCGTTGAACGCACCAGCGCGATGAATCTCGAGAATTGACAACGAGCCAGATCGTTCCTCCCACAACTCCGCGTCTAATGTGTATTTCGTATTTTGGTTCGCGTAGGTACTATCCATCCGTCACCGCGCGGATGCGTTATCGGATCGGTAAGCCGATCTCCTTATACACAGATGGACACAGGTATACCTGTTTAGTTGTTTACCTTATTGCGTACAGACCTGCGTCTGTATCTACATACGTACATGCCTACCTGTGTCCTGTAGGTATGTACATACAGCTAATAACGCGTTGCGCGGGCGATAAGTAACGGCACGAGCCAGACATATCGCGCCAATTGTGGGGACTGCGCGAGAGGAAATCGCGGGCAAATCGTTTTGCAAGAGAATACACTGTATCGTATCCCGCGAACGGCGAAGGCACGCCGCGGTTCCCTCAAGAGTTCAGGCGTAGGTATAACGTACCGAGGCACGGCAGAGCGCTCTTGAGAGACAAGACAAAGAATGAGGGTATAATGGCCGTTGTAAATTCAACTTCAAGTCGTACTTCTGCCCGCGGGGCATTCAATTTCGAAACTGCACAATCTCGCGCGCATCGTCCCGCTCCGCACCGCGCGGCCACGAATCATAAAAAAGTCACCCCTCGTCGTCTTCCTGGGAGTATGACGCAACACCGATCGGATTTTCTTCCCAATTACCGTCGCGTTTCGATTAAGATTTGGCTAAATTTATTTCCACCGCGTCTCGCGTCTCTCGTCTCTCGCCGAACGTTAATTACATGCTAATTGTAAGCCGCAGATCGATCGTGAGCCTGGGACACGTGCTGCGCATTTGACTCTATATCCAGAAATGACAGGGCCGCGGCGAGCACGATTATTCAAGCCCGAGAGCGAAAATCTGTGGTTTCGCGCGACGATTTCTCCCGATTTTCTCCCTTCTTCATTCTCCTCTGGTTTTTTTTTCAAAATTTTGCTCGTCACGCGTGCGATACGACCGATATGCATGTCCGTCGGAGATGAGATCCAGGTACCAAAAAGGAAGTTTTAGGGCGTACCTGCTATGAAATTTATTCGGGAAACACCCAATACCGGGTATATCTACGTTACACGGCGACGTCGTACACGCGTGTACTCGCAGAGTAGAGGTATACAATCGTGTAGAACGAAACGATTCTTTGGTACGGAACGGCAGGGTTTAACCGTTACTGGCTCCATGACTCGCCTACACGTATGCCTACAAGCTGCTGAGCTAATGGACGAGTTTCGCGGCAGAAACCACTGAAATCACCCACGGGGCACGATATTACATATCGGCGCGGACGCGCGCGTGCGCCTCACGTCCGGCCGCGCTCTTTTTCTCCTTTTATCTTCTCCCTTTCGCTCATCTTTGCGCATCTATGCCTCGAGTCTTCTTTTCCGATTCGGAAAAAAAGTGTCGAGTGTCGCAGACACGCGGTTAATATCATTCTTATCAGCGGCAGAGTTTGAAGATAATAAATACTCGTATGCTCTCATGTGTGAGTGTGCCTTATTTATTGGTTACGTTCGCCAGGGTGATCACGTACGCATGCGTAGGCTGTTTATGCACGACAATTTTCCACGCCGTTAAAGTTATTACATTATCAGCACGCTAAATGTCTTCGTCAATAAAGATCTTCGCTCTTTACTGTCTTCTTCAGCTTCCCTGTCTCTCTCACTCTCTTCGTATCTGACCATGCTTTCATACCTATATATCCACACACCCGTTTATGAGGTTCGGATTCCGTTAAAAGTGGAAGGAGCGTCACGACTCAAGATCGCTGATCGTTACGAACTTGGTACAAGATTTTAGAAACCACTTCTTAATTCATTCGTCAAAATTTCTCGCCTCTAATTGAGTGCAGTAATACCGCAAAGAAGTTTAATGAGACTCGGGAGAGGATCGTCGCAGCAATATCCTCGGTAGAGCGCAGCCGTAGCGGAGGCATTTTATTTTATATTTATCGGTAACGCCACTGGCATATTGTATTATTTTCAAACTCATGTATTATTCATTAGTCAGGGTGCACCGCGTTAACGCAAGGATACGTAGGTATATGCGTGCCGTGTACCTACGCTCGTGCGACCGACGCATATACCCGTGTCATTTTCGCGAGAGATATATTTATTTACACTAACCGTTCGATCTCTCACATAGTGGGAATCTTCCGCAATCTTCGACGGGCATACGGGTAGTCATTGGCAGAGATACGAGAGCCCCCCGCTCCGCCCACGAGCGCGCGATATAATCGGTGAATAAAATCGAATCCATTTTCCGGTTCTGCATTCGTCGCCGCGGAGTATCGGGCAAGATACGCCCGTATGAATTCGCATTTCGCATACAAAGGTAAAATTTCGCACCGTTGCAGTTACGGTTGCGGTCGGAGGGAGATTCGTACGTACGGGAAGTTACGTACCGCGTACCGTCCCGGTCGTCGTTGTTCGGTATTATAATAGATTCAAGCCAAAGGGTTTGTATTGAGATATCAGTAGGCACAGGTCGCGAGCACCGCGGTACTGTAATGGCCTCCTCTTCCGAGAATCACCCGGTCAGAGCCAATATACCTATACCAATGTCTACATACACGCGCGTATTTGCATACCCATGCGCATGTGAATTTCTCCGTGTGTCGTCGCACGTAGGTAGGGGTATAGCGGGCAGCGGGCAGCGGGCAGCGGGCAGCGGGCAGCGGACATGTACCCCGAGGAGGTGGGCATGTGCCAGCTCCGCGCACCGCACACCGCGCTCCGGAGAGCCATGCTGCACCGCGGACGTGGGCTTAAAAAATAATCACGTACCGGAGCACCGTGCGGCCAGATAGAGTGTATGAGATGAGAACACGGCGAAGCCATTATACCCACTCTGCCTATGAAATAAGCCATTCGAATTTATGCCCAGTACCTGCCAATACAGTTTCTTTCCCGTGGACCCGACCGGCTGATCTACGAACGCAGCTGCCGATCCAGCATAGAAATCGCGATCTCGTTAGGCAAGAGAGTTGCGCGCGGAATCGATGAAACGCGTGTATCGTTTGGGTCTGGGATACAACGATCGTCGAAGAACGATCACGGTCGGAAAAGAACGCCCGCGTCGTTTTTTATTTTTCGACACCGGTAATTGCCTGCCCCTGGTCTTTTTTCTATTCATTTCGTAAAGCTAGATGCCCAAGATAATTTCCCGCCGGCCATTTCGTAATTTTCGTCGAAGTAACATCATGTTTGAAAATCCCGCTTAATTTTCCTTGGCTTGTTACGTTGGAGAACTCTGCTGCGGTTACGCAAATTCATTTCCCGGCATGTCATCGCTCCGAGCTCCGGTCGATTCAATTCTTTCTCCTAAGTTCGACGTTAGGCGTATTCGCTAATTTTACCTTGAACCAGCGAGCAAATCCGTCTTGCGTCATACCCCAGAGAACCGATACGATCTCTGGGACAAGACAACGATGTAAACCCCGCATACGACGGACAACAAATTCTAAATATATTTATATTCCAAGAGCGGTCAGGGAAATCCCGGTATAGAGATATCTCGTTATAGAACGCCGGTCAGAACCACAATAGGTTGTACCCAGCGACGTTGTCGTATTCTCAGTATTCTCATTATGTCCCCTCGTTCGTCAGTTTTTCATGACCCGAGGCCCCGCTGGTCGTCATACCGCCATAGTCGTACGAAAACATCGGAAAATTACCATCTCGGTCTAATGCTTTTTTCAAACGATCATTTTCACCATTACCATGCATATGCGCATGGTGCAGACGCGGTGCAGACGCGGTGCAGACGCGGTGCAGACGCGGTGCTCACGGCGGTCAAGGGACGTGAAATAATTCCCACGGAGGACACGTAATCCCGTTCACTTTTTCCTCAATCGCGGTTTCCTCGACAATTTTCTGCAACTGGAGCACGCCACGGGATTCCTGCAAACACATCACATCCACGTACGGATGACACTGCACGTATACATATAGTCACAGTTGCAGTTAGGGGTACGGTCGTACGGATAAGTTTGCGGAACTGATTGCCCCCACCTCAATGATCGGCTTGCTGTCAATTATATTTATTTCATTATTATATCAGGGTGAGATAGCGATCTTTGAAAGGCGGGAGATCGGAATGCGGTAGGATTGCTTGATCAACACGGGACTCGACGAATCGTCGAACCGGTCTATAAAACGAAATTTATCTCTCCGAAAAGATTAACAAACGTAATGTCACAGCTATACCTGACGGGTGTTGGGTATACCTGGTGTTGGTTAATATCGACTCCTAGACGGTTCTGTCGAAATCCGATGCCTGCGTCTGGTTTCCGCGCTAATATCGCCCTCGAGCGATCGGAAATGCCTTGCTTAAAAATAGATTTGTACTAAGACAAATATTGACGAGCGAGTTTACCTACGCCGGACCAGCTATACTATCCTCGCTTCTATTTGCCGATAAGATTATAAAACCGTATCACGTGCGGTTTCCGGGTGCAGGAAATATTACGCATGTACGATGTCGAGTGATCGTAATCCTCAAATCAAAATACGTCATCGGCACACTCGCATACTCTATGTTTCTCCTTTTTTCCATCATTTTTTATATCTTTAGCTCGATTCTTTTTTCTTTTTTCTTTTTTCTTTTTTTTCTTCGTCAGCTCGTTCGCCGTCGTGTCGTGTTTCAGTAGTAGTTCCCGGTGCTCGGTCGGGCGTTGTTTTCTTTATTTTGTACGACGAGGACGGAGATAGGAAGTTAGCCGTAGGGACCACGATTTGGAAAACCCAACTGTGGACGGCCTTGGATTCAGTGGCCCCTTCTCTCCGACGAAGACGGCGTCGCTCGGACCTCGTTAAACCTCTCTCCGGGCGACGAAGAGGCCGAGCCACGGACAGACGCGACTTTTACGAACCCACACAACCCCGCGGCATCACATCCACGTGTGCGTCACCCTTGTACGTATAACGCGCGCCCTATTCCGACTCACCGACTGACTGACTGACTGACTGACTGACTGACTGACTGACTGACTGACTGACTCGGGACCAAAGGAATCGACCGAAATTAACAATCGCTTGAAACGCAAACGATTCTTTTCTCTGGATGTAGCGTCCCTATTTTGTTAGACGTTTGGATGCTCGATATTTGCACACTGTCTTCTATTCCAGCCTCGGTATCCGTCGGTGTCGTTGGTTGCGGATCGATCTTGGAGTCCTTCTGATGAATAATTATATTTTGGGGCCCGGTCACTTTGATCGAGGGTGAAATACCGAAGAGAAGAATCGAGTGTCGGTAAAGAAGACGGGCCTCTGTTTCGCCTGCGGCCCATTTATCGCGTAGCAAAGTGAAAGACGTTGGGAAGAAGGATAAGAGGTTCGTAAAACGAGAGAGGTTCGAGCGAGTTCGAGGCTCGACGAAGTGAATAGAAGGAGGCGCGCAAGATAAATAAACCGGTGGCTGCGATAGCGTAAACAGTAACACAATCCCACGTAATGGCAGCAGTATAACGCTACACCGAAGGCGCATCAAGCAACAGAGTTATGGAAGATCTCGACCCTCACCCATTGTCCGGCTGGCGTTATTAAATCTTTTTATTGCGGCCGCTTACGCGTTTCGCCGTATCCGATCCTCGCGGATCTCCCCATTCCCGCATTTCATCCAACCGTTGGCGTTGTCATTACTCGTTAGGCACCTCGTTCCGAAGTTAACTCAAGGGAAATATCGGGGGACGAAACCACCCGATTATACCATCGACGTGTATAGAAGCTTGAAACTTGAAACTTGAAACTTTCCACGTGCGATTACTCGGCAATAACTCAAATATTGCCTCTTAACCATCGGTACAAACTTTGTCTCTGGATCTGACATCAGACATCGGGATTACCGCGTGATTAAGAAGCGCGCGTAAATACCTTACGCAAGCGTGTATCTATACAGGTAGGTATACCATAGAATGTGTGTCTACGCGAGGCACTGCCTGTGACGTTGATTCGCAAATCGCAAACCGCGAGTCGGGTATAATATAATACGCGGGTATGGAAACTGATTCCTATAGCTAATGACGAACAAATCCGACGATTCATTAGACTTTCATAAATTCTCGTCGATTTACCAAAATTCAAACAAATTACATATAAAACTAGACGCAAATTAACGATCACGCAACCGGCAGCAACCGAGAGCTACCGGTGGTAACGCTTGCTTAAAGGTCAGACGTCGTGAGCTTCTCGATACAGCCAAAAGCCGAGACTGTTACGCCTGTTCCACGCACTGTTGTTTTTTTCTTCCCATGTACATCGACAGCGACGACGATCAGCTAGAATAGATCGAATTTTAACAGAACGGATACGTTGAAAAAGTATACCGGGGGATTTCCCGCGGGCAAGTGATCCCCACAGACCCGCCAACGTACTATCGAAATTCAAGGCTTACGGCTGGTCAACATGTGACATTATTTTATCAATAATCGGCCATTCGGTCCGTGGGAGGTGTTTGCCCAAAGTTTGCGGCATATACGTGGTACGATGTCACGTGGTACCGGAAATCGTTTGAAACAAATCGGCACGTGGTAGAGGTAGAGGTAGAGGTAGAGGTAGAGGTAGAGAAGAGAAAAGAAGGAAAGAAAAAAATCGAGTGCGGGATTGACATTTAATCAGCGTGATCGTGCGGTCATCCATTATATTCTGGCACAGTTGGGTATAATACGAGCTGGGCGAATGAAATCGGGTGTGTAGTAAGAATTATTATTCACCGCGGGAGACAATTCCGTAAAATCCAACGAAGAGTTATCAAATCGAGTAAACAAAAAGTTGAAAAGTTGAGAGGAAAAAAAGTGGTAAAAACCCGGTGACGGAACGGTCTACGTCTATCGACTACGGTGAAAAGTTGTCGAACGATCGGTGGGAATGAGAAAAATGGCGCCGTGTAGTACCTCCGCGTACGTCACGGTTAAAGAAACAAAGAACGACGCTGACTACGCGGTGCGGTGCGGCGCGGTGCGGTGCGGTGCGGTGCGGTCGTATAGTAGTTGAATATCCGAGCGGTGGGGGGTATTAGACAGGGACAGTTTCTACCTTGAAGGAGCCTCTGTTCTCTCGGCTGGGAGGGAAGAAGGATTTTTGTGACGAGAGGACGAGTTACCGCGGTCCGCGATTCTTCGTTTCGCGGGGAACCCGAAACACGCCGGGACACAAGACACGCAACTGTCATGGCGGCCGCACGTGGCGATCGAGGATTAAACGTCAAATTTTCATAAAACGCCCAACAACTGTCCCAAAGAGAATCATTCGACCATCAATCACCGGAGTTTGCTTCGAACATGTGATAAGTGGAGTTTTTGTCCTTTTCGTGCGTTCATTTTTTTTTCTCCGTTCCTCGCGAGATTAGGTGCACGCAAGCACGTGCGGACCTCTGGATTCTTTGAACGTTCGAGGGGGATTTCGGTCTCGCACAAAGTTGTAAAATGTGAAGAAAAATAAGTCAGTTTTATTTATGATAGTTCATACGAATCGAGTTGATAAAACTACCGCTAGCTGTGATAATAATTATAACCGGAGGCTGTGTTAAAAACTTGCAGCTTTATAAAGAAGTATACAAATATCCATTTGCGATTACGGCTGTTGAATTTCAACTACTAATTATTTATTCATCGATTATTCCGTTAATTGGATCTGCGAAAACATGGCCGTATCTCTTGAGATGTCGTTCGCAATGAAGAAAAAATGCCATACCTACATTGTTTGAGATGTAAAAAGAAAGACGCGCTAACTTGACTATATACACGGGGTGCCCTAAACGCTAACTATAAATCACGAGTAATCCAGAAAGTGACGCTGCTCCGTATCTTGACGTCGGTGATTTCGAGTCTCTGAAATAAGACTGTCGCCCGGAGGAGATTGTACTCGTTCTTTGGTACGTATTTATACATTCGGCAACGATGATTTCGTATGATTGCAGCTCTTTTCCGATGCGATGCCCGATACACGTGAACTACGCAAAGCATCACTCGCCTATGGCCTGTATCGCGTGTGTGTGCGTATGTGCAATATCGTACGTATAATACACAATCTCGCGAATATAAATAAATTTATAGTTCGTTCAATCGCGAAGGTAACCGCGTTTCGGTATACAACTCAAAGATTACAGAGTTTGCGATCCAGAATTTCTAGGTTTACGTATCCTACCACTTGATTTTTAGAGTCTGCAAATCACTTTTTTACAACTATACAACTCGTCTGTGTCGCGATATTATCATTATTTTTTCCATGCGTCATCTTCCGAAACCGAAACCGAAACACGTTATCTAGCCTCGATGAAGCGAATTCTGCAGCATTAGATTAGATAGCGAGCTTTAAAATCGGCGTAAATGGCGAATAGATCCGAAATAAAGAAGCTAACAACGCGAGAGATACGAGATACATAATTGAATTCTAATTCGTGCATGGGTACGAGTTTATTTATTTCACGCGTAGGCTACTCACCCGTGACTTATTGAGCATAGACCCGGCCTGCAGCTAATAATCTAGTCTGGTATCTAATTCCGATTCCCATTGTCATCCAAGGACTCGAGCGGAGCCGGTCACCGGGGATGGGGACGGGGACGGGGACGGGGACGGGGACGGGGACGGGGACGGTAATTCACGAATATCTGGGCACGGACGTCAGATTTCGTCATCGTCGTGACTTGACGTCATCCGAGTCTCTCTGTACCCGTGCGTGCTACCTGTGTGAGACAAGCCGAGTTTGAAAAGGCTTCGGAATTATTTGACTAGCGTTGATAGTAGGATGAACGATTTCTTTTGGACGTTATAGTTATTTCTTATTTCTTTATTTTCGCTGCTCCGCTCTCCGGTCTCTTCTCTCTTCTCCGATCCACACGGTCGGCGAGTGCGAAAGGGTGCAACAACCGCGGGCACGTGCCGCTGAAACAAAGACTCGTGTTTTCACGATAGTTGTAATTTGTGACGCAATCCTTGTGGGATTAGAAAGTAATCTGTTCCTTGTGACGTCACGAGCATATACCGAACCTGGCTCGAGTCATGGTCCTTGAACCTTTTTTCGGGTCGACGAACGCGAAGAGGTAACTACACGAAACGCCAGTGCGGTAGGCAGCCTAGCCAGCTCGGCCATCTTGGTTCACTCTACTTTAGGCGTGGCTCTTTTTTTTTGTTCTTCTTTTTTTCCCCTCTTCTCGTTGCCTATTTTCAAACTCGTGCCAACGCGATACCTATCTGTCGGCTATCCGTCACCAATTCGATACAGCCAATTTATCCAGATTGTGAAATAGACGGATGACGAGGAGAAAAATATAATATTGTACCTACGTAGTTCGAATGATTTCTCATCGACAATTGCCGATCTGTAATATAGGTGCAGGTACCTTTTGCTACAATAGCCAGCGCTGATCGCGAATTAAGTGAGGCGCGAATAGATATTTCTATGGACCGGCTAAATATAATATCAGCGGTGAAACGCTGTCGGGTCTATTTTCCAAGTTCGTTGAACAAACGAAGGATGATGGAAATAGATCGGCAGAGCAGATTTGGTGTGATTACTTGATAGCTAATATGAATCCATTTCGCAATGCTCTCACAATCATCGTCGTCGGCTTCGGCTCTGACGATTACAACGACGAGGACGGGGACGAGCGTATGATAATTATAATCGAGACGGAACAGAAACAAATGTTGTCAGAACTCAGATGTAGAAAGAGAGGTGTGTGTGTGTGTGTGTGTACCTCGGAGTGATGTGTGGGATACGGGGGACTCGTGACGTCAATCGAGCCAAAAAAAAGGTGTTAGTGAAGGAGAAAGGGGGGAAAAGAAACGAGCGAACCGGAAACACGGGAGTACGTAACCCGCGTGGATGGCCTACGGGAGTATGGGAACGGGGAACCTGCGTCTATACATATTCGAATGGTTACGCAACGAAGGACTTTTACTCTTAATTTTCAATCAGTGACGGTAATACGACTATCGAGAAAATCTCGACACGCGGTGATTCCGCAAAGCGTTGCAGTTTCTCTTCGATGAAAATCGGCGACGTTCGCTCAGCTCCCAGAGATTCGTTCGACTCAACCGAGCGCCCGACCTCAGCAAAACGATAAATTATTATAGCCTTCTGATATTTCTAATTAAATTTAATGAGCTTGCCAAAGCCGCAGGGCGAACGAATGAATTGTGTACTTGCGTAGTATTTTGTAAAATATTGTCCACGTCAGAATCGAGCCGAGCGCCGATTTATACATCGCCGGCCTGTAATAATTCCTGGGATATTTTTTCATTATCAAATTTTATTGCGCCACACCGTGTACCCAGCTGTACCGTGTACCGGCGTCTTCGTAAATCAAACATTTTCGCCTACAGCCCCCGGCGATCGAGGGTAGGGTAGGTGTACGCCCGTACCTACGCGTGGCAGGTATAACATACCTACTTGTCCGAACAATGAGATCCTAAACTGACCCATAAACCGACCTAGAGATTTAACGAACCGCTCTCGGATTATGCACGAACCGCGATCTCTCGAAGCTACGCGCCTCGTCGCCTCGTGCACGATAGTATTCGCGGTATACCTACGTGTATTATCGTTTATTTCGCGTCGACCTTTGCGGGGCACTACGTCAAGATGTCAGACGCGACCCCAGGCCGGTCTTATTACCGGGCGTACCCGGTGTATGTGTACTCTGGACCTGAGGGAAGACCGTAATGGTCTCACAAAGCGAAACAAAGTCAAGTCAGGTCAAACACAAGACAGGCAATAAACACGGGGAGAGATAAATGGCCGTTATGCATCTCCCGGAATGGTACTTTACTCCTTAAATACGTCCGTCGTTACCCTCCGCCTCCGCCTCCGCCTCCGCCCACGTCCGCATTATACGCGAACCATATTTACACACCGGAGGTGAAAAGCCGCCCGGAGCCGATGCAAATCCGTCGAGTCATTCTCCTTTCGCGTGAACCATGCAGCGATCAAAACTCTACTGTTATCCTTTATCGTTCCAGATGCCACAGACGGTGCCATCGGCCAGTGGGTTCTCGTTGTCGTTCGACTACAGCCCCTTCGCCTTCGACCTTTCCCTGCTACCCGACGACCACGATTCCCTGAGTCCCCAGAGTAACCTCCTGAAACCGCCCCAGATCAAGCGGGAGGCCTGCTCCCCGAGGCCGGGATCCCCAAACACGTACCCCAGCCCACCCTACCCAGGACTCTGCGGGCAACTCTCGCCGAATTACTCGGGTAGCGACGGTTCGCCGGGATACCCTACGAGCCCTTACTACGTGCCGCAGAGTCCCCAGAGCGCGCAGTTCTACCCCAGGAGTCCCGAACCCCTCAAGCAGCCCGTCAAGAGGGAGAAGAGCTTGGACCTTCTGGCCATCCTGCAGGAATCCAGGTGAGCACCTCGACACCCCTTTGCCCTCTGCCCTTTGCCCTTTGCTTGGGTACAGTGTTTCTTCGGTCCCCCTTTACTTGAACGCCGTTTCGTTCCAGACTCTTGGCCGAAAGTCTCGGGTACAAGGAAGACTCGACGGACTGCACCGTGCCCTGCACGCCACCGCGGACCGAGGAGGACATATACAACTCGCTGGACACGGACTTCTTCGCAAAGAAGGGCGATTCGAATCCGCTGCTGAAGGAGATACTCTTCAAGGAAGAGCCCATCTCCGAGTCGTCCTCCCCCGCCCCCGCCCCGGTCTCGGAATACGAAAACTCACCGCTGCGAGAGCTGCTCTTCAAAGGCACCCTGCACCAGAAGGTCCCGGCTGACCCGGAGAAGGACCGCGCCAACCCGCTGCACAGGGAGGAGAATCTCTTCAAGGAACATTCGAAAAACGACCATCAACTGCTCAGGGAAGTCCTGCGGGACACGAGCTTCCAGAGAAAGTACAACCTCAGACCCGTTGACCTGGGGGGCGTCGGGACAGGCTTCGTTGAAGACATGGAGGGCAGCGAGTGCGTCGGCGACCTGGCCAGGGAACAGCTGGAGCCCGTCCTCAGTCTCGCCATCCAGCAGCTCCAGAAGGACTTTGACAACACTTGCGTCGCTCTCGGGATTCATCCCGGTAAGTTGATTCGACGTTGCGCGGTCACCTGTGACATTCCCGGCCTCGGATTACACATTTTTGGGAAATGTTTACCGAGACGATGACACGCTCTCGTACGCCACGCCCACTCTCTGTCAATTTTTACAATTCGCTTCACACGAATTTCACGTGTGTAATTGTCGGCTACCTTGCCCCGAGCTACGTGGATCGTGTGGGCAGCGATGAGACCGGTTCCATCTATTGGTCTAACCGGTGACGTCATGCCTCGGAATAAGTCACTCACTAATCGCCGCGTGGTAGCCAGGGGTTATGAAACTATAGCCGATGAACCCGAAGGCCACGCGAATTGGCTGATCGGTTGATCAACTGAACTGATCGGAAACGAGTCCTGACCGATTTTCCCATTTTTACTGACAATTTCGTTCCCTTCCTTCGATTCAGAACCGAGGCGATGGAGTGCCGCCGACGTTGCCGCGTGGGTCCAGTGGGCTCGCAGACAGCTCCAGCTACCATCGGTACCGTTGGAGAGTTTCAACATCGACGGTGCTACCCTGGCGGCTCTCACCGAGGAAGACTTCTGCCAGAGAGCTCCCCAGGTGAGATATAATATTGATAATTGATTCTGTCGGGGTGGTATTCTTCAACTCCCGGCTAACTTCGTTCTCCGTTACTCGACCCTGGACACCGCGGTGCTTAACGAGTTCTTAGTAATCGAAGCAGCGCCGCGGTGTGTTCAGGCTGTACCTATACATACCTGAATCCGAAGAAACCCGACAGGACCTCACAATTCTGCGGCGAAAGTGTTGTCACAAAATTGAGAAAGTGATTTTCTGAGAATTGCGCGGCGGTGAAATGATTTTCTCAACTTTTTACCACGTGGGCATACGTATAACTTGAAACTGTGGAACATGTCCGGGAGGTGGAGAGGTGTCGAATTACGTAACGTCGTTGACGAGGTGGAATTCGTTACCTGGAAACACACATCCACGGAAATTGTCCGCGTGAGAAAGTTTGCGATCTTGAATTCAGTCGAAAAGCAAAGCCTTGACTCATCGGGCAAAGGCATTTCATACTCTGCTCGTCGAATTCTAGATCATTGCCAAACGAGCTTGTGCAACGATCCCATCGGTCAGCGTGACGTTCACCGTTTCCCGGAAAACCGTTTGGAAAGTTGAATTTCATTCGATTTCATCAAAGTTTCGTCAGTTGCATCAGTTTTCATTCACGGCTGACGTCCTATGACCATTCGGCACTTCTTTTTCCTGCGAAATGTCGTTTTTACTCCGTCTCGTTAAGGCAGGGTCCGATCGCAACTCATTTCCTGCTTCGGTGAGTGGTTTTCTTAACGATCCAGATCGCGAGCAAAAAGTGTGGTAAAGGGGAAGAAAAAGAACTTGCCGATTCTCTCATGGCGACTGCCTTTGTGGCGTAAACACTTTTGAGTGGAACGAAGCGGATTGACGCATAGATGGCTACCGAGTATATACCTACATATAATCATTCGCTCCGAGATACTTATACCTATATACATATGTATAGGTATCTCGGAGCGAATGATTCATCGAAACATCAACCGTATAATCTTATATAGTAAAAGGGCGATAATCGATTTGGCGCTCGACATCGATATCTATTTTTCGTTGCGCCAATTATAATTCGCACCGCGATCACTGGTCCAAGGACGTCGGAACGATTGCGCAATTCGCAATCGGGCATGGGCCTAAGATCTCACCGGGATTCTCGGGATCCTCGGTATTCTCGGTATTCCTGAAACCTGAATAACTCGAGGAACGTGTCGCGTTTGATCACCGCTCCCGACGCATCATCACCGAGACGCGCGACGCGTTGTCTTCGATCCGATCGCGGGGATTGGTCAAGGAGTGCGGATCGAGATCTCGGATTGGTCGACGCTCACGCTCGGACTGGATCACCGAGCGAGTTCGCGGGCTCCTCCGAAGTGGGTCACATACACTGTGTAGTCATTGTGCGCGCTGCCGCGCTGCTTTCTCTTTGCGCGAACGATGAGGAATTCTAACGCTCGTTTATTGCGTCCCGCCGCGCTCTTTCCTCACATGCACTCAGAGTCGGTTGGCTCGAAAAATCGCAGAGGTAAACGCGGTGCCTTAGTCACCTCTCTCGGCTACAGCCACAGCCACAGCCTCGCACGCTTGTATTACCTATACTATATTATACACAGTATTGCATCCAGCTGTGGATTATTGTTACGAAATATCAATTCTATTTATAGTGCGGTAGCATGCTGCACGCTCAGCTGGAGATATGGAAAGCCGCGGTCGAGGAGTCCCCGAGGAACACTCTGGCCGCTTCGTGGAGTCCACCGGGAGTCGCTGTGACTCCGGCCAACGGCAACGGCAGTGGCAGCGGCAGCGGCAGCGGCAACGTTAGCGAAGCCGCTCCGAGTGTCCCGCGGAATCCCGGAACGACGTCCGCCGGGAACGGGACATCCTGCTCCATGGATTACTCGGACGGTAGGTGTCGCGAGAGGGAACTATTGCCGCCGGTCGCGATTACGCGTGTACGATCGTGAATCGTTTGACGGGTATAATTGCCATTGCAGACGAGGAGGAGGAGCCGAGTCCCGTGCCGACGAGCGGCGGGAAGATACGCAACGGTGGTTCCCACATCCACCTGTGGCAGTTCCTCAAGGAACTTCTCCAGAGCCCGGGGGTCCACGGGTCGTGTATCCGGTGGTTGGACAGGACCAAGGGTGTCTTCAAGATCGAGGACTCGGTGCGAGTCGCTCGGTTGTGGGGTAAGCGCAAGAACCGGCCGGCGATGAACTACGACAAGCTCAGCCGTAGCATAAGGCAGTACTACAAGAAGGGGATTATGAAGAAGACGGAGCGCAGTCAGAGGCTGGTGTACCAGTTCTGCCACCCTTACTGCCTCTAGGGTCTTTCGCGTCGTCGGTTACGTCCGTCCGCCTCCGCGTTCGGTGTTTAGAATTAAGGTTAGGTTTACCGGAGACATTTGCTCGACTTCCGATCGGACAAAAACGTTGAGATAAGTCTTGTTTATCGGCAGTAATTGGAATTCGATCGAAGTCGAACAAAACTCGATATTACGACTTCCGACTCTTTAAAAATAATTCATGACTCAACACCTCGTGGGAAAGAGTTGAAAACCGGAAGTCACTCTCTAGATCCACCGATGTTTGAGTTATTTGTGTTTCGCACGCATAACTTGAAACATGCGAAGGTGGGTGTTTGCTTCTCGTACGCCAATCTCGGCGAATAATAAGTTACAATAAGTTACAAGTATTCTTTCACTCTCTTAAATATCCGATCATGTTAGGATCTTTCGACCGTTAACGCGTTAACCTCTTACTTATCGTACTCGTAGGTGAGCATCGCGCGGGAGGTACGTCCCGCGAGTGTCTTCTTTATTACTTTATGTCGTCGCTTTTTCTTTGACTCTTAGTTGTTATGTTTCTTTTCTTACGAATAGTTTCGATCTTTGCGAAAGAAAAAAGAAAAAACAAAAAAGAAAAAAGAAAAAAGAAAAACGAAAAACGTATACCTAAGCCTCCTCTTATATTTGCTTGCTGGTCTCAGTCGTGGGATGCCATAACGTCACCGGCCAGCTTTAGCGCGTGGAACGATTCGCTGCTGCTTGGCTGGCCTCGCTGTCTTCCCAAATCGAATGAAAAGAACAAAGTGAAAAAAAGAACTGTTCAAACACGGTGTAATGAGAAGAGAGAAGGATTTCAGGTTTTGCCTCGAAACTCTACCGTATCGGGCCTCGATATTTACCTCTGACCCGTTCAAATCGTTTCACCGTGACGAATGATCGACTCTCGACATCGATCGACGCGCGAAACGATTCATTCCGTGATCGATTATCTTCGGCAGAGGGATTCTCTTGGATGGAATAAAAATGTATTTTACTCTCGTCGCGATTCGTTTCTGTTTCTAAGCAAAATAGTAGTTGATGAAAAAATGGGTTGAACAGCAGGTGACAAACGCAACCGCAATACGAATGAGACTGGTGATTTTGGTCCCATATATCTATGATATATTCAACTTTGTATGTTCCATGAACGATTAGAAATTTAAGAATTATTGATTAGGGAAAGGCTCACGTGGGCCGCCGTTATAGTTATAACTATATACGATACATATGCAGTATCAGATCTATAATTAGATGCGTGCATCTAAGATTAAAATTAGTCTTTCATTTTCCGTTGGGGAAGAATCATCCGTCATCCTTCTCCGCATTATTATTTATCTTAACGCGCACCTTATACTATTATTTATCTTACTTCTACGCGTAGGTTAGGTACATTGAAACTTTATCAGATTATTATTATGAATATAAAATTGTTTATCCGACTCGGAATATTCTCGTACGTATAACAAAGACCCATAGAGAGATGATAATTGCTCACCAGGCCTGTAAATTGCCAAAATTGTATTTATTCTTTACACCTCCGCGACAGATTCGATATCGACGATCGCCTCTTACCTCTCTGTGCGTTTGACACTCTCCATCGGTCTTTGTCAACGAAAGATTTCACTTCGGGTCGTAAAGTTGACGCAATACGTATTGCCTATACTCAAAAGTTACGATTTATATTATTATTATTATTATTATTATTATTATTATTGTTATTATTATCATCATTATTATTGTTATAATTATTATTATTGATAATTTGAATTGATATAAAATGTAATTATTTCAGGCGAGGAGAATTTATAAAATCTCATGATTGTTGAAATAAATTGTGTTAAATAAAAGATGTTTCCCCCTACGGGGGGGGAAATCATCTTCTTCTAAACCTCGAATAAAGAAATGAGCTCTTCTTTAGGCGATTTTTAGACGGTCAATTATTCGATTGTAAATAAAATATATGGTTACGAAATTTTATCAAGTAGTTGGGTATAAAAAATACTGTTTACGTGTACATTATTGAATATTAACAATAATATGTTAACATGCTCATGATGTAATAAATACTATAAAATAATTTATAAAATCTATTCTAAAATATAGATGGGTAATATATACGTATAGACTCTCAAATATATTGTTAAATAATTGTACGATTGAGATACTAACTTGAAAAAAAAAAAAAAAAAACTTAAAACCATCGAGTATGATTCCGAGTCTTGTCTTTCTTCATTCTTTCAAAGTAGTTGCCAACTTTTATTCGACATAACTAGATTTTTCGAGCCAGTGAAAGTCTCGCTGGCGAAAGTGAGAAATGATTCACTTGCTCGATACGCGCAGGACCATAACCCGACCGCAGCGTTGCACAAGTGTCCCATAGCCGTAGTGAATCACTACACCGTGCACGCACGCACGTGTTTCACGCATTGACGTCACGCGCATTCTTCACTTCTTTCCCTGATCTTCCGATCGCACGAGGTGGCGGATAATGATAACAAAGTTTGCTCGTCATTTTTAATTACGGGTCTGAACAATTTCATCCACGGACTCGCCGATCCCCCGATTCGAGAATGAAATACGTGCAATAAAGAATGGGTTTTGAACCTTAGGTACGGCGAGAAGTGAGATAGAAATCTGGAAAGAGATGAAAAGAAATCGTACGGAGTACGGCGTTTATGGGCATAACTGGCGGCGCGAGTTGGGGGCGTTTCTTGTTTAAGCTGGATTTACGAGGATTTAATCGGACAATTAATCTAATGCCTTGTTGCAACAACACCTCGGCAAGCCGGGCGCCCGCGTGCGGTTCAATAGTGCGGAGAATAAATCTCGCAGCCCGGAGCGAGCTTCGGCTTTGGATAGACAGAGATTTGAAACACGGTTTAGATCAAGGGGAGAACTCACTCCGGCCGCGGGTAGCCTGCCGGGGAGAGAATCCCGCGATAACTACACGGGATTAAAGTTAATAACTGCAGCACCGCCGCACCGCCGCACCCAGTGGAACAGAGATGCAAAGAGATGCCGTCCGCGGGAAGATAACGCGCGCCCGGAATGCGAGAATGCGGCGAAAAGTGCGGGCCAGCGATATCTCCCCCCTCCGTTACCATCTCCACAGTCCACACCTGTAGGTAGGTACCTACTTGTACTACCACAACGCCCGATTAATCAAATCGGGACACAGTTTAATCAGCGAAGCACGGCGGAGCGATCGCGGGAGGATTAATTATTCCGATAGCCCGCACGGCTCGGTGCCCAATTTTCCGCGTCATCGTCCGTATACCTATAAATAAATTCGAGCCGCCCCGTGCCCGCACTGCGAGGGTACAACTTTCCTGATTCGCTGTTACCAAATAATTGCGAATTTTGCCTCATCGTCAGAGATTTACCGGTTCACGTGGCGAAATCCGTCGATTCGAGCTGCCGCGCGGCATTCGTTGTCTTATTGCCCACGGAGGTTGGTTGGTGGGCATATGCGAGATGCGGTGCACCGTGCACCACAGGCGCTGCGAAAAACACCCCCGCATTGCCGGGCGCCGAGTCCGACATCCGCCAAGGACGACAACATTCTCCGCGAAACTAATTGCCAACTATACTCGACTTGGCTGTGTGCGCGTGTGTGTGTGCTCAAACACAGCGGAGCAGTCGACGTCGGGGCACAACGGTGCGGTGGTGTAACGCCTATCTAACGTGTATATCTGTATTTATAGTTACACACACGCACCAGTTTACTATCCAGCTATCCTATCCTATCCTATCCTGTGCTATCCTGTGCTATCCTACCATTACCCCACGCCGCATCTGTATCGCTATCTATATCTACGACACTCGTTGAATTTATTGCTCCTCGTCGCGGTACAACGTGCAATTTATACTTTCATTGCTCGGGACACAAAGATCCCCGCGTCAAGTTATCCACATTGGTGTTTGCCCCGGTGCAATCATGACTCTGGGTATAAACGTCGCGTTTGTCTTGTTGCGCGAAATCCTTTTTTCCTTTTTCCGCTCCTTCTCTCGGGTCAGGTGACCGAGTACCAACTATTCGGAGGACTTGAAATATGAAATGGCAATCTTCCGCGAAGGCACCGCGCGGGTACCCCGTCATTTGCGAAGGGATCGAGGTTGTAATTTACGGGGATCTATTCTCTTTCCGGTTGAAAAATAAGGAGACAAAAAATAATCGTGAGAAAATGAATTATGAATAACTGTGATTACGCGAGACGCCAAGCGTGAAGCGTGACATTATACTTGCCACGAGGGAATCGGGCTTCTCCGGCCAATGAACGACAATTATCCAAATCCCGTTATTATAATTAAAATAGGGAAACGGTCCAACGTCCGCCGCAAGGGAGGCGGAACGCTGGTACATGTCGGATAAATGAACGATACCTACGCAAAATAATTCGAGGCGAGAAGCCCTGTCCGCGACGACAGGTACAAGAAGCGCTCCCCGAGCGTGAACATAAATCCAAATTAGCGGCAACACATCGCGTTTAGCTCGGCACGATAGGACGTGGTGCACCTAAAAGGAATCTCCACCCCTCCGCTCCTACCTCCGAGCCAGCGTTGCTGCGAAACCGCTATCTCCCCGAATCTGGTATCACAATTTGCGGTGAATACGGCGAATGTACGACAAGTCGCTGTTAAACACGGGGTAATCCGTAATGGGTAGACTCGGGGAAGGGAGAGTACGTCCATCCGAGGCCACGAATTACTCTGACTCAGCGTCAGCGTCGGACTCAGGCTCAGATCGTGGATCCAGTCTCCTGCGGCACGAGACGAGGACGTTCGGATGGGATGACTTTTCATTTCTCCGTTTTAATACCCCATACCGCCTATTGAAGAGCATCGAGCGTTGCTAGGGTACGGCGGGGCCACAACATTGCGCCCGTTGCTAAGGACGCCGGTAAATGTCAGGAGCTGAGACGCGGAGCGGTCGTGTAGTTGTGTGTCCCTCCGGAATCCATGAATGACGGATTGAATTGAAACACAGCGAGTTATAATAGCAATAGAGAAATACCGTTGGAGCGTGATTCAGTGATGCCTGTACCAAATATACCGTGAATGAGTAAGCCGAGAGTGGTGAATGATACATTATCGTCAATCGTCCGAGCATGTCCGAGCATGCCGCGGATCGAGTTGGAAAACTAACCGCAGTCGCAGTTCCCGGTCTCACGATTATTCACTGACAGAGAGGTTGCAACACTTTTAATGGCTCACGCGGTTATTCCAGTAACGGTAACCCGGCGGGTGTATTGAGAGACGTTGCGTAAGCCGCGCATTGCCCAGCGGCGATTGGAAATTGAAATGAACAGGAAAGTGTCCCCGAGAGGTCGAAGACGCGGCCGGTCGAATTCGGAGCTAAAGTATGTCGAGACCAGCGTCGACGGATCGACGGATTTCAACGTCGACGACGAGTCGGACTCGAATCGGAATATCAAGTACACCAGTACCCCGATGAAGACGAGCGCAGACCCGGGGGATCGTATTCAGCGGCTGTCGAGCGCCCCGAACTTTGACTCAGAAGAATCTACGGACCCGGTCGTCAGAGCTCAAGCGAGGCCTCCGAAGAGACGGAAGAAAGAGCGAGTCGCCAGTGCCAGGGCGATCGAGAGCTTCGATCGCGGCGATAGGAGAAGACGCAGGTCGAAGAGGAGGAGTATCAACGATAATCCCAAAGGACGCGACGAGAACAACGAGATGGAACGGCTGAGCAAGCAGAAGAAGGTGCATAAACCAGGTGACCGCTGTCTCTCCGCTTGACCGATCGGCTGTAATTGGAGGTGGGTAAACGATTGTTTCGGCATCTTGTTCGTTTCAGGGAAAGAAGAGTCCGCCGAGCTGCCGATCGCGGAACTGTTGCGAAAGGCTCAGGAGAATCAAAAGAGTTTGCAGACGAGGTGGGAGAATCCCGCGCCACTACCGGAATTGACCACGGACACGGTGTACGTGCAGGGTAGGAAGGGATTCAGCGCTGTTAAGGTGGAGAATTTACGGAACGAGAGAAGCTGCGGCGACGGATCACTGAAACCTGTCCACGTCGCTATCAGGATACACGATTTCTCAAAAACTCTGATGTTCTTTTGCCAGGGGTTGCTCGGAGGCATCGCCTTGAGCCAGGTGATCCTTGTGAGTTGGAAACAACTAGCCGTTCACTTTACTTGATTTTTACGCATCCGAATTTTTCAGGCACCACACATTCCGCAAACCGTCACCGGCTATCCGGCGCACGTGATGTCGGGAATATTCTTATTCCTGGTCACCGTGTCTCTGGTCGCAGCGATGGACAGGTAAGCCGAAGACATCCTCTTAAACGGTGCCCCCACATGTCAATTTCTCAACGGTTCAATGAGTCAATGGTGCTGTCTAATCGCCTAATCAATTTCAAATACTTCCAGAATAGACCTGGCGCACCTGGACCTGGAAAATCTTCGCGAGATATTCTCTAATCGGTGTATCGCAATCGTTACGTTTCCGCTGTACTTGGCGGCAATCTGCATGCACCTGAGCTCGATGAATGACGAACAAAACGCTGCGAGCGTCAGTCGAAAAGCTGAGGGTTCTGACGAGGTAAGACTTTCGTCAGATGGACCGATCAGTGCGGTGACTCAAAAGTTTTCGCCGTTATATACTTTTTTAGCCAGTTGTCGACGAGGTACACGCCTCTGAACGTCAAATTCAAACCTGGAAGTTCGTTCTGTGCATAATCGCCTGGCTCTGCATTTCGCTCGGACCCAATGACGACCTGACAGCTAGAAATCTCGAGGCGATGCAGAAATACGCTAATTGAAACTTGTCCCCGGACCGATTGGCATTAACAACATATCTATACATATACGCTAGCGAGGGATTCGTACGGCTCCCGCCTCGTCGTTTGCGGCAAACATACTTCGCACGTCCGCCACTCGAGTAGTGATCGTGAAACGGCGCCACGTCGCGGAGCGATCGGTGCTTTCATCTCGCTGAATACTCACACACTGTATCAACCGTGTCGGTCAATGATGTAGAGTCTGTACGAGGAGTTGCGTGTGCTAAGGCGTCAGCATTCGAGCCAGCTGAGATTTTCCGAGATTACGTTAAATGCGGTGATTCGGTAATTGCGGGAAACATTGAAGAGTAATTTTCACTTCTGTGAGGTAAACGAGTTGTCGTACTGTTGTAAAAATATATTTCATATATTTGTATAATTGGGCAGGTAGAAAAAGGTTGTATATACATATCATATACATATCTGATATCAATTTGTATTAAAACTTGAAACGTGAGATACGTAATGCGGGAAAATATTGTTGTATAAATCAGCAGGAAATTGTTAAAATGAATCGTATCACGCAGCACAATAAATTATAACACTTGAAAAACAATAACAACAAAAATAACAATAATATCACAAGCATACCGACATGTCTGTACACTCTGTAGAGTCACATCCATTCGTTCATTTATTCGGTAATTCACGCAACAATCAACTATCAACTACTGTATATTATATTATTACTGCATCTACCTATATATTATCTACTATACATACATATAACACATTATACAGGAATGTCCCTCACCTTAATACTGATAGTTTCGGCAAACTTTGTCAAGTCAATCGTTTTTGCGCTTTGAAAAAGAAACCTGCTCACTTCCGGGCCACAGCATCTATAGTTGATTACCCTGTAATTATACAGGAGTTTCGCCAACGGCCCGTGCTTTCGCAATTTTTGTCAGAAAGTTGAATAATCCGACCTGCATGCAGTACTCGTGTTCGAGCACCAATGTGCAAATCTGACAGTCGCAGTCGTGGCTTACGCGCGAAAATTGTTCTCTGTAAGAAAACCTAGCAGAGAAGAAAAAATGAGAGAATAAAAGTATACGGGAAGAAATATCGATTATTTGAGCCAAGTTAATGGATTACGCGTAGATCGTCGAGTAAACGTCTACTGAAATTTCTTTATCTTGGATTGGAATATGTTTACTCGATGCAATGCACATGGGCGTGTCAAATCGAGTCAATCGATTCGCTTGGTTATATAATTTTCTTTTTTTTTTTTGTTTTTTTTTTCTTTCCAGCGTACAAACTCAAAGGTAGACGTGCTCGTAAGCGGATAAATTCCCTCCTCTATTCCCAACGGGCATTCGATCGCTCGTCTGTATGTTGCCGAGATTAGAACGTTCGAGATCGACGTATCCGGCGTTAGTTTTCTTTGCGTCGTCGTGGGTGACTTCGAGGCCCAAGTTGTCGTAGGCGAGGACCGTCGACCAGTGAGGATTGCCTTCCCTGGCCCTGTCCTCGGAAATGACTCTGAATCCCTGGAGGGTGACGTTCCTGGCCTGAGGTTGTACCTCGATGGAACGAACGTTGACGGTACCGGGTTCCGGCTTGTCCGTTTTGTTGAACGCGTCTTCGATTTGATTCAAACTCCGGCCTCTGGTTTCCGGGAGAATGGTCACGGCGAATATGGCCCCGATGAGCCCGGCCGCGCTGAATATCCACATCGTGATTTCCAGCCCGATCGCAGATCTCAGGTCCGGGTAGGTCTTGACCACCGTGAAGGTCATAATTTGCGCCAGTCCGGTGGTCAGGCCGCTCAACGGTCCCCGGAACCGGAGCAGGTACAACTCGGAAGTCATCACCCAAGGCAGAGTCAGGTAGCCGATCATCGAGAATCCGACGTGACCCCCCATGCACAGGAGGGGCACCCACGAGGGCAGGGAATAGTGCTTCGACAACGCGACTCCGCAGGCGAAAAAGGCCATTCCTAAGCCACTGGCGCAAGCCAGCTGCTTTCTGCCGACCGACCTGGCCAGCCCGGCGCCGATTATCGCCGCGACGAGTCGCACTCCGCCGATAGCCACGCTCCCGGCGTACTCGTCAACGGTGATTCCGATGTCCTGGAGGACGGTCACGGCGTAGAACAAAATCACGTAAATTCCGGAGAGCTGCTGGAGCGCGAAAAAGCACAGGAGGGTCAGGAAGGGCTTCCAGACGTTGGGCTTGTTCAGAGCTTTGAACAGCCCGCCGTTAGCCCTGCTGTGGCTCTCGACGTTCGATTTAACGAGCTCGCTGTGCTCCGCGTCGGTCGTCACACCCGGTCCTCGCAACCACAGCAGGGACTTTTTCGCGTCGTCCGTTCGCCCCTTGGCGGCGAGCCAGGCCGGCGTTTCCGGAAGCAGCCTGTGAGATTTCGTGTTTTTATCGTTATAGGACAGAGACACGTGTTGGAATGATCGTGGCTTTTTTTTTAAATAGTTATCTCCGTTCTTTTCGAGGGACTCACCTAACGAGGGCCAGAGATACGATGGCTGGCGCTATGCTGATGGCGGCAGCCCTCTGCCAAGTGGTGATGGCCCCCAGGGTGTAGGCCATCAAAACCCCGAGCGAGACGACTGCTGGACCGGAACTCGCGAGCCAGCCGCGTTGCTCGGGCGCTGCGACCTGGGGAATCACAGCGACCGATGATAATTGGGTATTACAATTATGAAAAGATGCCAACGAGTTATTTTCAGCTAGGTAAGAGCAACGATTCGGAGTGAGTCGTTCCACTATTGACAAGCGTGTGCGAGCGTAAAAAGGCCAAACAACACGTTACGTAGTTTCGAGGCGATAATATGTTGCTCACACTACCGCATCTAATTTTGACCGTGTTCGTTTTATACCTCGCTGACGTAGAGGTAGAGCCCGTTCGCCATCCCGGCGCCCAGCCCGCTAATAAAACGTCCCGTGTAGAGCAGAGGGACGTTCGTTGCGAGGGCGATGAAGAGCCATCCTGCCGCGTGCGGTAGAGTAGCCAGAGCCACGACGGCGCGACGTCCGAACAACTCGGCCGCAACTCCGGCCACTAGGGCGCCGATGGGGTTCGAGAGTACCCCTAAGGAGGCGACCCACGAGGTTTCCGATTCGGTAGCGAAGTTCGATTCCAGAAGTTTCGGGATCAGAACCGCGCTGAACCCTTGGGACAGGCCGACCGATATTTGCCCGGAGTGGGCAGCCAGCGCCGCAAGAATCTGCAACAATAATTTATTATCGTCAGCATCGCTGCCGTTGTTCGGGATAACGGAGCAGCTGGGCCATGTTCCATAATCTTCTATTCGTCGAAGCACGCAGTTGTAGTATTTGCGGTGGCATGTACGCAAACATTGGACTGACACGTACATACGTATTGTATGTATGTATGTATTGCCTATCGCGGGCGCTTCAGATTCAATTTCCCTGGGTGTACATACATAGGTGTTACGTGCACGTTGCGACATTCGTTGGCATTGGGATTCAACTTGACCGTTGCACAAAAGAACTATTATCGGCGTGCTGAAAAGATTCGCGATTCTGGGAATCGTCGAGTTGCGGTAATAATTAGCATGACGCTTCTTCTTACCGCAGTTGACTCGCGGCGTTTCTATGACGTCCAGAAGCGGCAAAGGACATTGTTTCGCTCAATACTTCCGAACGTCGACTGTAATGCCGATTTTTTGGTGATAAGAAAAGATCGAGTATTTGACCTCCGTGCAAAAGTTACATAATACTATTCAAATATCATCATATTATTGTATATACTTGGGAGGAACACCGAACATATACCAGCAGCTCTTAGAGTATTGCATAAGACGATACGTGGTAAGTTACGGGTGGAGTCGATTGTTACGTACTTTTAGTATCGTTTCTCTCTCTCTTTGAATTTCGTCTTGAATTTCATTTATTTTACCGAATTTCGTAACAGAGACGCCCAAGTCTTCGGACAACTGAGTAAATATTATAATTCTATAAAAAATTTCGGCAATCCTAAGAGCAACGTGGATATTTACGAGCGAGAGAAAAAGAATGGCAAGGCGAGGTGGTGTACTGCGTTGTAGGCCAAGCGCCAAACGCCGGAAATAATTCTGCTATGTATTACTTCGGACGATGATACGTAGAAAACGTCTCACTTCGCGGAGAAGGATAACGAAGGATAATATACCCGGTCCGTGAACAAGTAATTTCGGAAGATCGCGTCCGTGCTTAGGACTAATTGGAAATATTTGGCTGCCTGTGTTCGGAGCTGCGAAAATTTACTTACGGTCAATCGTCTGTTCTGCATGATGTTGAAAGTTAATCGAACTTTTACTCGAGATGAAATTTATCAAAATCCTGGTAAATAATGCGAAAATCTATCGGCAATTATTCCGCAATTCTTCCGAATCCCGATACTCGTACGACACAATCTGTATAAACTATTCAGAGATGTCGCGAATATGTCTCGTCGAGGCAGCTTACCCCGTTCGAGTGAAAACTGTGGGAGCTGATTACAAAATGACTCGAAACAGTCGATATTTGTACTTGTTCGCGGAGTGATTTTTTCCAACTGATGTACGCGTACGATAAGATTCGCGGAACGAGCTACGATTGTCAACCAGTGAGGTGGGGTACGTCGCGATATTGCCAAATCGTAGAACACGAGCATATTTTTACCTCTTTGGGCGAAATAACATTTTGCTACTTTTCCTGGGCACAAACGTATAGTCGCTATTTTCATTCTCGTACCATTGATCTCAGACGCTGATAAGAGATCTGCGACCCGATATATCCGCCGATAACTCGTGTCTCGTAAGACCGCCTGCGTATGTGGTACATTAAAAGTTTAATCAGATTCCAGGCGATCGCTGCTGTAAACAGCCGACGGTCTGGAGAATGAAAATCGACGAAACGCAATATCCGAGCTGGATCTGCTTCCGTGGCGTCAAAGGCAGAAATAGTTTAGTTGAATGGGTAATAAATAGTTCAGTTGTCGCGGCTCACAATCAGATGGATATCTTCGATCGGAATGATGGATGAATTACTCTAAACGATTGAAGAGGCAATTAAAGGCTAATCAATCAGTCATCGGCTATAGTCACTCAAACTGATTAGGTGACCTGATACAGTGATTGCACGTTTACAATTGCGAGATTGGTAACAGAAGTTCCGAGCAGCTGATAAAAGCAGGGAAAAATCGCCAAGTCAACCTAATTAAAAGTTCGCAAACGATACTCTGTCTCTGATGTGAATCTAAAATAGATGTACATATACGCTGTAATCATACATCACCGAAAATTCTGTATTTCTGTAATTGAACAGCTGTATCGACGAACTAGTACGATCATGAGTTTCCTTCATTTTACTCATGTCTGGTATTATTGTTTGTAACGGAACCATTGTTCGCACCAACGAACCTCATCATCAGAAGGTCTCGCGCGATATTTTTGAGACGGAAACAGAGCTGAAGACTCGTGGTAAGGGTTGGATTTTTTTTTTCTCATCACAAAAAACGTCTCCACGCCCCGCATTGTCCGTATACACAGGCTATACACAGGCTCGAATACGTATCGGCAAGTAGCTGCATACCGGAATACCAACATCGACGAGCACTTTGTTTGCGCGGATTGCTTCATCGCGTCGATCATGGCCGATAATGTAACTGTTGCTCTTCTACCGTGCCGCAGCTGGAAAAACAATTGAAAACATGCGCGTCTTGTTGATAGGTCATCATTTTTTATTCTGATATAATCGCAAACACGTTCCCGAGCGGTGATCGAAATTTTCAAAAGGTAAAATTTACCCAATGTTGCAGGGTAACAAGTGAGCAGCTCCGTTGTCAATTTATTATTCGTTGGCACACGATCGACGCTTTTAATTCGTGCAGTGAGTGAAAACGGTAGGCCAAAGATCCAAGTCCGTACGTGACTACGATATGGATCCTCGCATGATCGACACCCGAAACATTTGTCCTGTGTTGTGTTACATTTCCATAGCGACGAGGCCGACCAGCGTTAGCCTCGACATTAACACTTTGGACAATGTTATTTTTCATGACAGTCCCATAGACGGTTATTATTATATCCTGCGTTAGTATCGCGATTGATCGATCCATCGTCCGCAAAACTGAACTCGGAATTTCAACTCTTGATTAAATAAAATACATGGAATTCTTCAACAATGAGGAGCAACTTTCCGCCAGATATTGTAGATTACGATCGACGAGCGACAAGCAAATTTATTCCGCGAACATGTCAAAAGTTAGACGAACAAACTAACTGCATAGAAAAAGAGAGCACAAAACGTCTTTAAGAATAATATTCCTCTACGCCCGAATGAATGAATGTATGTAGTTTGTTATGTGCGTGGCCGCCCGTTTGCTCGCGAGCAAATAATGAGCCTTCAACAAACAGACGCATTTGTCTAATTGGGCCTCACTCTGAATATCCATTCGGAGTTTGGAAACTATGTAACATGTATTCCATTCAAACAGCGAATAGGCGAAGGTCGCATCGAAACTCTGGATAATAATGGTGTTGTGAGCGGTTGTATCCTTGGCGGAATCTTTTTTAAACCATTATTTTATAGTTTATCGTGAGTGGGATTTATAAAAAATAAGTATTATATACTCAAAAAGTGAGGAACAATCGGTAGATCTGCAGCAAACTCAGATATGGGATACCGCGATTGCTTCTCGCTTCGTGAATATCATTGAAATTTATCGACCGAACCGCATACCTACGTAATATATATACTTACAGACTTTGATTCCTCAAAGTGAAATATTTTCCACCAAAATTTCGCCTCGGCAATCATATCGCCGCAGGCCCGCTTCCAGTGAATCTGAAAAGATACATGGGTCAAAACTATGATCGTGAAACATCAATCGTATGCTATTCAAGTGCCAAATCTTGTCATCGAGATCTCGACCTCGCGGCTATCGTCGAACGGTAGTAACAAAATTAGACGAAGAAAATTATTGGGTTACATTTGTTACTCCTCGAAACGAGGGCGGCGAGGACGGGGAAGTGATTGAAAAAAAAGAACAGTACGAGTACGAGTTACAATGTGAGACTAACAACGCCAGATGAGATACCATCGCATTGGTAAATAAAATAAACTGACAGCGCAAATTTGTCACGAGACATCGACCACGTAATTCCTCACGTGATGATCATCGTCTCAAATTGAATAATGGCTGGGCCTAATCCGCTTGTTCGCCACTTTGACGGTGATGCACTCAGGAAATTGCCACTGGGAAAAAGGTCGTGAGTCACAGAAATGATTGGTACGCATACGTGTCTGTACTCGGATGAAAATTTCACCGGTCCATTAGCCCCTTGTTGCTTGATAACTCGTCGTGATCGTGATCGTGACATAAACTCTCTCGACTCTCGGTCCAGCTCCAGCCCCCCGCAACCCTGCGACGATTGCAGCACGTAACTCCTTCCACCGATGCATCGAACGGTGCACAACGGGATGACTCGATTTATCGCGAACTCATTGTCATTCGCTTGTGGATCCACCTCGCAGAAGTCGCGACGGTTAGAAAAATGCTTCCGTATTCCGGGCGAGCGTTTCCGCCTGATCGACGCAACCCGGTCATACCGCGTGTGTAACGTGTGGCGCGCGACGGACCGAAGGGTGACTGATCTATTGCAATAACCACGAGGACTGCCGAAAACGGCCGGAGACAAGAATCGCGGGTAATCGCGTCGACGTGGACGCGGTCGTGGTCGGCTGACGACAACTTTGACGTGACTGTATAGAAAAACTTGGTCAGTGTCGAGGGAGAATCCGATTCAAAAATAGGCGCGTGACGAGTGCGAAAAAAACGATTGGAAACTGATCGCCGGCGACCATCTCGGACCGGTAAAAACTTCCGACATTTCATTCCGTTTGTACGCGTCAGCGACCGTAACTGTATCGTAACGAGTGTAATTAATGATTGCATAAATCAAAACCGTACTACTGCGAAATCGATTGCGGGCAAAACTTGGGTCAGACTCTTTAGGTTTTATTTTTTTTCCGGAATTTCCGTCAGGCGTACGCGATTGCAATAATTATAATTCATTTTTGATACTTCCGCGTGACGGTAATATCGATCGTTTTTATGACAGAGTAATGGGCGAGGAGTGAAACAATGGTCAAGGTTTTTTTTCTCCAACTTTCGGTTCCGCACTGGAACGAAATCCCCGCGCTGCAGCCTCTCGTTGACAGATAAGTAGCTACCTGTCAGAGTTTTGCAACACTTTCTACTCATGGGCGGTCAAAGACACTGACGTCACCCACGGCAATTCGATACTCTAATTCAGAAGTGGAAGACGATAATCGTTTGCCACGAGCCACAGACTGAAACATTCTATACCCCTGGATTGATGAAAGACGTGAAAGACGTGAAAAATGCAAAACCAGGAGGTGGTCCACTACGGCCAACCCTTTCGCAAACTCGGTGAAATTTGAACGGTTTCCTCAAATCAGCAACACCGCTCTCGCGTACTCACATTATTATTGACACATTCGCACACACCTGCGATTACGAAAGTCCAGTTTTCACGTTATCCGTCGTTGGCCACTTTCGGCTTTGTTATGTGTCAATGTACTTGAATAGTTTGAAGTTTGAAAACTCGAACAAAATTTTTGAGGTCGAAGATAAATATTTCGTTGATTGCAGTGACTATATCCACGCACACGTAGAGTTTTGAAACGAAGCTGCTCGCATCAATGGACTTGAAGAATTAGCGAATTAAGGCTAAAGTTTGCGAAAGTTAGAAACAAAGTACCTTCGCACACTATTTTCTCTTATCACTGCCGGAGGTATAGTATAAGTGGTTGATTAGATATTCACGAGTGAATTTTTATTCGACCGACCGGTCGAATTATTGTTGTGTTTTCTCTCTGATGACCAACGATTAATATACACCGTTGACAATTAACGCGCCGATCGCGGATTTATACGGGGTTTTATACGGCGCACGTGGAGCAATGGTAATGGGAGATCGATTCGCGCTCGATTCTCTCGTGCAACTCTTTGATTGCTACTGACTGAATCGGAGGCTCGGACGCCGATTTATACGCAGTAACACCACCGCCGTCTGAAAACGCTCCCGACGTAGGTGTGATGTTTGTGCCGCGGACGCCGGCGGTAGCCAAGATCCGCGGATCCTGGAAATAAACTTCTCGCTATAGACACCACCACCGCAATTATTCATCGTCTGTGTGCGAGGAAGAGGCGCGATCGTCTACCCTCGCAACAAAACGTGTGTAATCGGTCTTTGAAAAATACACAGGAGCGATTTCTCGCAATTCATACTCGCTAACTGTCCGTTGCCGAAAAAATCGAGAAAATTGACCAATCTTTGTTTGCTCGCATAGAATCGGGCGAAACGGGCGAAACGGGCGAAGTGGATGCGATGATGCCATTACATTATTGTCCGCTGTAAGAGATTCGAAAAGCCACACCACGGCATTGTGCTAAAATAACGAAGCAGCGCTGCGATGTGTGTAGCTGGATGGCAACGAGGCATAATTTCCGGACTCACCTTCGCTTCGTGTCCATTTTCCTGCATTCTCGTCTGGTTACCAGGCAGAATACATTTCACCTGTGACAATAGGGTGCATGCCACATGCATAAGATTTCGTACACTTTGTACTCGCCGGATACAACGTCGCGATATTGTTGGTGCATTGCCGATACGCCGAGTCTTCTTCTTGTCATGTGTTATGTGTTATACTTTGTCGTGCCCGCATGCCTATCGCTCTCAGCTCTGGCAATGAGACGATGAAAAAAGTTCAACTTTTGCCATTCGCAGACTGTCCTCGAAGGACGTTGGTTTCGTTTCGTTTCGTTTTCCAGAATCAAGCTTAGGGCTTGGGGCTCAACAGCGACATCGAATATTCGGAATAGGTGTACTGACACAACGTACGCAGATCTGTCACTATGCCTGTCCTTTTCCCACTGCCGGTCTCGAGAGCCACGGAACCGAGCGACAGAGTTCAGTTTATCAATCGAAATACGGCGGCTCAGCGTGACCCTGTGTGCTTTGACGCTGTCAGGCCTTCACAAGGAGCTGGGAGATAGGCGTACGAAATGCAGATGATGCATCGATCGGTGAACGTAATTCGTTCTAAAAATGATACATCATTCAAGTTGCTAAAATATCGCTGAACTGCCTCACGGAAGGAAAATTCAAGAGCTCACAATTAAAGGAATACGGCGACTACTCTAATCAACCCGTGCACAAGGGATAATCCAAGCAAAGGACGAAGCTGTATTCCCTGGTTTCAAAGTGGAAAATTATCCTTAAAATACTATTTATTTTACTCCGTATGCGAGTTCACCAAACAAATGACGGAGCCCTATTTCCTCACTGCCTCACTGCCTCACTGCCTCATTTCCTCATTTCCTCTGTCAACGAATGATTCAGGCATCGCAGAACGGAGATGTCTACACACTGTTTAGGTATACCTATATTGCGTAACAATCGTCAAGTCAAGTAAGAACTACGATCGGTCCGGTTTGCAATTATTTATTCCGCGTCAGCATCACGCTCCTCGTGGATTTGAATTCGGACGACAAAATGCCGCGCCCAATGCCACGTCGGGACAACAAGAGATATTTTCAGTCTGGCGCAGTCAACGTTCGTTGATAAGGTCGTTCGCATCGGGATTAAAACGAGTTCGGATAATCAATTTGATTTTTTCTCACCGTCGAATTTCAATGAAATTCACTAGCTGCGGGCAAACCATTCAACTTGCAGTACGAATTTGAAACGCCCTCTTCAACTTATCGACTTTGTCCGCTTTTCGCCCAGCAGTCGGTGAAAACGAGGGAAAACAATTTCTAGACACGGTGTCAAAATAATTTCAGATGGGCATCAGTTTTATCCTCGGTAAAGAAAAATTGACGACTTTTATTCTGCTACCACGAAAGTCAAGAGAACAGCAGCGGCTGTGGCTGTGGCTGTGGCTGTAGCTGTAGCCGAGGCTGTAGCTGTCGAATCCGTAACAATTCCGGTGATATTCCCATTTATGTAACTACTTGATAATTTGCAGCAGCTAATTCGATAAAGATCGTCCTGTTTGTTTCGGTTGTGAGAGGACGATTTGCACGTAATATCACCGTGAAACGTGTAAGCCGCGTCACTTGACTCCTCCTGTAACGAGAACAACACCCGGGTGTGTGCGTGTTATCAGTGATAGCGTGCTGCACATGTGAATTCGGCTACACCGAATATCAGAGTGGAGAAGTGACGGTAACGTGCACTTGAAACAAACGAGAATAACAACAAGTTCACGATAAAGCAAACTGTCCCTGACCTGGTCAACGGCAACGCTGAAACAAGATAGTAACTATAATATACGCCGTGAATTCAGGCTGCGCACACTTTCCACCCAATCACGGTGCAATCGCTTATCTGCGCTAATGCGGGCGCTCTACATATTATAGGTATACAAATTGCGAACTCGCGATGAAATCCAACGAATATATTTCATCTTGATTCCCATTCCGAGGTAACGGAACGACGCTCGGTGAAGATCACGCTGCGGCAGGTATTACCACGATGTGTGTGTTCAAGCGATTGAAAATCAGAACAAATCGTGTTTATCGCACGTAGGTATATACCGCGGGTAAAAAATTGTCTGACGTTACAGATATCAACGACTCGCTGCTCTCGGGTTACGCTCGAAGGAAGCATAGAAAAAAGCCACGCAGACCGCAACGCGATATTTCGAATTACGATCATTTAATTTCAATGAATAATCAATGAAACCCTCGGCCCTCCCGAGCACATGAAACTTATTCGTCTTGTCGGATTAATTTCCGATTAACAAAGGTAGTTGGTATGGTATATCTTACAGGCATTCCGCCATCGCGAATAGCGCGGCATGCCGCGGTTCACGCCCCTGGTGTAAGTGTAACACAGACCGCGACATTCTATAGGCCTTTGTAATTGTAAATTGTAATTGTAAATGTGAGAGACTTGGCCTAGAAACTGACGATCGTATAAGGCGTCAACTTTTTCTTATTAATATCTCAACCATTTCCAGGAGTCGAGCCAAGGACCATCGCGCGCACACACCTCGTTCTTTCGTACCCGGACGACACGAGTCCCCGATCCGCGATCTGGTATACTCTAGACCCTAGTCGTAGATCTAATTTCGCAGCGGTTGCGATTAAAATACACGAATCGGACGCATGTGTGTGCATTGTGCCTGCACGTCCGAACCGCGGCCGTGTGACCGTGTGACCTTGTGACCGTGTGGCGCGCGGCCGTGGGGGATTTTCGACAGAAAGAAACAAACTGGAGTAGGACCCAGATTTGGCTTTTCCAAGGTTTTTCCCGCGCTACGGAAACGCTTACCTCGATCCGAGAAACAATATTTGTCGATCGGCCGACGTAGGCGCGGTATATCGATTCATCTATTTATATGAGGTTGAATAAAAACTGCAAAACCGCCGAAAGGCCCGTAGCTCGTCGCGTAGCGAAGATAGAAAGTGTTCCGATTGCCTGCGACACACGGCTACGTTCAAGTTCGCTCGGAATTCATCCAACCTTTGTGCATTTCGTTCCAAGGACGTTCGCAATCCATAGGCAACGACGGCGCAAAGGTTTGTTCGTTCGTTCGGTCTACTGCCGCTGCACTCTACTCCGAAGACGGCTAAACCGATACGTATCTTGTTTTCGTGCGGCGACGGCCCGCAGGCCGGGGCGAACCGATAGGTGCGCGCGGTTATTGTTCGAATGCGGAATGGTATATTCTCGCTAACCGTATAATGGACCTCAATTACAGTCCCGATAGAAACGCCAACGCACCGCAAAAGTGAGGGCAGCTTCTGGTCGGAGCGTTTAACCCACTTCCGCCCCGCGAACCTTGGGCCGCGTTTCCTTCACCGCCGAGTCAAAGCCAGGCGTGACCCCTACCTACTAGGTACACCGCGAGGTCTACAGTCGATCACGATGGGAAAGGTCACGCTCCTGCGATACTCGCTTGTCGCGCTTTAATTGCATCGGGGTCTCACCCACTCCCACTCCCACTCCCAATAACAAAAACAATAACAATAACAACTACAACCCGATTCTCCTTCCGACAGCTATTAATTGGATTAAGTTTGTCGAGAATACGTATCACCTGCGCGCTTACCACGCGGAAAATCAGTGCACATTTTATCCAGCGATTATACCGTGCCACCGTGGAACGTGAAACCTGTATCGGTTTATTAATGACGCGGGAGCGGTACCCTGTTAAAAATGTGGATAGAATTCCGTTAGAAACGGATAGAAGGTTCGATCCTATCCGTATCTTATGTGTTTTTGAACCTGCAATCGCAGATAGGGACGTATAGAAATCATTCTGTAATCTATCAGCATATGCCTGCACCAGCGGACAGAAATCGTATCCGCATCTGTGTGTTCCTATACGCAGCTCGTTGTGACATGAACAGAAATGCTATCTGTTTCTACCTGGTTCTATTTGCACTTGCTGTGATACGGAGAGAAAAGCTATCCGCATCTATGTGGTTCTACATGTAGGCATTCTTTATCCGTACCAATGAGCGGATCTGTATTGGTTCCTATACGTACTTATACGTGGGCATTCTTCATCTGACTTATGAGCGGATCTGTATGGGTTCCTATACGTACTTATGCGCGGGCATTCTTTATCCGTACTTCTGAGCGGATCCGTATGGGTTCCTATACGTACTTATACGCAGGCATTCTTCATTCATACTTATGAGCGGATCCGTAGGGATCCTATACGTACTTATATATACGCGGGCATTCTTTATCCGTACTTATGAGCGGATCCGTATGGGTTCCTATACGTAGGTAGACTGCACGCACTATGATTATATGTGTGTATAAAAAATCTTTCGGTTTCTGTATGATAGAGAGGATTCATGGGTGTGACGATCGTTTTTTTACTAATATAGTTTATTAGAAAAATGACGTTTCGGCCGTGCATGGCCGGCCATTTTCAAATTCTGTAAGGTGTCTGTATGTAATGACGAACAAAACAGTTTATTACACAGGTCATATGCAATATTACACTGTGCTTCTATTTGGAATGGTGGACGGAACGTCTAATCAGAATTTGAAGAAATTGAATTCCTATATGCGCACACACAGATAGAAACGCGTTTTGCATTTATGGAGTCACTACCCGAGTCGAAATTTAGACCCTCGTGTGGGCCTGCAGTTCCTACGTTTGGTAGGACATAGTAGGACCTATGGAGGACTAACTTTGTATTGAAAAAAGGACCTATTCTAGCCCTAAGCGTGGCCGATATTTCCGTTTCTTCCACGTTTAGGTTCAAAGTAGGACATCTTTAAAACCTCTACAGGCCCTCTATAGCCTCAAGACCTCTGCAGGTCCTTCACCATAAAATGTACATGGGATGCTACATCCACAAAAACTGATCCCCGGAATTTCAGTCATTGAATATTGAGATAAGTACTTGAATTTGAATTCGATATTTAGATTGATCGACACGTGAGTAGTGATACCAAATGCAAGTATTAATCATAATATCCAATGGCTGATAATGAGATTGGCCGAGTTACTCATATTTTCGTGAATGTGAGAGTCATCTCTAAATGAAAAGCGATGAATTATAGAAAGAATTCTTCATAATGAAAACTATACTGAAGATTTATTTGCGTACATTAACATCTAATTGCACATATCAATTTTATGAAGAAGTACGTATTTTACATGTTTTTATAATAATAGTTTTACATTCTCGTGTTGGACATACTATGTATCTGAATCATTTACCTATGAATATTACTGCAGCCATGGCTTTCATTACTGGGGTCATTGTATCCATTACTATGGCAAAAATTATTGCAATTTAAATCCTCATCACTTTTGTGATAAATACCCGGGTAAAATGTTTATATTCGGTCATATAATATAATTATTATAACTGATCAGACATGCTTACATCCGAAAAATAACCCCACCTAACCATGTATGGTCATACATAGAATCAGATGTAGTCAGATATGATCAGACATGATCAAATACGATTTTTATGTGTAAATTTGTGTATAGAAATTATCATCGGATTTATTATTATCAAAGATCATGCAGCTTTTGAAATGAGTAGGTATCGGTAATAATTACAGGCAGAATTCCAACCATCGATTACACGTTTTTTCATTCTGTAAGACCGTAATGTTTTAGGACAGTATAATTATTATCAGTATAAAAAGATGTAGGATAATGTGTTGAAACAAGTTATACTTGTACGAGCGGTAATGGTAAATAGCTATGAAACTGAAGCTAGCAACTATAATTAGCAGTCAAAAGTACTGATTTCAATTGGAATCAGACAATGAGGCTCAAGTATCAAAATTTTGTGAAATATTGTGCAAAGTGAATACTTTTACAAAAATAAATACATGAATCTTACTATATCCTACTGTTCAGGAAAAGCTTGAAATGATTGGCTGCTAACTTATGGTTGCTAGCTTCAGGTTCATTGAATAGCTTTAAAGTCAAATTCAGCACAATGAACTTTCGACTACATAACACGGATAATACACCCGCACACTATAATGCACCTTTATTGAAATTACTGAAACTCCGTATTTTTCTTTCTTCCTATGTTCAAATACAACAAGAATTTCAGCCTCCTGCGATGAAAGTGTAAGCGCAAGGACCTTGCGAAGAAGATTTTGCTCACCTTGATATTGTCACCTATTTTTCCCCAAAATTTCACCGGAGTCTTCCCTTGAATTTCCTAGTTTTCTCAAATATGTTACAATGACTTGAAAAGTATCAAAATTAGTTTGAAGAATTTTTACTAGGTCTTAGAGACATCACGATATACTTATGACTGATTCATGGTACGATTTGATCATGTGTGAAGGAAATCTCCGTAGGAGTAATTGAGGGTAGGCCCTGGTCCAATAGTAAAGAGTAAAAACCCATGTAATGAAAATTGAGATGCAAGAACCTTTCGCTGAACCTCTCCGGAAAGCTTCAGAAGGGTTTAGCGGAAGGTTCCTTCGCGTCTCAACTTCGTCGTAGGGACTGGAAACTTATACCGGGCCCCACACTACCATAGTCTAGATAATGACGCGTGCTTTCGGATGTCAGAGCTTCCCACTCTAACTTTATATACCATAAAAACTGACAAATTTTTCAAATTTTCTTAGGGTCTATCCTTAGAAAGGAATTATAGACTCTTTCTTAAGATCACAAAACAGAACAGCTCTATCTCTAGGGACAGAGAATATTGCTTTCTGATATGAAACAAAGTAATCGCGTGACAAGCAAACTACTAAAACTACGAAACATCACCCGACGCCGCTTCAGTAGTATCATGCATAATTTGCTTGGTATGCAAGTCAGCCGCTGGCCTATCCTCATGTTACCTTTTGCTTACATAAAAACCAAAAATTCGTGATAATGTTCGTACGAGTCGTGAAATTTTGAGTAAAACCATACTCTTGCGAAGCCAGCTCGTTACTGACAGACTCAGCGATCCTTTCATCGTCAGAAAATACATGTCGCAACGACGTATCACGCCTGTAAGCATTAAACATATCCTGTTGGAAGTATATTTCAAACTGAGTGTGCATTTCACTGAAGTGTAGACGGTGAAAATAATTACAGGGCAAGGTTATGTTTTGTGAATAATTACATGGCTATTCTATATTGGACCCGTATGTGGTAAAGATGCTCCTATACTCTCACATTGTAGAGCAATAGATAACTATAGACAACTAAGTTGTTTGATACTTGAAGAGTGAATTTCAGGCAGAGAGTCGGAAGTCACTCCGTGACAGTGGGAAAGATTAACGTTAGACCAAAGTTAGGTTATGTAGCGGGTTACGGGATGCCCGAACGTATAACTGTATTTCGTTTGACGATAATCCTTATATAAAATGTGTAGATGTTAGACTCACTCACCTGATACCGAGTTCAAGTTCAAATCTGTTAGAGAAGTGAATACAAGAAGCAAATTTTTCTAAACTATTGACCGAGCCGTACAACGCGTTCGTAGCCGTACAACGGATAGGTGCTGGATTGTAAATTACGTATAGAAGCGGACACGTGTGGAGTGCATGTAGGATGCGGATAGCTACCGGTAGAGTTATTCGCGAAGTCGCGGATAGGATCGGGTGGCGTTCGATGCGGCGGTCGGCTGCAGGTAGACGCGGATAGGGACTGAACTGAAAATTACGTATAGAAACGGATACGTGTGGAGTGCGTGTAGGATGCGGATAGCTACCGGTAGAGTTATTCGCGAAGTCGCGGATAGGATCGGGTGGCGTTCGATGGGGCGGCCGGCTGCAGGTAGACCCGGATAGGTGCTGGATTGTAAATTACGTATAGAAACGGATACGTGTGGATTGCGTGTAGGATGCGGATAGCGACCGGTAGAGTTATTCGCGAGGTCGCGGATAGGATCGGGTGGCGTTCGATGGGGCGGCCGGCTGCGGGTAGACGCGGATAGGTGCTGGATTGTAAATTACGTATAGAAACGGACACATTATGGTTGAGCCGATAGAAATACAACAGTAACGAATAGAAATTCAATCGTCACTTTGCCTTTTGCGGGTTAAGCGTATAGAATTCCATTAGGTACGGATAAGTTTGGACTATGTTTTCTATGGGTTTCAACCGGAACTCTATCCACATTTTTAACAGGGTAGGCTAAATGCCATATCGCGTGTCTAATGGCATAAGGTCGTAAGCGCCAAAAACGCGATTTTGGTGGAAAAAGGTCGTATAAATATTTTTTTTTCACGTCATTCGCTCCGAAAACGGTCAAAACGTATAGATCAATTGAAATTACGAGTTCGAAAAATGTAAGTGCAAAAGGTCGTAAGTTGGGCGGATACGTCGTTCTTTCATTACAATTTTTAAGGAAGATTAAAAAACAAAGTAGAAACAGAAGGTCGTAAGCGGGGATTTTTTTTTAAATTTTATTCCACGATTTTTCCAAATAGCTGTGAAAACTCGTGAAACGCAAAGAAAAGTCGAAATCGACGTCGTTTCGAAAATTTCGATAAAAAATATTCGCAGTTAAATGCAGAAGGTTGTATCCGCCGAACTTGGGACCTTTTGCACGTACATTTTTCGATCTCGTAATTTCAATTGATCTATACGTTTCGAACGTTTTCAGAGCGATTGGCGTGAAAAAAAAAAATTATACGACTTTATGCCATTATAAACAGCAAAACGTCGTATAATGGCGCTTACGTCCTTGTGTCAATGGACACGCGATATCTATCGAGAGGACTTGTCGATTGTCATTCTATCGAGGAGAACGAAACACGTGCGAGGATCGAGGGAGTAAGAGGAGAGAGGTCGAAGTATGAGAAGCACGTTTGTACGCGTTGCAGAATATTTCCTATGGGGAATTATCAGAATCCTAAACATAGGAAAATGGAAACGTAGGACCGTGTGACGTCGGAAACGCGTAGTTGCTGGTTAGTTAGCTAATAGAAGAGTCTAGCCGGCCGGCTCGCCACGCGTCTTACCAGCCCGGCCGCTAGTACCGAGTGTGTAACACCGGTAGCGGAATACAGGCGCTCAACGTATGATAATATCAGTTATTGTTGTGCGATCCTAGTTGAGAATAATTGCCAGCGCTTCTGAAAGAATCCGACTCGCTAGAATAATAAAAATAAAAAATAAACGAATTGCAAGGTAACGGTACCGTAACTACGCAGGGGTTTTGTTCAAGTTCGTTTAATTGTCTCGCGTTGCATGCGAATCCGGGAGAACAGAGAAACGCTGATTGTTATTGCTAACAGAGTTGGTGTTTGCTAACGCAATGTTATTACTTTGAAACTGAGGGAAACCCTAATAAAAATGCGACCGGTGCCCATTTCCTCACGCCTCGCCGTAGTTGTGATTTCACATTTAACTATAGATAATCGCCGGGCGTAACGCGAACCTATTTCAAACGCAGATCGCAATAATCGCGAGAAGAGTTATATTGCATCACGCGAAATAACTTCAGAGGAGCGGTTGCCGAGTGTGTGTGTGTGTGTGTGGATAATCAGTGTTACGTGTACTGGAAGACACGTAACTGAAAATATGATTAGAATGATTATACGCTATATGCATTGCGAATATACATTTTTCATATTTATCCCGTATGCACATGCAGGCATCGATCGAATACCTTTTGATTTTCAAATATGACATTGATGTCCGTCTACTGCACGCATGATTTTCCTGCTTGATACTACTCCGCGGTCGGGATCCATTCCGCTATGCGTATGCTATGCATATTTGAACTCGGTGTGGGAATAGGTAATAGGTACAGCTTTGTGGATCGAGTTATCTGTATACAAATCTGTACTGCACCAACGATAACTTGATCAGTGACGCATTTTGCAATTTTTTTTTTCAAAAGCAAAAATAATACACACCTAAGAGGACGAAAAAAGGAAGAGGTAATGAGAATAACCAGTCGTGGATGTGACACGTATAATTATGGACCGAAGAAATATTGTTGCATCCAACTGCGATTACATCGTGTGATGATTGTCAAAGCATCGCACCGTAAATCATGTAAATCAAGGGATAATAAAAAACTCATTTGATATGATTTATAATGAGGATAGAAATTGAAAATGTCTGAAACAAAAAAAGAAACCTACGTCATTGGACTATCTCGCGTCCGCTGGTGTGTGGCCTTGACTCGTATAAAATTAGAATGACATATTTCATTATAATCCGATTGCGAACGACGACGGAGGAGTCGAACGTCAAAAAATTAAACATTTGTAAACCGATTAATTGTGATTGCATGTAATACTTCCCGCCCACCTTTACGGCTCCCAAAGGTTGGCAATCGGCATAACCGCGGTAGGTATAATACCTACACCTTGCCCGTACGATACACTCGTCGCAAAATGATAATGCGATTTTTTATTGAACGCCTCGCGAAAAAATAATTCATTGCGGAGGTCGACATCGAACCGGCAAGAGTGAGTTGTAAAATATAATAAGGTTAAGAACGGAGAATATTTTTACCGACGATCGTCTCTTTGTATTATACGCATAAGTAATATGTATCGAATAAATTGATGGTACTTAGACGATTGACTCGAAGGAGAACCAGACAACAACCAAACATTTCAGGCGTACACGCGCGCCGAAACGATCAGTGGTGTGTAATTGTATATTTTTATTCGCTTTTGATTGTCATTTTTTCAACTCGCATTTCGAAACGGATGAGATTTCAGGTCAAAGTCGAACCTCGAGGTGCATCCCATGCCCATTCCTGACATCCAGACACACGTCTTGCTCGTACACCTAACGTAACAATCTCCTGAATCTTTCAATCCGGTTTCAATCTTCGATTCCCTGCTTCTATTGTTTTGCCGATCCTTTTCGATTGCCGTTGGTCTCGCGATTTTTTTTTTGTTGTAATAAGCCGATCGTTAATAAATAAATTGCATCATAATTTCCGCAACTTTCGCGCGTGAACAATCGCAGGGCATAACTAACAAGAAGTAAGGATCGAGTATGGGTGGATCATTCGGCGTCGTGAGCGGGAATTGGAAAGGCGATTTCTCTCTGGCATCGGCGGGCAATGAGAATTGTGATAAAATTGTGAATTTATTCGAAAAATCTAATCGGCGAATCACGGAAATCTCGTCCCGTTCACGTAACCGAGTTACACAACGTGTCCTTGGCAATGACCAGACATGTAATAATGCAGGAGGCCTGCTCGATGCGGTAACGACGGTGCCGCGCGTGTTATCCAGTATCGTGTGTCATTAACTCTCGAACCATGCGCGATGCACAAGCTCGAATTTATGTTACGTCAATTACATGCATCTGCCGTCTACGCGTCTCGTACGCCGTGTCTTCCCGTATCGCGACAACAATCTCTCGCTAAAACTCCGTACTTCTGTTCCCTGATTGATCCGAAATCACGGGATAACGAAGGAATTATAATTTTAATGACACCGAGACGACCCGCGGACGATGATCGGAAGAAAATACGAAAAAGACAATGGCGAAACATCACGACTGTTGATTTATTCGAACTTTATTATACTTTTATATCCAAGCTGTACAGCGATCATATTACGATCAGATTATACGCGATTAGCGTTGATTTTTAACTACGTTCCACCGCACCTTCGACTCGTGCCTGAATATCGACCGATCGATCGTCGGGTGATATCTTTCAGTTTCCAAGATCAGCTATCAGAGGCAAGAGAAGACTGCGGGATTTTAGAGACAATATTAATCTGTAGAGTTTTAGCGATTAGTCTCCCTGGATAGCGCCAAGGTCGGCACGCGCCTCCCGACTCCTTCTGTAATACTTGGCGATCGCGGGGCGGTAGTAGTAAGCCTGATAATCTCGTCTCTCCTCCATCAGGGCCTTAATTTTTTGTTCCAATTCGCGCAGCTTCATTTTCTCGGATTCTTCCCACAAGGCGTGCAACACTTTCTCATACTCCTGCTGGTGAGGCGTCCGGAGGTAGCGGGAGATGAATCGTGTTATCGGGTTCTGAAAATATACGCCGTCACCGTCAGCATACGCCAGCACCGATCGAGCCCAATTTTCAAATCAAAGCATCGCGGAACTAAACTCCAAACGCAAACGTTTCTTGTTTTTCAATAAAAGTCTACCGTCTCGAAAAGCATGACCCACCCTGTAGTACTCCCAGTGCTTGGGGGTGTATCCTTCGGGTATTTCCTGGAGAGTGGCCGGCCCGACGAAGATATAACTCCCCGTGATGACGATGCCTATGGGTATGAGGCCGAGCATAGTGTAAAAGTGGAACAAGTCCTTGGTTCTGTTCCATTGCCATCGGCTAGGAATAAGCGGGAAAACCCGAGGTCCGTGGTCGGACATGCTCCGTACGGCTCCTGATCCATAGAAAAGGTATCGATTAGTTAAATTATAATGTCATTACGGTAAGAGAATCGTCGTCGACTGTACGAGAAGATTCGAAATTTTCGTATCCGTCACAGCGGTTCTCAATCGGGTCGGATGTTGTCACGTCGAGTGATTCGAGGATTTTTAACGGGACGGGAATATTAGGACGGAAATGATTGAGATTCGTCAGAAATTGAATGAAAGGAGATAAACCCAGGTTGTGTTCGGAGTCCTTGCAAGGTTATTGACAAGTCTCTGGTGTGTGTGTTGCGTAACGGGGTTTGAGCTTGACGTCGCCGTGGCAAATCTAGGCTCGATATTTTGCCGATAACGATATAGGAATAATCAATGATTGAATATTTACCATTGCTCTGGAGTTTTATCGGTGCCAGCCCCTGGTATTTGACAATATTTTGGCCCAAAGCGCGGAGCGTGCTGCTCCACCCCGCCATCTTGAATCGTCTGCAACGTTGAGAAAGGGAACCGATTATAGCTTGCGGCGGTTGAGAACCACTTCCTCGGGGAGTCGACGTTATCGACCGAGTTGACGACATTGCCGACGTCGTTGGCGCGTAAAATTTGATTCAAAAAACAGGCGCAAGGGCCGCGCTTAGCGCGGAATAATCGATATCGTCGATGGAATGACTCTGACAATGATTGAATTGAGCTTATCTACGACAATATCCTTGGAGGCGAGTCGGTCAACGATTTGATCGCGGTATTATTGTGTTGTTCGCAGCTGGTTTCTCAGAATCCGTTGTTTGCTTGTTTACTACAATATTGAGAGTGTGCAACGGAAGGTGAACGAACCTTTGTGCGGTTCCCGGTTTCCCCGACTCCGAGGACCGGGGAACGGGGAACAGGGAGCTCCCGAATACCAACGACGCGACGTAAAATACACAGGGAAATGATTAATAGATAGATTATAATGATTCTGCCAAAGGTTCAGCAAACAGCTCGTTAAGAAGAGCAAACAATTTACACGTACCTACTAATGGACAAAGTCCCGGGCCCAAATAATGTTGCAGCTCATTCTAGGGAGTCGCGGTGTTTCAACGAATCCAGAATCAACATCGTCCGCGCGGTCGCTGGCCTCGCTGTATGATGCATTTCAACTAATCGCGAGATTACGAGCGGCTGATTTCCCGGAAACTCGGAGCCCCGGTCCGTGGCACCAAATGACTGTCCGCAGTTCCGACCCACAGGCACAGAATCCCCGATACCGTCCAAGAATGTTTACTAGTCTAAATAGTCATTCGTAGTTCTACATTCTATGAAATATCTGACGATTCGGTATTATACCTACGCGGCTCACAATCAGCTACAGATCATGTCCAAGTTATGGCGCGGAAGGATATTGTTCCCCCAATCTTGAGTACATGGAATTGGTTTCTTTTCTAGAATTTCGTGTGCATCAGACCTTCTCAGCATCGTACAAAACTGTTTGTTGTATATCATACGAAAGATTTAGACATTCTTGAGAAGAATCGAACCGATTATCCGTATGGATTACGTATAGCGTGAGTAGACAAACATGATTTACCACATATTTGACATCCTGTACACATGGGACTCCAAACTTTCCATATCCGTTGTTCATACATACATGTGTATGTATACATACATACTATACGTGGCATAGGTATGAGAAAGACAGGAACAAAGAACTGGAAACGCAACGAATCGATACCTTGATTGGTTGCGCCGTGACGACCGCAGCTTGTCGTACATGAAAAATTATCCTGTAGCAATGAATGAAGCGAAGACGCAGATTGTTATAACTTAAATTATATCGCGTGTCTAATGGCATAAGGTCGTAAGCGCCAAAAACGCGATTTTGGTGGCAAAAGGTCGTATAATTATTTTTTTTTCACGTCATTCGCTCCGAAAACGGTCAAAACGTATATAGATCAATTGAAATTACGAGTTCGAAAAATGTGAGTGAAAAAGGTCCTAAGTTGGGCGGATACGTCGTTCTTTCATTACAATTTTTAAGGGAGATTAAAAAACAAAGTAAAAACAGAAGGTCGTAGGCGCCAATTTTTTTTTTTTTATCATTTTCCACGATTTTTCCAAATAGCTGTGAAAACTTGTGAAACGCCAAGAAAAATCGAAATCGACGTCGTTTCGAAAATTTCGATAAAAAGTATTCGCAGTTAAATGCAGAAGGTCGTATCCGCCAATTTTTTTAAATTTGTTTTCACGATTTTTTCAAATAGATGTGAAAATTCGTGAAACGCAAAGAAAAATCGAAATCGACGTCGTTTCGAAAATGTCGATAAAAAATATTCGCAGTTGAATGCAGAAGGTCGTATCCGCCAATTTTTTTAAATTTGTTTTCACGATTTTTTCAAATAGATGTGAAAATTCGTGAAACGCAAAGAAAAATCGAAATCGACGTCGTTTCGAAAATGTCGATAAAAAATATTCGCTATTCACAAATAGCTGTGAAAACTCGTGAAACGCAAAGAAAAATCGAAATCGACGACGTTTCGAAAACTTCGATAAAAAATATTCGCAGTTAAATGCAGAAGGTCGTATCCACCAATTTTTTTTAAATTTTTTTTCACGATTTTTCCAAATACCTGTGAAAACTCGTGAAACGCAAAGAAAAATCGAAATCGACGTCGTTTCGAAAATGTCGATAAAAAATATTCGCAGTTAAATGCAGAAGGTCGTATCCGCCAATTTTTTTAAATTTGTTTTCACGATTTTTCCAAATACCTGTGAAAACTCGTGAAACGCAAAGAAAAATCGAAATCGACGTCGTTTCGAAAATGTCGATAAAAAATATTCGCAGTTAAATGCAGAAGGTCGTATCCGCCAATTTTTTTAAATTTGTTTTCACGATTTTTCCAAATAGCTGTGAAAACTCGTGAAACGCAAAGAAAAATCGAAATCGACGACGTTTCGAAAACTTCGATAAAAAATATTCGCAGTTAAATGCAGAAGGTCGTATCCGTCCAACTTACGACCTTTTGCACTTACATACATTTTTCGATCTCGTAATTTCAATTGATCTATACGTTTCGAACGTTTTCAGAGCGATTGGCGTGAAAAAAAAAATTATACGACTTTATGCCATTATAAACAGCAAAACATCGTATAATGGCGCTTACGTCCTTATGTTATTAGACCCGCGATATGGTCTGCCCAATAGTCGCCTCGATGACTTCGTCTCACATACAGAATTTGGATTCCAGAAACTATGTTACCTACATAAAGAAAAAAGTCTATCTGTTTACATTGTGCGTTTCGTAGACGGTATCGTGACGGACGTCCTAATATACGTAGACTGAAATAACATAGGTGTTTGCTTAGGTAATTGGAATTTCTGTGTCTGTATAAAAAGTATAATTTACGCCGTATATGTATAAGCTGTTCGTCCATTTGGAAAAGGCAAACGTAAGAGAAGAAATATGAACTTGATACTAATATTAGACATTCCGAATCTTTAATTAACTCGAGGGGTTGATCCGGTAGATGTAAAGAAGTACATATTTCGAACGTAGTGCTGTGTGATAAAAAAAAAGAAGGTAGCAGACGATACGGATTCTCTATGTATGCGTATGTCAACGTTCCGCCTTCACTAATACAGTACAATTATACACATAGATACAGAAGGTACGCTTGGGAAAAAAAAATATATATATACCGAGCCTTTCTGAGGAAGCGAAACAGACCCTCTCTCTCCCTCTCCCAGGTATGCCTAACGCGGGCCTGTGGAGGGGGGAGGGTTTGTTTCGCTTCCTCAGAAAGGCTCAGTATATATACATATACAGTTGCTGGGAATATAATATATTCGCTCATTGTTATCCGCAAAGCAAACATAGTAGATCTTCAGAGGTATATAAACCTCGCAACTCGTTCATTCCTCCGTAAATGTTCCCTCAAATTAGAGCTGTGAAAAATCTCGATCGTGACAGAGTTCTCTAGCAGCTGTTTCATATTCACCTACGACCCAAGACCGTCGAATATCCGCAGGCACACCGGTATCGCGGCCAAAATTCGATCGAGGAAACGCGTCAACGGATGAAATGAAATTACCCAAGGGCAGCCAAGGGTACGTAAGACGAGCTGACCATAGTTGACATTCTCATCCCCGGAATTACTCTTGTTACGTACTGCTGCATGTATTCCGATGATAATTGTGAGTTTCAATGATATTCAAGTTCAAAGTGAAAGACACGAAGAATAACAAACTTGGTTGTGTACGAGATCCATAGTCGTCAGACTGTGGTGAGTTTTCCAATAAATCACAAAGCCTTATCGTCACGGGCGCGACTGTCGAGATGTCGCGAGGTGTGCAGCGTGTTTCCACCTTTCCGACAAGACAGATACGCGGTATTTCGAAGCGCATTCAATAATATCAATAATGACAATAATCCGTCACATCATGTTTTCCCTTCAATTTTTTCCGACAATCCATCAAATTGAGGGAGACGCGCGTCTCGCTATTGACACCGAATACATACCTATATATATAACTCCTCCGGCAAAGCTTAACTTTGTCCCCTCTGTCTCTCCCGATATCTTTGAAAGGCTTTGCATGGCCCGCGCATGGGTTCAATTGATGCTCGCGAGCATTTCGTTCGTCGTCCGCGTCGTCAGCCTGCATCGGCTGATTGTGAGACGTATAAGTTAGGTATAAGTATTATATATATTTATCATACGGGCAGCGGTCTGGCACACAAGGAGAATAAAATAGTAAACAGCTGTTTAATTTATCGCAAGCTGGTGGGTCAAGTGTCTCGTTGAACTTAATAAACGTCTCTGAATAAAATTGTCGCGATACACGGCTTCTCCCCTACTCCCCCAATCATATCGTATCATATGACTGCCACGCGTTACACAGAAATCTCTGGAATCACGTTGGTTTCGACGTTAAGCTCCACAGCCAAGCCTTGAACCACGCGCGTATATTTGTCTCTCGCTGAATCACTGCAGCCAACGTTAATTGAATACAGATACTCGAGCCTTATAAAATTAGATTATACCGTCCGAATTGTTGTATCAATGAAAGCGCGCCCATTGTCAATTATATCAAGAGACTCGAGAGATTTTATCTCGATAGGATTACGCCATTACTCCCGCGCACCCGCGCACCCGCCAGCCACCGTTTATCAATAATCTACATCCACCGATCGACGTTGCAACTATTTTGACAAATGTGATGATCGATTCTGAGAGATTGATGAGGTTTCGGATGTCCAACGAACGCGAGTTGACAAAAGTTTATACGCGGTATTTGGACGTATACGTATACCTCTATACATTCCATTATTGTTATTATTATTATTATTATCATTTATATATCATTATATCATTATATTCTTCGGTAAATCCTCTTTTTGTGACCTTATCTTCTTAGTATGTATAAATATTTATTTCACTCCGTGCGTAAAGCGTGACTTTTCGCTATAATCGGACTTTACCCGCGTTTGTGATATAGAATTTTGTTCGATACATGTGCAACAGTTGTTTTTCTACTCGTGAGATTGTCCTCCCACTCGTGCCAAAACAAACCTTTCGCACTTGTATCGAATTCTTGGTGTTTAGGTGTTTTTGTTGACTTATAAGACACCAAGAAAGATTCATACATTATATTCTTCCCCTCTTACCCGATTGGCGATTGTAACAACAGATCATCACCGTTGAGCTTTCGCGGTCATCTTACGGTATTCTAGACATACATTTCACCCAGATACCAGCTGAAAATAACAAGACGGGATGTACGGATGACATTACGCGAGGATAATAATCCGATAATATATCGTATCGTATCGTTGCCACGGCGCTCTCGATTGTCCCGAAATAAAAGAATAACCCGTGGATCGATCGGTGAGAAATAATGACAGCGGCGATGAGGTCAGGCCTGGGGGGGCGCTCGTGGCACTGGCACTCCGAGTCGTCTCCGTCTGTCTGCAGCGACCGCGACCGTCCGGACTCCGGAGCCTCCGAAGCCCGAAGGAGTCGGTCAGTCGCGGTGGTTGCGCCGCGCTGTCTGCACGTGGGCGGTCGCTCCCTCTGATTGACTTTTTTTTTTACCGCATCGTTGGTTATCCTACGTCGGTCAGCTGTTATACGCGTATCGGAGACTCCGGGTGTGTTTCTATCGACTGGTATATACCTACCGAAACGCGTTACGGAGATATTTCGTATCGCTGAGAAATCAAAGGAACACGGAATAGGGAATTCGGGGTTCCTCTCAGAGCCGACACTCGGCGGGAGCAACGGCAGGGAATTCAGTCGCCTATTGTTAGTAGGACACGAACGACGCGCCGGAAAGAGAACAAAGTGAACGGACGCAATAACAAAACCTGCGGGCTAAGAATCTGGCGCCAAAGTAAGTCTGATTGTGAGATTGAATTTTATTCCACTTTAATTAACACCCACGTATCGTCGCAACCATATTTCCAGTAACGACAAATCTAATGAAGAAAAATAAAGAGAAACAAAGATCGATGAATAAAGAAGTCAAGAAAAATACGTATGTCCAATGAAATCTCTTCGAGTACCTAGATTGTAGGGTGGATGTTTTTTTATTGACTTAATCCGACTCGCTATCATTGTTTGCTCATTGCACCAGATAACAAGGCTACGGTATTACCATACAGCAACATGTCTGTTATACCTGCACCGACTTAATTACTCAATTCACTCGATTCACTCGATTTTCCCTCCAATGTCGGACCAAGGTGCGACAGATACTCGCGGTGAAACGAAAAGAGAAAATGATATTTGCTTCCTAATTCTTGAATATTTCAGGTCCCAGTAAAATGAGATTGCTGTACGTAAAGAAGATCATCGGGACAAGTTGACGACGACGAAAATTTGACCCATCAGACAGTCGTAGATAAATATATCGAAGAGATAAAGAGTAAACGGCTAGTGAGAGAATATTGTAATTCGTTCGAATCGGAATAGCTGACAAAAATCCCTAATTGTAAGGAGATAAAGAAAGGGGAGGAAGGCATCAGGCGATCAAACGAGCACAAGAATAACTTACAGAAATGGATCCGTACTCGTTGAGGTGAGTGGACATGATCCGAAATCGTAATTTATTACCGTACATTATTATATAATCATTATCTCGGGCTGTTCGCGGGTTTGCACACTGGTTACCTGATGTGTACGCGTGTGTGCGTGCCTGGAGGCGAACAGCTGGGCCCGTCGAGAGTTCGTCACTCGTCAAATTATATCTTGGAGCATTCGCTATGGATGTTTCTATGGGTAATACGTACGGCTGATACGTTGCAATTTCGATTGCTATCGGCGGGTTTGCAAATGAAACTAAACATAATACCTGAGTTATACTACCTCGGTTATACAGTTGCTGGGATAATAATTACACGCTATAAAGTTTTTTACATCAGGTTTATTCATTATCACGCGCATATACAGGGTGTCCCAAAATTAAATGCGCAAAATGATAGGGGTAATAGAGGGGGTCGAGCTAAGTAAATTGACCCCAATAACATTTGGTCCGCGAGGTCGCGTTCGCGAGATACGGCCGATTAAAAAGTCGCGCTAGCATTGGTATATTTAGCAGTCAAATTCGCAGCGGAGATCGTTCGGCAGTCTGGTATTTAGGCACACTTAATCACTAATACGGTTAACAATTATTCCCAGATTATTAATAATAAGCTCAAAGACTTTATTCGTTGAAATTTGTTCATGAAAAGGTCGTGCGCACCTCAAACCAGAATACCGACTGATTTTCCCTGTCAATCTGGCTGTTAAATACCAACGCTAGCGCGACTTTTTAACCGGCTGTATCTCGCAAACGCGACTCCGCAGACCACTCGTTCTTGGAGTTAATTTACTCAGTTCGACCCCCTCTATTACCCCTATCATTTTGCGCATTTAATTTTGGGACACCCTGTATATACATATGATGTGTGTATGTGTGTGTGTACATATGTACGTTATATATATACACACATCTGCTGGCCACCTGTACGTGTACGTGTACGTGTACGTGTACGTGTACGTGTGTCTGTGTCGTACCGAGAATTTGAACCTCGAGGAAAATGAACGCGGGTGGAACGGCTCGATAGCCCCCGTTCAAGGGTGGAAAATGCGTGAGTTTTATCGAAGCCCAAGGGTTGTTGCCCTTCTATCGATCGCCCGACTAGGCCCCGGTCTGACAGCGAGAGCAACGCTCTCGGTCTATACCCCGCCCCGTGCACGCAACGATCTGTATGAACAAAAGCACATGGCGAAGGCGAACAGTCGCCCCGTTGCTCGATGCTCGTTGCTCGATGCTCGTTGCTTGTTGCTTGACGTAATAGCTTGGCGGAGCCTGTGTGGCTTTCTTCTTCTGATTCTTCTTCTTTTTTCATTAGTGTTTACTTTTATTCCCGACAATTTACTCGAGTATCCGGACGAAAGTGGGAAGGGGAGGGGCGGGGAGGGGAGGGGAGAGTAGAGGAGAAATAGGTCACAGCAACGTCAACAAGTCGATTAGGGTGCGGTTCTAAGTATAGGAGGACCAAGCTGCAGGAGCTCGTGCACTTTGTGACGCACGCATTGCTTCGTAGTCGCTCCAGTCGGATCCAATCCAGACATCCCCACTCCTCCGCGTGGCTTGGTCTATGTATAATGCTTACTTGGTTCTATGACGCGTTGCTAGCGGAGGAACCCCGAGCTCTTTGGTTTGATTCAACGGTCGCTCTTGACGCTGTAGCTGGCTGACAAAGGAACTGGCGTATAAACACGGTACGATGCGGGATTAGAGGATAACCCGTGCAAGAGGTATTTTTACGATCGTACAAAGAAACTAAGAAAGACGATAAGTTTATCGATTCGAGGAATTTTTTTCTCTTACAGCGCCGAAAGTTACAAGTGACGATCTGGGTAACTGGCGGAAAAGGTGAAAACAAAGAATGTAACGATAGGAAATAAAAAATAACAACCCGAGGAAAAAGAGTCGATGTTTACGTATACGTGACAAACGAAGCACATTCTCTCTCGTAACGCGTTGCGGGTAATTATAATAACGCTGCGAAATTTGAGGCGACACACGTGCGACAATTCCAGGGGATTGTCATTCATCTTCTGAGGAGACGATACCGAGAATAATAAACTGCTCCGAGGCGTGTCACAGACTAGACACACTTCTGATCCAGTTCGTGAAGCAAGTCCAAAAATAATTGTTTCTTCTTTCTAATCTCTCTCTCGAATTGCGCGATATATAATTAACAAGATTAACAACGAAATAAAACTCGAACGAGACTTCGGCGAACTAAACAGTCCTCTCGACGGGGGAAAAGGAGGAAAAAAAAACCCGCGGTGTGAACAAGAAATGACATATAGTGTTGCGCTTTGATTCAACAGAACTGTACGGTATAACCTTTAAGCTACGATAAGAATGCGTAATCAACACTTCTCTTATAGCAATAGGACGGTACAGCCGTTGAGGTCAAACACCACGCACGTGCCGGTTCAATGACGCATCGTGCAGAGCATACGCGCTATCGGAAATCAAAATTTCTATCGAAATTTTTGACCGCATCACGTGTAGGTATACGAATAACTTCCGACGAGTCAATAATTTTCTCATACACACCGATGGTGCGTACAATCGAGGCCAGATAACTATCCGTTTAAAACAATTTGCCTCGCAATTTGCAAAACGTTTATCGTTTATCGGCCCTTGCGATACCCGATCTTGCTGTCGCGTGATTGAAATCATTCTAAACCCATGTGACGAGTAAAACTGCGTGAGAGTTTGAAACTTGTTATCTTCTGTAGAAGTAAAAGTCTCCCCGTGATGTATATTTTACTCTACTATGTGGAATATCGCCGAGCCTACCTCGGGTCTTCGCACCTCTCGCTATGCGCGATAATGAACGAGAATACTTCAAATTCTACAGCCAAACGAATGAAATTAAGTATCGGGGACAGGCACCGATTGTCCAGGTGGTACAACTACACATTTGCGTAGACACGCCGCACGCGTCATTCGTCAACGTGAAATCGAAAATATTCTTGGCATTACTCGGAACGCGGAGGCGGGTTTCCGCCTCGTTGCAATACCCCGGCGTCAATATTTATCATACCGGGAAAGCTGCAGTCGCCGCGCAGACGGATGATATTGTTGTTTCGACAATGTTCGTGTTAATGATTGGATATAAATATATGAAGAAACGATGAAGCCAAGTTTCGGAACCTTTTTACATCGGACCTGCGAGAGTAGGTACCTATTGGATGATGACGGCCAGGCAGGGCAGGATCGCAGGTCAGGAGCCCGGCCGGCCGGGCCGGAGGAGCAACAGCTGTTTCTCGATGCTCGGTTAAAGGGACCGGTTCGTAACAAAGACTGTTTTACGTTGTACCGGGGAAGGTTCGGACGGTGCGTGCCATGAGGCGACGCATGGGGCGTTCTTCGACGTGGAAATGGAATGTAACGTTAAACGTTCGGGAGATGGGGACTGCATTGACGATCACGTCACAGCTGAAAATGAACTGACTCATTGCTCATTATCGTTTACGGGCGTCCTTCGATTCGCGTAACATTCCTCGGTATACTGTTCGAAATGTCGAACACGTAAGGCCGTAAGCTGTTCGAGGACCGCTACATCCGACAATTGCCGCCCCGGGAGGCGTGTCTCCACTGCCACAACTTTTATACCGCAGACATTTAATACACTTCCAATTGCAATATCCCAGATAATAATACGAGAACTTGACGTATATACTACACATGTGCACGGTCTACGGACACAGTAAAATAAATGAAATATCTTGACACTTGGCATTCAAATGATGCGACTGTACGAAACTACGAACGTGTATGCGCAAAAACTTTTTCGAGGGCAAAAACGTTCGCCAATCGAAATTTATGTTTTATTCCATACATGACCGGTAAGGCCGATTTCGCTATCTATTTTCGGGGGCCAAAGAGCGGTTTTACCGACCGAGAAGTTTCTACTCCCGCTGTGGGAGTGAAGACAGTGAATAAAGAATTTATCTACCAGTTTGATCTGCCGTACCGACCAAAGGACCGTGAATAAAGAATTTATCTCCCTAGGGAGATAAATTCTTTATTGTAGTTACGTCACATAACCTAAAATGTGAGCACTGATCTGCCCGCGAAATCGGCTTCCGTTCATGTATGGAATAAAATATCGTGTGCACCACGGTCGCATTGGACATTTTCGCTCCCTCGGTGGATACCCCCCTCGCCTTCGGCTCGGGTGGCAAACCCACGCTCGGGAGCGAAAACGTCCGTTGCTCCCTTGGTGCACAATATACTATTACGTATATCGATCTTGAAAAGTATGTTTCCAGACACTTGCAGTTGAGGTTGAGAATGAAAGAGTGGAACTGTATTCATTCAACTGCATGACGGTGCAATATACTGCGGAATTTGCCGTTTTCAGAAATTGTCAACAAGTCTAATAATATTTTTTGGCGACATTTGAAATTCAGTGTCACGTTGCGAAAATTCGTTCCAAATTTTTCGGGAAAACATCTTATCAGCGACGTTGAAGCCGTTGAGAATTTATAATCCGTAGTAAGGGTTTAATTAGCGCCAAATCACGTACCCGTATCCCGTACACCGCTAATGATTTAATCCTTCCTGCACGGGTAAATATAGATTGATGATTCTCGGAAGACACCAACCGACGGTATGCGATACAAGTGTCATAAACGGAATTGTGGAGATACTGATATTATTCGACGAGCGATGGCTATCTACGTTGGTTATTGCAGCACATAGATTGACAATCGTCTGTCAGCGACTTCCTGCAGATAAAATATGATCGACATGACTGGAAAAAAAAGTTGGATCATTCGGTCATTAGTACGATTCTTCCGCGTTTAATGTAAATGCGAATGCGCTGTTGAATGTCATCAGAGACGCGTGTGAACTGAATTTTTTTTCCTTTTTTTCTTTTTGAAAGCTTCCTTCTTCTCTTGGTCGGAAATATACGGTGTAAAATAGGGGACTCGAGGCATATTCAATATCTTTGCTAGCCGATTCCTAGTAACGGTAGGTAGGTAGGATAGGTATACCTAATGGTTCACATAATACCCAGTGTAGCTCTGACTTTCGAATAATTGAAATGTTACGATCGTGTTCTGCGGCAACAGCGATTATCTGCATACTTACGGTCCCCTGCGTGAAACCGAACTAAGTTACCAGACGGCGTGTACCGAGCATGAAATGGGACTGTACAGCGATTCGTCTCAATCGCATGGTTCGGTATTTAGAATTAACGTGCCTGTAACGTCATCTTTGTATATTTGTCAGAAGCTCGTTCGATGATTTTGTTTGTACATGTATGTTCAATGTATGTTAACAACGATTGTTGAAAACAGACCAAGGGAAGCCGCGTTGGACGTCGAACGGTTATTTTGAATAAATCACTTTTTACAATAAACTGTGTTAATTATTTAACGCATGTCAAGGCTCAAATTCTACCGAAACTCTTCGTGACATTCGGCAGTTTGTGCACTCATCGGGCATTTCAAGAGCTCTGATTGTAGCAATATCACGATTGTAAAGGAAAAACCAAGTGCTGACATTGCCTGATATCAGTTTCATGTTTCACGTAACAGCCGTATAACAGATACAGAGTGATGAGCGAACAGCCTTGCGGAAACATAGAATATTTCCAAACGCAGGCAAGTCCCCTCCCTCCGTGACGTTAGTCGAATGATTATTGCGCTTCGTGCACAATTTAATCGTATCAATCTTGTACACCACGTTTCGTCGATCAAATGCCTGTGACGCCATCGTCGTCAATCGATACGAAGAGAACGCACATTGCCCGATGAACTCTTCGAACCAGCAACGGCGGCTAATTCTCTATAGACATTCACTCTCTCACTTACAATTAGGTACGTCAGCTCGCATACTTAAATACCTGCTGGAATGATACCGTACAGTCTATAGGTATACATACATACTTACAACATGCGCCGGTATACTAGAATGTGAACTCGGTGTCACGTCACTTCCGTGAACCTTGTCGCGGATTTTCAAAGACGAGACTGCAAATAGTTCCTCCATGATCCTTCTGTACAACAAAGGCATTCCGGATAATAATTCAACTTCTTCCTTGAATGAGGAGCGCGATAGAATGTCAACTCGCCAAGGATCATTGCGTATAGGTAATAAAGCAGCGATCCTCCTGCAGTGCACACGCACGCGCGGCCTAGTCTTCTTTCAAATAATTCTATATCATATCATTGATATGCCAGATGATATGTGCGCGTGATGCTGTATAATTTCTACGCTTTTTTTTTTTATGCCTACGCGTCATGCTGCGACGATGCCCGTTATTACATGAAATTGCCCCCGTCTTCCGTTCGTCTTCGTCTGCGCTCCAATTGATATGACGTTTGCAATAACGCTGTGAGGAATCGATGATTGATTGCCAGTTTATGTGTTAGTGACGGTATGCACTTGACATATCACATAATCTAAATCTACTCGTACCTTCTTGCGGCGAAGACACGATATAACCGTACCGACGGCACGTCTGTCATTCAATCCAGGTTATTAGTTTTTACTTAAGATTACGTTGTCTTATCGCCGTTGAGCCCATTGATCCCGTGTATTATATTACATCGTGTGTCGGTGTGTGTCGCACCTATTCATTGAATACGCGACGAATCTTTCACTTGCGAAAGAAGCAGACTTTCGGCACGCGAGTCACGTGATGCGTCAGCCACGTGCGCTTTGGCGCGCGTATTGTTCAAATTCAATATTTCGCCGCCATTGCAGGTCCATGAGTTTCAAACGCCTCAAGTACCAACTGCTTCGACTGTAAATTGTAAGATTGAATAAAGGCTTTATTTCTGGATATTTTTTACATTCTTTCTATCCCTGTTCCGGAAGATCTTTGAATTGTTGTTCTTGTGACAAAGTTTGAAAATGTGTGGAATAATAACTCAGCTATTATCTTTTTTTTCGTTCCAGCGTTGAGAAGGCGGCGTCGAAGAATATCGAAGAAAATGAGCGGGAATGCTTCAAGGATGCCATTGTTTCCAGTCGAAGCCTTAACAAGGGCTTTGTGGAGCCGACGAGCCTCAAGTCGGCGGCACCACAGGTTATTACTTGTTCTAAACAAACAAGTGAAATAAAAGTATACTTTCTTGGATAATTTATAACCGATTTCCGTCTAGATCGCGGCTTGTGTCATAGCTGCGTCTTATCACATAACGGTCGGACTCACTATGGCGTATTCTGCAGTCTTGATACCGCAGCTTGAATTGGACAAAACTATCAACGTTACAAAATCCGAGACTCCGTGGCTCGGTAAGATGCAACAACCGAAAATATTCCAAAAAGGCAGAATGGTACGTGTTGGAAAGGAAAGGTTGAAGATGAATCGAACTTTAATATTTCAGCCAGCATCGTGGTCATTTCCACGCCGATCGGTGCACTGATAGGCGGGTTTCTGATGGAGGCTTTCGGTCGTTTAACAACTATCCAAATTGCCGCCATTCCCAATACGATTGGCTGGATAATGATAGCTGTGTCGACGAATGTTCCGACGATGCTGATCGGCAGATTGCTCACCGGACTGGCCTCAGCCCTCGGAACATCTCCGGCGATAGTTTACATCACCGAAGTGGCTCGGCCTGAGCTCAGAGGCTCTCTCATTTCTACAGGACCGACTTTAGCCTCGCTCGGAATGGTCTTGATCTACGTCAAAGGAGCACTGCTAGAGTGGCGAACGGTTTCATGGGTCTGCATAGCCTATGCCGCCGTACCTGTGATCTTCATTCAATTCGTCGCACCCGAATCTCCCGTGTGGCTCGTCTCAAAGGGGCGATTGGACGCCGCCAAGAAGGCGCTCGATTGGTAAGCGAATATCGACGAAAAGACATGGACAACCGCGTTTATGAATCGAGGTGTCGACTCCTTTTTTCTTCTCCTCCCAGGTTCTACAAACTTGAGCCTAAACAAGGTAAACTCACAGCGGGCGAGGTGCAGTACAACACAATCCTGAAGGAGCATGAGATCAAGCTGAACGAACAAAGGAGAAGCGCGCGTGGTGGTACTTCGGCGAAACTTCAAAGTTTCCTCAAACCAACGGGGTGGAAACCGATGGTCATTTTATTCGTGTTTTTCCTATTCCAACAATTCTCTGGAATCTACATCACTCTGTTCTATGCCGTCACTTGGTTCCAGGTGGGACGATAGGATCGAATACATTTTGTGATCAAACTTGACCGATCGTTTCACACCGAACAAAATCTTGAATCTCTTGGAAATTTTCAGCAAGCTGGATCGACCATGGACCCGTACGTAGCTTCAATCTTGGTCGGCGTGACCAGATTCTTGTGCTCAATGGTCAACACTTGGTTGTTGCGGCGATACAAGAGAAGACTTCTGTGCATCATATCCGCTCTGGGTATGGCGACTTGCATGGGAATTTCGGGCTACTATACTTACACCATCAACGTGCAAGGGGCAACTGGAAGCTGGGTAATTGATGTCAAATATTAGCATCACCTACTCTAAAACCCAGGGTCCTAGGTGCTGGGTAGCTGTGTAAGAAAAAGTACTGAAACAAACACCATATGTCCTCAGGTACCGGTCGCGTGTTTGCTCCTGTACGTATGTACTTCTATGGTCGGGATGTTGACTATCCCCTGGACCATGACAGCCGAGTTATTCCCAACTGAGATCCGAGGAGTAGCACATTCTATCAGCTACTCGTTAGCTAACGTTCTCATGTTTGCCGCCGTTCAATCATACTTGGATCTCACCAGCTTGATGGGAGGTATGGCGATCAAATATATTACTACACCGGCGATGGCCCAGAGTAAAGACTGAAAATAGAGATGTGAGTATGAGACTGACAATATTACATAATATTACATTTCTTTCGCAGGATCTCACGGTCTGCAGTGGTTCTTTGCCGCCATGTCGGTCGGCGCAGCTGTATTCGTTTACGTCATGCTGCCGGAAACCCATGGCAAGAAGCTCTCGGATATCGAGGAGTACTTCCAAAATCACTTTCTGGCGGTCGGTGCCGAATCTAAGACCAAAAAACGAAGAAGCAACAAGAATGCTAAGTCGCAAAAGAAATCCCCTGCATCTGAACCCCTCAACCCGAAACCTAGGGAAACAGTATAATATGTATTTTAAAAATCGACGAGTTAATTGAATGGATGGAGTATGTTGGACAAATTCATATACATACTACTACTAACTGCGACGACGGCGAAGAATTTCGTAGCGTCGAAGGAAAAATGATGATTTTTATTAGACAGGTAATTGTTTGCTCGATACTATCAACAACTCATTCTTATATCAATTGACCCTATTATTTTGGAGCGATACTTAAATCCTCAAATATTGTAGCTGTTATTGTAATTTAGTGTCTAACAAGTTATCCGAAAAATGCATCTACTAGTGTTGATTTCATTTGATTTAATCAGCTTTATCGTACCGCGCGATAAAATTCGTTTTCTACCAAACTCAATTATATCACAGATTACTTGCAGCAGCTGAATGACGGAGTTTTTTGAACGTATCTATAGATATATTGTTGTAGCATTATAAACAAACGATTTACCTCAATGGTTTTAACAAACTCATAAACATAAATCTTCCCGTGTACCTAATCGGTATGTATACCATCGTGCGAACGTGGCCTTTGTAACATTTGCCAGTTTCACGATGTTTTAATACTGAGATAGCTTTACTCGTCACCCACTGTACCATACACTCACCATTAGCAAATAGTAGCGAAATATGAAATACAAACTATAAGCTTAAACCTGTAATAGAGATATTCTAGCAAATGCAATTCACGTGGTAAGATCACGAGGATATTATAATACATGTATATTACTTAGACGTAATCTAGCTGAATTATATTCGGAATAATTAATGTAAAAGGGGACCGATTTTATCTTCATAATGTACCCTGTATTATTCATCAATTGAATGTTAGGAAAGTTTCGATGTGAAATCTGAAATCTAGACACAAGGGATAGTGAATTCGCAGTATATCTTCCCAACATCGATTAACGTGATATAAAAAGAAGAAAAAAAATTAGGTAGTAACAGAATTTGCAGAGTCTTCAAGAGTCTGTGAATCTCTTGCCAAAACTAACTTGATAAAGTCCAAAGTCGACACCAGAGAGGCAGAGGCGACACTATTCTGCTGCATTCACTTCGGTTGAAACGAAGTGACGGTAAAGATTTGACTATAACGACGACGGTCACAAATTGTGTCAAGATACAAATTAATTCTGTGTGAAATATTGTGTTGTATTATTTTAAATGTGATGGGTCGTTAAGACGAATGTGTTACCCTACTTAAGAAAACAAACGCTAACCCAGAGATGCATCTGTGCATCAATGCATGCCTTTCAATGGATATATTCCTGAAATTATTAGAAATCTCTCTATATATATATAATGAGGAATAAAATTAACTAACGATGTATTTTGTACCACTGAAATTGTATTAGTATTATCATAAGTCATGTAAACCTCATGAAAAATGGGCCAATTTATCATCCGAGTCGTTTTGAACAATATACCATTTTGAAAATCAATTGAAGTTTGAATGTTTGTTACTTAAATGTTAACGTGGCGGTCCAATAGCGCTAGTGTGGATTTGGTGAAATTCAACTCATAACATTAATACGTTTTATTTCAAGTGTTTTTGTTTTCACAGACAGCGGTACCCACTAATTAATCGACATCTACACCTAGCGTATATATAATTTATATTTATATCGAATAGTATAACAAAGAGAGATACAGATCCTAAAGGCACATCAAGACTGTTCGTTTTCTAAAGCGTTGTGTAATATCACTTTTTATTAGCGTGATATCACGATTCACGATTGACTCCAATTCTGTTGATTTCGATTGACATGGCCGTAGACATACCAATGAAACGACAACTATTGCGATCAAGTTATTTCATCTAGAAGACAAAGACGAACGCTATTTCACCTACTATAGAGTCAGAGGCTCACAATCAGTCTCACTCAAGGACTTGGACCATTACAATTACATAATAGTGCGATTTCGTTAGCTTTAATAAATATTCGCCAATAGGAAAGTTGACATGAAATATCTCCGAGGAACAGAACGCTTCAGAAATTCGCTAATCGTTTAAAACTTTTTAAATTCTTTAGTTATAATATGTAAAAACATTTAACAGTCCGTTATATGTGGATATAATATAACTATAATCTCATCATTTAAAATCTCGTTAACTTGAATTATCCGCTAATCACGATGTAGCAGCAATTCAGTACATCGTTGGATCTAGAAAGCATTTAAAGTTGACAAAAAAAAAAAAGACTTCGTCAATTAATTAAAAACGAGATAATCATCTCGGCTGATTGGAACAGAGATTGATCGTTTCCTCGTCAAGATGAGTTACGGATGGCCATCAGCTTTGCCTGGTGATTATTTTCTTATCGACAGACCGTGATATTAATTTAAATCAAGATACCTGAGGCATCAACTTTCTACAAGTGAACTTTGGTATGAATCGTTTCACTGATACACAATGACTATTGAACTTGCCCGGATCACAGGCAGCTAACATGTATCTACGGGGCCAAAAATGACTAGTGCGTCGAAAGACGATTGAAAGGTCCTGCAACTCAGCGAGCTAAGTTTATACAACATGATATCACTGCCATTTTTTTTCTTACTCAAATTATAAAATTTGTACCAAGAAGCTGTGCGAAGATTTCCAACCATAAGTAGCTCACTTTTTTTGTACACATTCGCGACAATATAATTATATGATTTCGTAGTTGAAAAAAAAGTTGTCGATATGATCGAAATATTCATACGTAAACTGACAAGCCTTTGATTTTCTAGTTATGCATTCAGAGATTCAATGTGGCTAATAATTGATGGCCTGTTGCGACGATTAACGACTTAACATGATCCGCGTGTCCGGCTCTTCTGCACGCGTCTGTATATCTTTTATACGCCGCTTCGTCCTCCTTTGGTAGAACTCTGCAGAGTTCGTCCAGTGGTAAGGTTTGTGCCAAATACGTCAGAGTCTCTGCAATTTCGCCAGATTATAATTATAAAAGAATAACTCGTGATGGGAGATAAACGTATCATTTTTCAGTGCGGAAATTTGATGCGACTCAATGTTTCACCTTTCATAATCTGGTCGAAGAAACATTGCTGCGATTCCTGACCCTCGTCCAGCATTGAAATTTCATTTTGCAGTAATTGTATCAAACACTTCCACTCGGTCTCTTTGGTGTATTTATCCTGTGGATTCAAACGTGACAAGATTAGAAATCAAATCAAATCAAATCAAATGAAAATTGCCTCGAGTAGAGGAATAGAATAACAGTGCTGTTGTAAGAAAATTATTGTATTACGGAACCGGGCTTCTAATGGGTCTGGGAAAAATAGTTTTATTCACCTTTGCATATTGCAGTAAGGCCTGTGGACATTCTACCATAAGCATTCGGGTGACTATCTCGGTGTCGGCGATGCATAATGTCTTGAATGCCAAGTTTCCCTCAATTTCTTGACTATCTAGAAATTGTTTCACTTCTCGTATGCATTCTGTTGGCAGATATCCACTAGCCAATAGAGCCTGTAGCTTTGGTACTTCACTGCGAATTGGTTTTGATATTCCAGAAACATTTTTCGTTTCTTCGTAGTTGATCGATTTCCTACAATCCGTCGAATACGGAGGTAGTTTATTCAGATAACACGGTCGTTGATTAGCAAACAAATAAACCTCCTCGTCATTTTGATTGCAGTCCTTCACATTTTGTACAGTTTTATAGATTTTTGATTGCGTCAAATTTCCCAGGTAAGATCTGACCAGGATCTTGAAGGCCTCGGCTATAGCAAAGTCGTATGTGCTCTCGTTACTCGAGCAAGAAGATTGATCCTGGGATTTAATATCCAAACAATTCTGAAAGTACGTCTCTATGAAGAGTTGTAGAGCCGCCGCAGCGTCGTGACCGTCTCTCCCAACTCTGGAAGGTAGGTACTCTAAAAAGATTTGCATAACTTGGTGCAAGGTGAGAATACCGTCCTCTATAAGCTGAGTTAAAATCTCGGAGAAAATGCGCGTCTTTTGTTGCATCAGAAGGCCAGAAAAATCGGAGAACGTCGGTATAGCTCGGCTGCGTTTTTTCAAAGCTGTCGAATCAAACAATAAGGGCCAATGTTCAAGGACCGTTTTTTCAACGAAAAATCCAGAAATCGGTTCCAGTGCTGCTTTGGCCTGATCTGTTTTTTCTGACTGCAGGTACAACAGCACAGACGCCAATCTCGCGCAATCGCTCAACTCTTGACGGGACAAAACTTTTATCAATTTGTCAGTGGCATACTCCCTCAGGACAAAGCTTCTCAGTATCAATTTTGCCAAATCTTCAACATCCTCCAGGCTCAGTATTTCGACTATATTGTGACTTTGGAACAGGGCGTCTGCTTCGGGGCCGCTTCTCATATTCGCCAAAGTTTCCGTGAGAAATCTTATCAGGCCGGGTGAATTGGCGACTGATTTCCTCGAGATAACTTCCGTAGCCCTCAATTTGGACATTTTGTAATACGGAATGCTCAGGTCCCATTCAACTTCCATGTCGGAATTGATATAATAATCTCCCAACAAGGCGCACGACTGGCTGTACAAATTTTCCAATCTCGAATCCAGGATATCTTGCGACGAGTTTGATGTTTCTGGACTCGGGGTGCAGCTCTGTCTTTTAATGTCCTTCGAAATCCTGAGAATAGTGTGCGCCTCACCCAACAGATGCCTGTAAGTATTGGGGCTCGAATTCTTATGATTTTTAGCAGTGTTCAAAAAATCCAAATATAGCGTTTCGGGACTTGGTAAATTCAACGAATACAAAGTCCAAGAGTTCTCAGCCCTGGCTAAGAGGACCAGGGAATTTCCGGCGTAGAGTAAATTCTGCATGCCCAGGAACGGGCGCAAACCGATCAGACAAACAGGCTCCGAGACACTGGGACACGATACTTTATAGTTGTCTATATAATTTAAACTATTCGCTACATGGTGAGATAAACGCAAGGTGTACGACTCAAGTCCAGCCTCCGTGAGCGCGTGGAGAACAGTGTTCTCGAGCGCTATATGACGAACAGGTGCGGTGAAAGGGTAAGTGGTGAGACAAGTGGGATCGGACTCTTCGCAACTCGTTGCTGAGAAATGATAGACGTATCCCTCCTGCGTGGTACAAACTACGCATGTAATTCCATGAAGATATTTGAACTTATCCGATCTGAGAATAGACTTCTTCAGACAGAGATTGTTGCATTCCTTTTTCAGATAAAGCGGTTTCAACTCCAAACAGGTAAATGTCTCCGATTCTCCGTCAAAGTTCGCATCATTTCTGGGATTTGATATCTTTATTCTCAATAAATTTTTAACCGCGTAATTCTCCGACCACCCGTCGTCGGGTGACGTAGTTTTTATCACGACGTCCATGTTGCTCGGATTCAAAATAAACGGATTGAGGGTATGCCCCGGACTGGCTCTTTCCAAACTTATAGACGGTAGATTTATCGTAAATGGTAACGAATTAGTCTCAACTATACCCCGCGACGCGAGCCTCTGTAATTCGTTCTGTTCGCTACAGACCAATCTTTCCCAGTCTATATAAGGAGCGGAGATCATTTTAGACCTTAGTCGTCCGGGACCCAGCTTCGAGCGCGGTAATCTATCGGCATTCAGATTTTGGTCGTCGTTGGATCTCGTCCCTTCCCTGCTGGATATTTTCGGCCTCGAATCGTAAGCTACGAAGTTTGAGTCGAGACTGAGCGAGCCAGTTTGTTCGTGTCCTTTCTGAGAGTTTTTAGAATGTAAATTTCCATTCGACCTGGGCGATTCCTGGCGACCTGAACCGGACGACTTGTCAGTTTTGTCCAAGGAGGAATAATTGGTAGACATGGAAGTTTTGTCCTGCGACGACGAGTTTGTGGAAGCGATCGAACTGAGTTGATCTATGTCGTCGTACATGGGATTAGTTAGCCTAAAAGCGAGAAAGTGAGTGGGATCCAATATGGAGATGAAATCTTCCGTGATCTCCATTCTCGTTGGAGAAAAACTAAAACCCAGAGACCAAGGCCTCGCCTCAAAGTCGATGAATTTCAATTTCGACGTCTGTTGAGTCTCTACTTTGAATTCATGGAGAATCGCGTTACTCCCCGTCGCCACTAGCAGGTTTCCGGTCGTTTGGCAGCAGGCTATCACCGACGGTTGATTGTTCAGCGGCAACTCTATCATCTCAAGACTGTTCATGGGTCGATTTAAGCTTGGCGTTACTCTTCCGGCTATTCTTGCCCTCATGGCGTGACCCTGACTCTCCACTAGCGCCCAGTTAACGTAGACTCTGACAAAGTTGCTCGTCGTCAGACCGTCTCTGGACACTTTTGATTCTAGGGTGGCGACGTAATCTCCCGTTGCACAATGGAGAATTTGGCCTACCAAGTCGACGGTCGGAAACACTGTGAGAAGCTTCAGGTCCGATGATTTTAGATCGTGGACTTGGACGCAGTGGCTGGGTAGCGCGAGCAGTAATAATTCCCTGTGAAAATTATTCGCTATGCAAGTAGCTGTCGGCTCCTCTATCGTCGCTACGTTTTGTGCCAAAAAATTATGAACCGGAATCACTCGAACCATTTTAACGAATTTATTGTTTGTTTCAGTCCCGTCGGATGTAATATTCGTTGCTTTAAGGTTGTTTCTGTTCAGAGGTGAAGGCGAGCTGACATTATTGAATGTCTCGGTTGATAATTGTGGTTTGAATCACTCAACACCTATCGCACCGTGTTTTAGAGCGTTGTCAACCCTGAAAGGAGTGAGTACGCCTTTTTGTTAATTAACCCGGGAAGCTATTTACGGTTGCATGACGGAACTGGGAAGGGCTCGGATATTTACATCCCCACACCCGTAAACTTGTTATTCAAACTACACAACGTCGCACTTGTATTATGATTATCCACCAATACAGGTTCGGGGCTGAGTTTAGTAAACTAGAACACCGTCATTAAGGGATGTGCAATATTCGAATTTAGGAAGTAAGACCGTGTTAGGAAGTAAACCAAGTAAACGAAACTATCGAAATCGGAAGGATTCGCCATGCTGTTTCCATTGAACTGTGAGAACTGTCAGATGACAGATTATGCGACTGTCTCAGACGGAAAGGATGGATTCTACTTCCGGAAGGTAATGTTGGAACCGTCGTTGTCAGCCGTCGAAAATAAAAAAGGGCATTCACGCTGTGGTTTTCCCTACCGTCGCTCGGGCGGGAAAATTTGAATTCTCTTCATCGTGTCTTCATTCTCTCCCTTTCCATTGCCATTTGCCATCTTTGAATACGATACTGCTTTACGCGTGTGTATATAATATACCTATTACAGCCTAGCATACGAACACAAACGCACAAGCAATTGTTTCGTACCAAGAATTGATGGGGAATTCCTTTGCAACGGTGCAGATGTTCGATGTTATGAGTCGATTGAAACGGGAAGAACAAGCTGTGAAGTCCCGGATCATTGATTACTTATCGATGTCTCAAGACGAAAAGAGTCAACAGTGTAATCAGACAATAATTGAAACGGGAAGAACAAGCTGTGAAGTCCCGGATCATCAATTACGTATGTCTCCAAGTTGAAAAGAGTCGATCGGATCGTATAGTATAAGAAGGCACTTGCACCGTGCTCCGTTAAACAATCGCATCTCTGACTCTCTGAGCTATCGCAATCCAGCAAGCGAAGTAACTCGCAAGTATGAAGTTCCTCGTGATTTCGACAATCTTGGCTTTAATCGCCTGCGCAATGGCATTTCCTACAATCGACGGTGAGTCAATTGATTCCGCGGTTAGTCGTAAGTCTTTCGGCACTTATGCGGCTAACAGAACGCTTTGCATTTCAATCTAATATAAGATGATCTGATACGAAGACATACCTAATGTTCGCAGATTACGAAATAAAAGAGCGCGCGGATAGACAGCGTCGGGTGACCTGTGACCTCCTGAGCTTTCGTGGCATAGTGGGGGATTCGGCTTGTGCCGCAAATTGCCTGAGCATGGGAAAAGCTGGAGGTAGATGCAACAACGGTGTCTGCCAATGCAGAAAGACCAAATTTTCCGATCTCTGGAATCAACGTTTTGGCCGTGGCTAATAAATATATCACAGCTCGATGACAATATTGCGATGGAGTGGATCAGAATATGACACAATTGTATTGTTGTCTATATGTATTACATCGTCCATATTTTATTATCATGCGATGATTTTTCTTTTTGACGAAAATAAATGAATTCATTTCATTTTACCTATTCACGCAGAATTTCTGCAACTCAAGTATTCCACGCGGTACCTCACTTCGTTCAAACTCTGAGAGGGGCTGAATTAAAAGCATCTTCGTGCAATCCAACATTATATAGTCTTGGTTAAATTAATTGCAGGAACCTAATTGCCGCGATATTCGGTGCTGTATACACGAAATATCAAGTATCGAATATTCTAATTTTAGGTAGGACATCGGACGCCACGCCTGAATATTGATACAACATTTTTATTCATTTCTTAGGAATTAACATTTATAAGACGAATTTTACAAGCATTAAATCTGTTGTAATTATATAGGTATTACGATAGAAATTGATAATGGTTAAAGAAAAAACAAAGATAGTCATAGTCGTATATGCATATGTGGCGAGAAGCTTCTCATAACGGGGGTTGTTCTGATCTTCAGCTGCGTAATTATTAGCCGATGTGAATCTTCTCCTTCCTGCATCGGCACATACCCTTTTTGCAAGTACCGCCAACTTTTCCCATGGCGAGACACTTAGCTGCGCAAGCTGAATGTCCCACCTTGCCACCCCAGCTGAAAAGGTCGCAGGTAAAACGCTTCTCCCTGGCGCCGCGCTCTTCAGCCTCGTAATCTGCGAACAGTTATAGATAGAAGGGTTGATTACATTGCAGTATGGTGTATGCAGAAACGCGATGTTTAGTGATACTACACTCAGCTCACCGTCGTTTGATGGGAAAGCCATTGCACAGGCGATCAAAGCCATCAGCATCGTCAAAGTCACGTAGAAATTCATGTTGATTGTTCAGTTATTCGATGCAGCGTATAGGTATATTTAACTATCAACGAAGTGCGCTAGTTCGCGGAGGTTGTGTTGCATATAGCAGAAGGCCTCCTTATATATACTAACTGCAGGTTGTCGATTCTGCGAAATCAGTATAAGATATCAATCGTACATACATAGGTATGTATAATTGGATTATAACGTGGGGACTTCCAGGTTGTTGCTTCTTTGTCCACACACCTGTGCGGATTTCGCCATAATAATGTTACCCGTCCATACCGCTGCGTACGCCAGATAATATTGCTTCGAATTTACACAGAGATTGGAATCTTGCGTAAAACTCTCGCAACTGCGATACAATACCTATCAGTCAAATATTGCAATGGGTTTTATCCCGGCATTGCATCAGAAAAGCACTTGCATTCTGAATCATGCGCATGGTAAAAATCAAGTGCAATGTATACCTACTTCCGTAATAATTGCCTACGATGAAAAGAGGAATATAACAATTGAAAATAATTACAGTTCAGTCTGAAGCTGGACTGAAATGGAAGAAACAATAGAAACAGATGACGAAAAACGAAAGTACGACGAAGAATGAAGGTATTTTCAAACAAAACAGGCCGCGCTTAAAAGCCCCTTGTTGTATGCAATTCCTGCACGGTGTATGATTGGGTCCGGCTGGTGGCGCCATTCGCCATACGGCATACGATTTTGACAACTATTATTCCCGCGGGCGACAGGTGAGAATAAATTTGGAACTTTAAAACCACGTGCTCTTAAATGTCTCAAATACTTTGATGAAATTATTATGCTGGGATTTATTTTCATCGACATTTCGACGTTAATCGTTGACAAAGTAACGCCAGATAACGGTGCAGTTTTCCAAATATCAGCTGACTGATCAAATGTGAATTACCGTGAAGAAAATGAATTAATTAATTCATTTACTTATTCATATATTATCATACACATTATAGCCCAAGTACCAAGTGGGCAAGTATTCGTAAAGGACTGCTCGTACCCTATCGGCTATTACACTTTGGACGAAAAAGACAAACTTAAAAAATAACGGATGAGTCTTTGGAGAAAGCATTGAAAAATTGGAAAAAATAGTTTTCTACTTATCGCTACTCATTACAGGATTTACAATTCAAAGATACACACAATCGTCGCAAGAAATATACAAAATGAAGACCGTAATCCTACGTGTATTGCCAAGTGAGAAAAATTAGAAAGTATTCTACAAACATGTATACTTGTCGATATCAATACTTATATTTCAATATTAACACTTGACATATCGAGTGTTGGATGTTGACATATAAAACTTGAGAAGAGCAGGAGAATTAGTTTCAAATGTATCACTCACTACCGATCTTACGTAAATAATATATCTTGATAATATTCATTTCCAATTCATTTGGTATTCGATACAATTTCTCGCACCGTTTCTCGAATCCTCAGCGCTCGTGTCGGCTTCTAACATTTTATCAGAAAATGTTTAACCATCAGCAAACAACGATTGTTGTCTGTTCGCTGCTGTTTGCTGAAAATAACTTAATACTTTCGGCCGTCCAATGCAGCAGAGCTCCTTGGCAAACGACACTCCACACGTAAGGGATGAAGAATTCCTCGGGTTGTTCCTCCTCCACGTACTTGAATTTCAACTCAGGAAATTTCTGGAAACGAATCGTCATGAAGAAAGGAACGCACGGGTTATCTTTTCAATTTATTAGCACTGGCTTCAATCAAATTTACCCTCATTCGATCTTTTGGCCATTGAGTAGCTCCTTGTTCTATTGTCGCTAAAACTTGACTGACACCTATGTGCGACTGATCCCTCTGCTCGAGTTTGTAGGAGAAGAAATTAATCACCTGTGAAACACGAATAAAAGGCGATGTTTTAATTGCTATTCTTTAACGGGTACTTGTAGCGACGATGCTCAGAAATGGGTAGCTAGAAGAAATTCGAAATGGTAACTTACAGCGTCTATGTTTTGAACGATATCTTGAAAAGCGGAATGCATGCGGAAAGGTTGAAAGACATCTTTCTTGTAGAGAAGAGTATAAACCAAGTTGGGATTACGAGATAGCTGATGCGTCAGACAACTGTTTATTATTTCTAAAACCATTCTCAATACTTCGTCGAGAACCATCAAGTCTTGAATCTGGAAATAATAATTGAGAAATCTTCAATCTTTGTCTTTCCATGTGCACGTAGGTGAATATCTTTCGATTCCCAGCTCTTACCATGTCAGAACTGACCGCACTTCCATTCAAATTGACCACCGCACTTTCCGAATTTGCGGATTGCGTGTGTATATTGGATTCAAGTCTCGCATATTTCTTTGCCAAAGTTTCAAACAGACTCAATAATCTTTGACTAACGTACGGATGCAACGATCTGAACTGTGCCGACATGTTTGCCAGTGCCGCCAAGCAATTGGTATGTAAATATTTATCCTGCGAATCGTTCAAATACCGATTAAAGCATATTGTAAGATGTGAAAATCATTTGGCATTCTAGTTTCATTTCAAAGCCGCGACTCACTCTCATTTTAAGCATGTTGTACTGTATGGTTCTGATAACCACAAGGACCAACAATCCACCCAGCGATATTTCACTTATCGATCTTTCGGTATACCACGCTACACCTTTCAGCATCTGAGTAAACAATTTGAAATGTTAGCAAAGCCATTTTGGCGGGAGAGAAATTTACACATTAATACCAATTCAGTATTTCAACAAATACTCACAATTTCGTGTACGTTCCTATTGAACGTATCATCTTCGCTTAAAATCAGCAGAATGATGAGAGACATGTAGATGTGATGAGATGTGTTGTCCGGTGCATGATATAACGTTTGCAGTATCGGTATTACCTATGAATATCGGATTGTTATTATTGTTGTCGACAAAGAGGTGAACGCTTGAAATTTGATCTCCTTCATCCTTACCAGCAGCTGAATATCTTCTCTCTTCATAATATACCCTTTTACAGTCGGGTTACGATGCAACAACATGTATAACAGCAACGTCGTCTCGTCTGTATTTGGTACTTTGCATATCGTAGCGTATAACGCGTCTAAATTAAATTTAAAGTACGTCGCTGATTTTGCAGGCATCGAGGCGCGATCGTCTGTTTGGAGATGAAAAAACACAGTCAGTTTAACAGCAATGTCTCCAAACGTAATACGGTCGAAGAGGCCCGTTGAAATTTACCTCGGGAGTCTGTGAAACCGTACAAGGCGTCTCTGTACGGATTATGAGCTGCCGTACAATGGTTTGTGAGGACCAAAAGCAAAAAAAGAGACTGACTGGCGAGCGGAGTTTCGGTATCGCGTTTTCGTTCCTCGTCCTCCGTTGTGCCTCCATTGGAAACTTGTATATTTTTGGAATTGTTGCCCATCCCCATAGTAATAACATTCCATAAGCCGGCTAAAATATGTTTTCTTACTACACCTGATGGTCAATACTTGTTTTAAATATCTGGCTCTTATTTATATGGATAGAAAACTGAAGCTATGTTCATGTAAGATGAGACCCACTGCGTTGCTGTTGTCAGGAAAATTCAAATGAATTTGTTTTTTTCCCCATTCCATGTACATCGATTAGTTGACTAGTTATTTACTACCGACATTCTCAAGCTCAGTTTTAACCAGTAAATAACAGCAATTAATTGTTGTTAGTCAGTTAGCGATACAGAAATGCAATTTAATCTAATCTTAAATGACTTTAGCTTCGTAGAGTGAAAAAAAAATCGAAATTCGGTTTCAAGTCCCGATCAATAATAATTGGGTGAATTCCAGAGTGGTTTTAGTAATGTTATTAATCACGGCATGCAATTGATTTTCTCTCAATGACGAGTCAAGGGACGAGTGACTTGTTTTTGGGGCATACCTGCAATACTGAGGACTAAGCCTCCGCCTTCCTGCGGTGTCAGTAAACCAGGTGGCGCGTGCTCTTGTCTAACGAAATTATGCAGCAATGTGTAAACCATTACGGAGGCATGCGCACTTTGCTCCTCGTGCATCGCTATCCTGTATATGCTACTGTATTCGGCTGGAGTTTGTGAGAATAATTGGACAGAGAGAAGAACCAGCAAACAGTTCACAGCCTCCAAGTGTACGACATATGTGAATTCGCTGTAATTAATGAGTAACGATGTCAGAAATGTGTTGAAACCGGTGGATTGCACGACGAAATAAATCGTATGACTCTTACGACAAGGGTACGTCGATGATGATCTCTACCAACGCCTCGAAGAAAGATTCAAGCCTGGAAACACCGTCCTGTGCCGGAGTCGTAGATTTTGGCAGAGCTTCGGTGTGCCGAATCATTTCCTCCTCGCCAACAGTTTCCAATAAATATTTAAGCACGCATCTCACAGCGAACAGAGCATTGTAAGTTTGCCAGGCAAACATAATGCTAAGAAATAAGATATCGTTGGTATGAAACAACGAAGGAAGACAAGCGAATGAGATTCAAGAAGCCGCACTCACTTCTGGTCCTGCGGCGTGGCGAGCAATTCCGTGGTTCGTTGCATAAATACTTGTATCAGAGCTCCCAGATTTCCTGTGCTCAAGTTATTAGCGAGCAACTGCTGACATGTGGTATCCAATCTTGAGTCAAGCTCGATTTGATCGTTTCTAGTAACCGGGGGCCGTATGTTGTAGGATAGGAATCTGTTCCAAAACTGATCGTTAGGCGCTATGGATTCCTTGCCCGCAAACTTCACAAGGAATTTGTTTTTGGAAAGATCCTCGTATCGACTAGGCGTCGTACCCATTTTGGTCGGTTACTCTCGGATGACCTGAAAGAATAACAAAACTACTGCTCCGACGAACGAATAAAGCTCAATCAAATCTAATTTTCTATCGGTAATTACCAATCTATGATGGAAATTATCTGAGCAAACCGTCAGTCTCGTGTGCATGGCAATGGTGCTCAGACCCTGCCGGTGTTGTCGGCGGCACGATTTCTGATCCTTGGGACCTTTAAACGGGTTTTGATCAGCCATATCTTATCTGGTATGCATTATGGAAAGTCGAACTCTAAGGAAAAACAAGCGGCACACTATTTGCTTGCTCCACGGGGTTGAAAACAACTGGCAATAAACACAGATAACTTTGACAAATGAACAAGTGAATCTGCGCAAAATCTTGAAACACATAGGTATGTACTTGATAGGTTAAAAATAAGTAACCTCTATACCTATAAAGCGGTGTAACAAGTATTTCGGAATGTTATAGAAAATACAAACTGTTCGGTGTAAAAAGCTGCGTATTATTGAGGAAAGTTTTGTCACCAGCGCGCTTGTTCATACCAGTCTAGTCTTACGGGATGGAGTTGAAACTTACAAGAAAATATGTTATTAACCAGCAGAAAATTCACCTATCACAGTGGCATGACACATATCTAAAAAAACTGACAACAGAGCAAACTGCAAAGCTGATCGATACTAGGAATTTAGTCGAGATGAAAACTCGAATCTAACTCTCGAAGATTAGTCCGAGTCAATATAATAATAATAATTATACTTTACTGACGGTCGATAAGACGATAACGCATGCCGTCGGCATAAGCAGCGCATATGTCGGTATCCCGGAACGGTTAAACGGGTTAAATCGTTAATAACGGCTATGTAACGGCACTTGACACAAACTTCACGGTTCAGTTCACATTCACAAATCACAGCAGTTGAGCAGTCACAACTCACAACTCACAAAGTCACAAGCAGTCACGGACTCGGCGATGGAGACAGGTCGCCGATAAATAGTTGGCCAAACAATAGTCGCGTTCGGAAATTCAAAGCTCAGACTCGTCTCATTCATCGAATATCTGCCAGAGGTATGTTTATTCTTGTTGCAACAATGATCGTTGAACTCGAACCAATTCCCGCATTTACAGTTATTCGGGAGGTGAGAAACGGGGGGAAATATGTTTGTCATAACCTCTCCGATCCGGCATAACGAAACAATGCAGCCCGTATTATCGATAGGTATCGAGTGTAGAAGAGAAAGTCTTCTCGTTCTCGCGATTCACCACACTATGTATCGTTCCGTTTCAGAAGAATCAAGAAGGATGACTTCGGTGGGACGAGGTAGAGGATGGGTGACGGCAAAAAATCGTGAATCCGTACTGCGGAGGCCAGGACCGGTGATATCCCAGAAAAATCCTGACCATCTGAAACTCGTCGACGAAATTGACAATCTCAGTATTTACGGCCCCATATCTTTGTCCAAGATCGATGAGTTCGAAGCTTTGTTCCGGCTTGCTGCCCGACACAATGGCCTCAGGTATACGCGTGTTATTTTCTAAATCTCAATCAATACCGTGCGCTTGAGAGGAATAAGCCAGAGCTGTGTAGGACAGCGTCGAAAGCAACCTCCTCTAGCCTGCTTCCTCGTGAACGCATGATTTACAATATCGTGCCGTGACAATGTCCAATGGCGATAGGGTGGTGGTGAAAATATTAGACTTTGACGAAACTGCGACATCTGAGTCATTTGCATACTTACAGGGCTGTTTTCAACACTCTGCACACACAGGCTCTAGAAGACAGACAGTTCGGCATCAAGCTTGCCATGCTTTTCGGCTACAGTAAAATCAGCGATCAACAAGACGAAGATGGCACAAAGTTGAGAAGTATTCTGTTGTCGACGTTGCAGATGGATTACGAGAGTGAGTAACGGAGGTAGAGTCATGTATTGGAATAGAATATTTATTAACGCGGTAAATGACAATTTTGAAAGGGTGGATCGTACGAGTAAGCGGACGAAAAGTGGAAGAATAAGTAATCGAGAATAATCCAAGTCGAGAAATGATAAGACAAAGATGAATGACGTGACATGAGGCAAACGAGACTTATGCTCACAATCAACTATATCTGTTTGGGTTGATTTTTTCAGAAAAAAATGAAATAAAGGAAAAGTGTGCCGCGCATTATCTGAATGCTATGTCGCTTCTCGGCGAAGTCTATTATCAGGTCCGACTGGCAACTGGAGAACCTTTGCCACTGATCGGTGTGCCTCTGCTCGACTATATGAAGCATCTGCTTCAGTCCGCTTCGGAAGAAGATATCGAGCTTGTTGCTACTCAAGTGAGTGAACGCCTGATTTTTAAGGTGCTGCCTCTTGTAGGATTTCGGTCAACAGAGCCGTGCTATTGATAATATCCTCAAATAGCCCCTCAGAAAAGGTACTCACTACCAACTACTAACCCAGGTCATTCTGGTTTTCGCTATATAGCTATCGTTGAATGGAAAAAAGATTCACGCCTCGAACCAGACTGAGCTCGAGCGATTTTTGATACATGTCAGAACTGTCTTGGTCAATCGCAATTTGAGTTCTCAGTCGCGAGCCATGCTGCTGTTGGTGGTCGACCTGGCGGGCCAAGCATACGAGCCACTGTCGGGAGACTTGCAGGCATTTTATTTGGCCCAGCTTGGAGAGGAAGCAATGATGCAGCTGCAGCGTTACCAGAATGTTAAACGTTTCGTTAAACCAAAGGACAAAGTGAATGGTAATGAGACATTCCTGTGATGTACATAGAGTATGATTAGAATATTAGTACGTTATGTTGATTATTATTACGATTATGACGATTATGATTATCATTATTATTATTATTATTATTATTATTAATATTATTATTACCGTTATTCAGCCAGAGTGAGGAGAGATGGATGAATAAGATAAAGACTTTTTATTTTGTACTTTGCTTATTTTCTATTGCCAAAAAATCATTTTTTTTACCGATGGACAGACGTTGAGCTATGCGGTCACATCGGTCTAATAAACTGAGGAAGATGTACGACCCAGTTACACTAATACTACAAAGTTAGTTTGAGGGATGAGGTGACCAAAGTCAAAGTGGCCTCTGAAAATGAGACTGTCATTTTTTTTTTTGAAAGGAATATTTTGCGTTTTCATTTTCGTTATTGAGACTTGCCCGTTTAATGTATTTCGAAATTATGACCAATTGGATTTTGGAGCGAATCGCAAAGTGGTTTGCTCAGCCGTCTCGTATAACTTGCAGATACCACAAGAAACATCAAGTATGATATCGATCCCAAAGAGCAATTGAATATTGTAAGCAGTGGATTTGGGAGCTCTGCCAAACCTTCCAAAGTGGACGACAGCATGAAATACGAGGTCTCCCAGAAGCTTTATGAGCAGAATTTGTCTGGAACGGTGAATCCTCATTCTCTCAATGCGACTCACACCTCCCACACAGCTCTTCCGAGAGCAATCCGAGGATTGGGCATACGAGAGAACAGAAAGGAGAATGCAGCTGACAGAAAAGTTAAAGGTAAAAAGGAGAAGCTCACGGACGAACAAGTCTGGTTGTCGAAACAAAATAATTCCAGTAAAAGCTGGGGTCATGACGACAGATTTGAGAGAGATTACGAGCAGGACAAATCTGGGGATCGTTTAGGGAACAGTAATCCTGAGAATTCTCAATTCTTAGATTATAATAATTGAGAAAATCTTGGCAATAAAGTCAGTCGGCGGATTGGATATTGAAAATACGTTTTGACAATTATTAATAGTGAGTGGTTTTTGTGAAGTAGCATTTTTATATCAATGTTTCAGTCATTTTTAGCAACATATTATTATTGACCATGAAAAGTGGTGTTGTAAGATTATTCCATAATGCACAAAGCGGTAGATGCAATTTTATCCGACCGACACGTCAGGCTGTGAATTGTTGGTGTCGACATGTTATATTATACATAATTTCAGACAAATTACCGCAAATGTAATCGATTAATAATGTAGGAAATACCAGTTTTCAATGATTCTGCCATGTCGTACTACTTCTGATTTGCTCTACAATCGTTTCATTACTTATCGGACAAAATCAATGGTCAAGCCACCGATAATCGAGTGGTGATCGATCGTTGAATCTAGAATTACTTGTGAATTTTAATGAACTTGAATAAATCCTACGTACTCAGCATCGACGATCGGTCATCTTATTTCCAGCCAATGTTCGCAGTTCTTTTTACCGAAACCTTACGTGCTTCAACTAAGAAGGTAGTGGCAGACATTTTTTGCATCCAATTCGGTTGCTGAAATCGTTGATAATCGGTACGTTCTGTCTTCACTTGTGAGGAAATCGCCATCCTCCTAACGTAAACTTCCAGTCGAATAATAAGAAGAATCCAATGAATGAGGCTCTCTTCAGGTTACAGTACAGTATAGATTGTATTCACACATCAGCTGTACAACAGTTGAGCACTACGATATAACAATATAGTACATACACAATCATTGGACTATGTTCCATAAATAATGAGAGATCGATTCAAAGCCGGATCTGGCGGCGCTTAGTTCATAAATAGGAACCTGGTGCCGAATCTTGCCGGGGGCTTTTCTACATCGACCGGTAACTGATCTGGGATATCAGGATAAACAGCCTTGGGCTCCGGCGGTGGTTTCGGTCTGGGAGAATCATGAATCTTGACTTCACAGAAATATCCAAAGGCTGGACGCTCCAGATCCAAATTGTCCAGAACACATTTGTCGTAGATAGCTTGCGTCATTCGGCAGCTGCAACAATCGTCGCAGGTTCGTTACCATAATGTTTTGAAAATAGAGTCTGGGCTAATTACCGATTGAACGCCATGTCTCCCCCAGTCTTGTCCAGGCAGGTGGAATACTGAGAAAATTCATCGTAACAGGTCTTCTTTATTTTGCGAAAGAATTCCAGCGCACATGCCGTCACTGCCTTGCCTTCGTTCAAGCACTTCCGAGGATCGTCCAATTCTTGCCGGCACAACACAAATTCCTGTAGAAAAGAAGCCTTCGTTCAACATTCTTGTTCCATTGCGGACAGTTTGCTACTTTAGGCCGGGTCTGCGAGTTTTAGTCCGCAGACTTGTTTTTACAATCCAAAAATTACATAATAATCTAGTGACATTGGGTTGAAACGATGTCGGCTTCTGCTTCTACCGAAGGCCCTCTGGAGCCGAAGCTGGTCTGGGAAAAGGGATCAACGCCGGGTGTAGGGATAAAGATGATCGTGAGGTAACGTCAAGCGAATTACATTATTTTGATTCTCGCAATATTTGCCCATATGAAACGCCGCCGCTCGCAGGGCTGGTGTGCCAACGTTAACCTCTTGGACGGTTAGCTGGTCGTCGTCGGGGAGGAAAGTTGCATCAGTGACAACCATTTTGTCCCGGTCTCACCCAGACGTGGATACGTTCCCAATTCAATTCACTATTATTTTCCGTATTTATGATCGCGCGTTATTATTATCGTCGCAGTGACTCCGGTGTCTCGGAATATGCCCCCAATACACCACTCGCAGCCCGCAACCGCGACACAGGCCACAGCTGAGAGGTCAGAGGCAGGCAGCCAGGCACAAGGCTGCTGCAAGGCTTGCCAATATCGGGGGAACCAAATTTACCACCCACAACAGACGCCAGCGCCACCCGGCAGAGGGCGGAGCTGGGCGAAGATGGTCCGCGCCTCCGCGGACGGTTCATGTTCGATACTTGGATTGGATGTATTCTACGGCAGTGTTGCCAACCCTAAAGAAATTTCTTTAGATCTAAAGAAATAGGGGTCCACTCACAGAGAAAAAAAGAAGAGTTGTTTTCATTTTAAGAAATATCGCCGCTTGAGTCGGAATCTAAAGAAAATCCGAAGATTTTTTACGAAATCTTAAGAATACCAGCGAAATATCTAAAACTGGTTTGTCAAATTGAAACGACGGATTGAAAATTAACCAATTCTGAGATTCCTGAAGAAATATGCACCAATCAGATATTTCGACAAATTGGTGTAGTGTTTCATGTGGTGTCCCGTAGCAATTATTAGCAGTAGTAGCTACTAGTAGTGGTACATTCCTATATTTATTGAGTTTGAATATCGACCAATATGACTCCTGAAAGTGAGAAATCTGAAGAATTATTTTGGCGCCATAAGAAATCTAAATAATTATTGTGGCTCCATCTACTAAGAAATCTGAAGAATTTTTGTAGCGCTATCTGAAGAAATGTTGGTCTGGTAGGTTGGCAACACTGTTCTACGGTACAATTATCGTCTGTAACGCCCGTAACGTCTGTTATCTCGAATTTCTGCTAGACTGCTACGACCGTGCTGCGGGGAAGAGGCAACGAGAGGAGAAAGGAGGAGGAAGATAATGAAATATGTAAATTTGATAACCGTGGTTTGGTTGATTAGCGAAATAAACAAGCCCAGTGTGTCTGCGTAAAACTATAGCAGACAACGAACGATAATTGTTGTCGGGCCAAAACGTAACGTAAATACTCATCCTAACGAAACATTACAACGTAGCATGATGACATGAAATGACAATGTACCTGTGAGACTTTGTTTGGCGTATCCAACAGATTATACTATAGAGCAAATCGAAGAGCAACGAATTCATCTCATTTACAGAAGAGACGTACAATTTCATCTAACTACGATTTAATTCGCGTCACGCTTCTTTCCGTCAAAAACCACACGTCGATACGTCATCGTTCCTTGTTGGCTTGTTTACGTATCGTGCTCTCTAATCAGTTGTCACACCATTTCGTATTCAGTCATTCGGAGCACGATTTCCCTTGGATTCCCCATATTCATATAATAATTTAGACGCGCAAGGAGACGTGCCACACTTTCCTAGGTAACCGGTCCGTCGATAGTAACTAATAGAAATGCACCGAGGCCGGATTGGTAGTCGAGATTTGTTCTTAATTATTCATTTTCATTTTTCCATCATAATAAGTAGGGAACGAAAAACAACAACGAGAGTTGAAAGATTGAAAGATTGAAAGATCGAAAGATAACGCATACGTTCATGTATCCGTTACACATTTTCAGTTATGAGTGTCAAATGTCAATACGCACATTGTGGGTTTGTGACAAACAGAGCACTACTGCTTATCGGAAAAAAATGTGACTACGGCATATGATGATAAAATCCGCCCGTGCCTGGGCGATTACGGTATGTAACCGTTTCCTTTTTTATATTACAGTCCAGACACAGATTGGGCCTCTGGATTTCGACGCAATTAACTCAACCTACGTCCAGATCGGAAGACTCAATTATTTATTGTTTGGCTAATTGTTGCAAAACGAAGATATTGTCCGGATAATATGTCCTACACGGAACTAGAGTTTGGCTACCAGGTGAGTCGTCGCTGGCATTGAATTTTTTTCCGTTTGCTTTGACGATAGGAACGAATTAACTACGCAGGATCGGCGCATTGAGTTGGTATGCAAGTACTAAAATCCAACATGTTACCGACCGTTTACAAGTAGCTTCGATAGACGAGCGTTAAGTGTTCCGTTAGTCCAGATAACTGGCAACAAGGTCATTTTATAGGAAGTAAAGTCCAAAACTAGTCGCCACCCATACGGGTCGAAATCTTGATCTGAAATCTAACTTATCACAGGGCCAAGTGGACAGAAATGATTAAACTTGATTCTTTCAGTTTTTGTTTTTTTTTTCTATCATTTTTCTGCTTATTATCGTTTGACAAAATAATGATTTACATCTTGGTTTTCCCTCCATGCTCTCGCCATTGTTTATCGTCTGTGAATATGTACTACCGCATTGACCTCTCGCATTGAGAGCAGCGGTCTGTGTTCGGTTTAACAAGAACCTTCTCCGTTCGTTTCACGATCAGCTCTTGCAAATATTATCACGCTCCTCGATTCTTTCGAGTAACCCAGGATTCTGGTTTCTCGGATCTGCATTTGTTGAACGATCTGTAAAGAAAGACAGAGCCAGATTAGCCGTGTGTAGCTTATCTAAGAAAAGTAACGATCCAACTGTCTGTCGAGGCACTCAAAGTTGTTTAATCGATAAAATGACCGAATGATACCTCATACTTGTTTCGTACAGGATCTCAAGAATGCGACCAGACCGGTCTTCTACGTAGGGGATATTAATCCAGGGCAACCCTCTCTTGTCGGTCAATCCTCGTCTTCGATCTACCATTCGTCGGTACGAGTGAGTTAACATTGTAATAGTTCGACGAGTCGATGTATTTTTCTTCTTTTTCTTCTTCTACGTCCACTTCTGCCTACCACTATTTTCTATCCTTATACATACATTGATACATAGTCCGGGTAATTAATATTTACTTATATTCTTATCTGATCCTAGTCCGCAATCCGCGTTTGATGCTATGCCGTATCGTTTATTTTATACTTCATTTCACCATTTCGAGCCATGGCCTGATTCTAATTGTAACAGCTATTAATTCGAATTATCATATCGTCATCATCTTATTGTTTGTCACCCCTACACAACCTCGAAGCTAATAAAATATTTGTGCTCGGAAGATTACACAGATGCGCGCGAAAGGCTTAGACCTTTCCATATCCTAATCTCAATCTCGGAGCTTGTAATTTTCTGATCTTGAAAGTAGAGCACGGTAATTCTGGGATTCGGTAAATATAATTGGCCAACTAGTTTGTAGAGTCTCAAATAGCCAGCCACTCGTGTTCTCGAAAACAATGATAACTGTGTGAGAAAATAAAACGCGTGGATTACCAGTTTCATACGACTGTATCGTGGCAAATGTTTATCAGAAGATCCAGAAACCAGAAGCACACAATCTTAATGATCGGCTTGCAAAGAAATTTTGTTTCTGCAGCGTTTGAGTGATGTTTTCAATTTTTTATTTATTTTTTCTACATTGTTATTGATTAATCACAATTATTAAATCATTTTTAACGGCTGTGTCGAGATCATTTATTTAACTCGACTTTGTTGATTAAAATTATACCTTCTCTCAGCTGGATTAGTTTTCAGGAAACACCTTGGGAGAAAACGGGTGAAAAAATTGTTCGAGTCTTATTTTTGCCGTTCCGCATGGAATCAATATTCTTTTTACATACAAAACTAACGGCAGCGCAACAACCGTCAGCCTCGGTAAAATCACTTTTGTGTTCTAACGGTAAATTGTATTATCATCGTTCTAAACGATGGATCCATTCCTGATGTTTCCTTTCGAGGATAGAGATGATGTAGACGAGTGCTGTTACTGTGACTATTGTCTCGTAAGTAAAGAAATATCAACGATTCTCGTACATCATTCGTCCGGTATCGTTTGACTCATCGGATATCACCCTTAAACAAATTCCCATACCCAATGCCTAACAATTCGAGAACACACGCAGCTAATCACCCGAAAAGAAAACGCGACCGAGAACCCTGTTTCCTATCCTGCCTGACAACCTACCGGGTGAGCTAATTTTCATTCACCTACCAAACATTACAGTCCAGGGGTTATTCCATCCTGTGTCAATTATCATTGGATTCTCATCAGATAAAGTTGTCTGACGGCAGCGCAGAAAGATAATATAACGGAAAACTAAGGCTTGACGCTATGTGATTCTTTTACCGACTCGCTCAACTTCCGCAGGGTGAGCTGCCGAAAGGATGCCTGAACGAGGATGGGTGTATGGGAAGCACGACTTCTCTGGATGGCGAGGGGAAGCAGGTCTTGGTCGGCGTCTGCGCAATGGCTAAAAAGTCCCAAAGCAAGCCGATGAAGGAGATCTTGACGCGTTTAGAAGAATTTGAATATTTGAAAATTATCGTGTTTCCCGAAGAAGTTATCCTGAACGTAATTCGTAATTTAATACTAATGAGCTTAGAGTCTAGACCGAGTAACAGAAGTGTTTAGTCTATCGCTTGCGCGAGAATTTATTAAACGATTACATCCTCTCTTGGTAACATTAACAGGAACCCGTCGAAGATTGGCCGATAGTCGACTGTCTGATAAGTTTTCACAGCAAAGGATTTCCCCTGGATAAAGCCATACAATACGCGAGCCTGCGTAATCCATTCATTATTAACAATCTGCGTATGCAGTACGACATTCAGGTAAGTTCAGTAAGTATGTATACATACGTAGATTGGTGTCAGTTTATCGCTTCCTCGGACTCATTTGAAAGTGATTCTGTAACTTTGGTTTACAGGACCGTAGGAGGGTCTATGCCATACTGAACGAAGAAGGCATCGAAATTCCACGTTACGCTGTCTTGGACAGGGACTCTGCGGATCCTAAGCGTGAGCCAGATTGTTTCTCCGTCGACGTGTCTTAGCGCAATTCATATTATACATATTATATATAATTGTGATTCGTGTAAATCGGCAATTATTATTAATAACATGTAACTGGCCAATATTTCATTCCAGATCATGAATTGGTCGAGTCCGAGGATCATGTGGAAGTAAACGGAATAACGTTCAACAAACCGTTTGTGGAGAAGCCTGTATCCGCGGAGGATCATAATATTTATATATATTATCCTACGTCGGCGGGGGGTGGAAGCCAGAGATTATTCAGAAAGGTGAGCGAGTCCCATTAAGAAAGGGAATATGCAGAAACAGAAACGAAGAAACTTAAAAAATATAATCTTGATAAAAGTATTTGAGATATGGATATCCTGCCCGTCCATACCAATCAGATATGATTATACAGATTGGTAGCCGCAGCAGCGTCTACTCGCCTGAATCTCGCGTGCGCAAAACTGGATCGTATATATATGAAGACTTTATGCCAACCGATGGAACGGATGTTAAAGTCTACACGGTCGGGCCTGACTATGCGCACGCAGAAGCGAGAAAGAGCCCGGCTCTCGATGGCAAAGTGGAAAGAGACTCCGAGGGAAAAGAAATCCGATATCCTGTGATTTTGAGTAACGCCGAAAAACTCATAAGCAGAAAAGTTTGCCTGGCTTTCAAACAAACTGTTTGTGGATTCGATTTACTAAGGTACACTCGCGCGCTTCTTGGCCTTGTTTTCGGGAATCAACCGTTCCGCTCGTCCTTAAAAAATGTCTGATTGGTTTGCTGAGACTAAAACACATCGATTATTTTCAAGTTATGCTTGTTGCAGAGCAAATGGTCAATCATTCGTTTGCGATGTCAATGGGTTCAGCTTTGTAAAAAACTCAAACAAATATTACGACGATTGCGCAAAGATTTTGGGCAACATGATACTCAGGGAACTAGCGCCGACCCTCCACATTCCCTGGAGTGTTCCCTTTCAATTGGACGACCCGCCCATCGTGCCCACTACATTCGGCAAGATGTAAGAAAAACTTGGAAAACTTGAAAAACTTGGTACACTCTTCGGTGTAACACGATTGAACTCTACTTTTCAGGATGGAGCTTAGATGTGTCGTCGCTGTTATCAGACACGGCGATAGAACTCCGAAACAAAAAATGAAGGTGGAGGTTCGTCATCCTAAGTAAGTTCAGGAGTTTCTTTATCCCAACCGGCCCATTCCAGTGCCTTGGCAAATCAGGCTGATTAAATCGTCTCTGATTATATTCAAATAGATTTTTCGAAATTTTCGCCAAGTACGACGGATATAAGCACGGTCATGTGAAACTTAAACGACCGAAACAGCTTCAGGAAATTCTGGACACCGCACGAAGCTTATTGACGGAAATTCAGCACCGTGCAGCCGGCCCTGAGTTGGAGGAAAAGCAAGGAAAACTGGAACAGCTGAAGAGTGTCCTGGAGATGTGAGTAAACGACAGAAGAATCGAGATCGTTCAAAGATCGAATTCGGAGATATTTTTCACCACTGTGTATTTACTTACCTATTCGTGCATTTTCTTTCATTGAGGCAGGTAGAGATCATTTCCAACTCTATTAAATTGTTATTATCCAGGTACGGACACTTTTCGGGCATCAATCGCAAGGTCCAGATGAAATATCAGCCCAAAGGTCGGCCAAGGGGGAGTTCCTCAGACGACGGTAAAACCAATAGTATGCATGTTTGATGACTCTATTATTTATTTGAATTAATTTCAAGCTGTGCTGGCCAGAGAAGCGTATTCCTCTTCCGGTGACGCTGTCGCGGTCGCTACGCTTTCCGTCCGCTTACAGACCTGTTTGGTTTTGGATATTCACGTCCTCTCTAACGATCTTCAGTTTTGGCATCGTTTATGGCTTATGGCGCACCGATTGAATACTGAAAAATCAATATTTCACTAATTTCAGATAGATTTGGCGAGCCTTCGTTGGTCCTGATTTTAAAGTGGGGCGGAGAATTGACGCCTGCTGGCCGAATACAGGCTGAAGAACTTGGCCGCATATTCAGATGCATGTATCCGGGAGGTCAAGGTAGACACCTCAGTGGTTCGTATCTCTTGCTACTACTATATTTTTTATTTTTTGCGTTGCCTGAACAAAACTGTTTTTCCAACATCACTCGCAAATTAATTTGACCCCGATACTTGATTATTCCACCTCTAATCGATAACTAGAATTTTATTATACAGGAGAATATGCCGGCGCTCAAGGCCTGGGCTTACTTCGACTTCATTCCACCTTTCGCCATGACTTGAAAATTTATGCCAGCGACGAGGGCAGGGTTCAGATGACCGCAGCTGCATTCGCGAAAGGCCTCCTTGCTCTGGAGGGTGAACTAACGCCGATTCTTGTCCAAATGGTCAAGAGCGCGAACACTAATGGGCTTCTAGACAACGATTGCGACAGCAGTAAATATCAGAACATGTGGGTGAAAATTGGTTGCAGAAATGTAAACGTTCCTCCCATAGAAGACGATATATCTTTCATGTCGATCGTTTCTAGGGTAAAAACTCGACTGCACGAGCTGCTGCAACAGGATAGAGAGTTCACTCGCGAAGATCGAGAACAGATTAACCCAGGCAATGCACTGAGCATCAATGCGGCGATGAATTTTGTCAAAAATCCCGTTAGATGCTGCCAACACGTTCATATCCTCATACAGAAACTGATGGACATTGTCAGGATCAAGAAGGACGATCCCAAGACCAAGGGTGAGGTCTTTGTTTGTGATTGATTCGTTCCGCACATTTGCATAGGTTTCTTGACTATTGACCGATTCCGTGTGAATTGTCGACTAAATGAATTGTTCATATTTTTCCACACACACAGACGCTATCCTGTACCATGGTGAAACCTGGGAGCTGATGGGCCGCCGGTGGGGAAAAATTGAAAAGGACTTTTGCACGAAAAACAAGAGGTTCGACATATCCAAAATTCCCGACATATACGACTGTATCAAATACGATCTTCAGCACAATAATCACACACTGCAGTTCGATCACGCGGAAGAGCTCTATATATATTCCAAGTATTTGGCGGACATCGTGATACCTCAGGTAATCCTTCTTCCGATACACCTATCCGTTACAATGACACTTTTACGACGATGAGCTTGGCCTAAAATAGACCTACGCCATTGATTAGAGGAAAGCAAAATCCACCGCCCGAGAGACTGAACCTATGTCTGCGGAACCTGCTATAGTCTTATAACCTCGCTTCTAACTTGATAGGAATATGCTAATCTAAACGAAATTTAATTTGAATTTCATTCAATTATTCATTTGCCTAATTTTATCAGGAATACGGGCTAACTGTTCAAGAGAAACTCACCATTGGTCAAGGCATTTGCACACCCCTGTTGAAAAAGATAAGAGCGGATCTTCAAAGAAACATCGAAGAGACTGGCGAGGAAACTGTGAATAGACTGAATCCAAGGCACGTAGATATTTCAACGCATTTGCTAACAAACACCTTACCCCGAATTACTCACTTTACACTCTGCCCCGGATACAGAAAATCACTGGATATTAAATAAAGACAGTTGTGTCGTCTATGCTAGGTATTCCCATGGAGTTTCCAGTCCTGGTAGACATGTGAGAACGAGATTATACTTCACCAGCGAGAGTCATGTACACTCGCTCCTCACTGTTCTCCGATATGGTGGACTGCTCGACGTAATTATTCAGTCAATAATTCCGTCTCTCCTCGTAACGAGGCTGCAAATTCTGATCTCTATTTGTCTGCTTTGCAATTTTAGGTAGTCAAGGACGAACAGTGGCGTCGAGCAATGGAATATGTCAGCATGGTATCGGAGCTGAATTACATGTCTCAAATCGTGGTTATGCTCTACGAAGATCCAACCAAGGATCCGAGCAGCGAAGAGCGTTTCCATGTCGAGCTTCACTTCAGTCCCGGAGTAAACTGCTGCGTTCAAAAAAATCTTCCACCCGGACCAGGGTTCAGACCTCACTCTCGCAACGAAAGTAGCCACAACCTTGTTAGTTTCGAATTTCTGTTGTCGCATAGACAGGCCCTTGCCCCCAAGGCTAATCGTTGTCCTGAAAATCTATCATTGTCCAACATAAATCGATTCTTAATGCTTGACAGGGCGAAGCGGGCTCAGGAGCGGAGGGTAGCTCCCAGTGTAGCACACGCATCGAAGAGGAAGACTCGGAATTGAGTATTCTGGAGGATAACACCACCAGTCCTGTATCGAATTCTGTAAGAAAGTGAAAAAAGTGGAAAAGAATGAAGAGTTTCCTTCTCATTCTCTGTAAATTATTTTCCTTTTAGAACGCCTCACTTATGGAAACGGACGAGGCCAACCTGCCGCCGGATAGCGAGGAGAGTCCAAAGGCCAGCAGAGCCATAGACATGATGGACATTGACCCTATTATCGACGAACCCTTCGATAGTGGATTTTTGCAGAGTTCGGCACCAATTCCGATCAGGTCAGTTCGAAAGCTAGACATTCAATTATACCGCCATGTTAATACAGGGAAATATACTTTGATCAACGACAGATTACCCTGGAACCATTTTTTACAGTGCAAGAACAGTAGCAGGACACGAGGCAGCCAGATTGGGCAGCCAGCTGGCGGCGAGTCAACGTCAAAGACGAGAACTGGAGGCAGCTGGCATACATGAACCAAGAGCAAGGAGCTACGACCATCAAAGACAGGATAAGCCCGTTAAAAGTCAGTACACAAAACACTTGTGCGACTTTTTTATATACCATTCTGTGGTCCTTGGTCTATCACATCTTCTCTACTTTCAAAATGATTGCCCTCACCCAAGCGAACGAGAGATTGAACAATATTATTATACGCCACAAATCATAGCACAACAATTGTTCTGATAGCTAAGAGCTATCAGGTATGTGCAATCTGGTCCACGATGAATATTCAAGCGCCATATAACGGATGTGTTTCTTTCATAGCTGCTGAGAAAGTGCAGTATCAAAGTTTGGACGCAGTCAATAAGGAAGGTATGTGGTTCACCTCGTACAATCGCATCAGAAAGTTAGTGAAAAGAGAGATCTACATTCTTTCAACATAAGCTATTGACCAAATATGTCATCTTAATTCATAAACATGATTTTTCTTTATTCATCAACTAAAACTCATGGCTTCGAGTCAAACCGTCCAATCAGACGATTTTAGTTATCTAGGATAAATTTCGGCGAAAAACCGAATCCCTTTAATCTTGGAATTCAAAACAATAGATGGAAGAAATCTAATTGCTTCGAAATGATAGTGTCATTCGAGTGAATGGACGAATCTCTTTGTTTCAGTTATACCATGTCATATTAAAACACCTCACTATCTGCTTATTGACTGCTTTTCTGTTAGATACCTTCGTATCGCTAGATGTCTACGATTCTGAACATTTCTATGCATATTTTGTAACACGTTGTGCAGGCTTATTCGGAGGATAGACAAATTTCAATATCCATTTCCAGGAACTTGAAAACTTCATTCAGTTTACATATTACAGTTTACAGTTTACAGATTACATTTATTCGTATTATTCGAAAAGATAGTTCAATCCGAATCTTTTCTACTATCCTTGACCTTACTACACTGCTCTGCTTGACCTTGAGAATATCCGCAATATTATTTTACTGTTTGCTTTTTCAATTATCATTTGACGCTATGTTTCTTCGCGCCAACAGCACCTGCACACGAAACTGGTGCGATTCTGTACACTATACCATTACATACTACACCACGCGAATTCGGATTAGTATATTCAGTGAACAGCTTCCGTCTTTGGTGATTTATTCCAACAATTCCAATTGAAAGAGAAAAAAAACTGCAGACGCTCGGCAATTGAACAACTTTATTCACCGAAAATTACTCTTCAAATGAAACAAAACGCAATTTTTTTTCGAATCTATAAGAATTCTCCAGTACTCATTCACTCAGAATTTACTCACTCTTTTAGGGAAAAAAAAAACATGATGTTTGCCACGGGTTCTTTGGTGGCGGGTTTTTAATAGAATATTTTGTTTCTTTTTTCGTCCTTTCCACGCCTATTCCCTCTATTCTATTACATGACTTGTTCCAATTAACTGGTTTCACTGTGCTTCCGCTGCTTTGTAACGCAAAACTTGAAACCAGCCGAGTGTTTCTGGTCACAAAAGAACGAGGTTGAAAAGCATGCCTCTGCTTGGTGTGAAAAAGTTGATTTAACAAGGCTTGGAAAATCTTTGGGACACCCGAGTGCCTTGGCACACTCTTTAAGCTCACCTGAAATGCCTGTAACCGTGGTTTTTAATTCTAATTCATCACCGAGCCCCCTAGTTACTTTCCATCGTATCCCCCTCGCCTCTCCCGGCACTGTTTGTCATCCCCTGTACGAGACGAGTACTCCGCACACGATAACTAAGCCACAATTATCAACTCAAATTAAGAAGTATGGCAGATCATACACTGAGGCAACTTTTTCTAACGTTAAAGTCTGTGGTGAGTTTATTGTTATTGGTAAGCCCCTTCAAGCACCAACCAAACGTTCGCTTCCTCTGCAATCGTTACGGAATCATTTTCAGATTTGCAGTAGCGTTTTCAACCACTCTAACAACACATCAGATTGACATATTGTGATTAATCTTTACAAGTATAATCATTCGCTACTGTCGAAATAACTACAAACCTGAACATCATTTACAAAGGATTTTTATTTTTTTTCTACGTTCATCTTCATTGTAGCCGAGCCTTTTTTTTTTTGCTTCCATGTTACCAAGGTACGTGAGATCTAAGCAGATATGGTTTTCCTGAAATAGGAAACTGTAGGCTTGGAAACCACTTGGCGCAAGTTACATCACCCCCGGAGCGTGTTTTGTAAATAGCGTTTTCCCCTACAAGGGCCGAGGTAACCACGCGTAACGATATGTTGGAATTGTAATTCTCAATGTCTGCTTGACTGACATATTCGGGACAATACCTGTCTTTAATACATTTAATAAATTTAATACATTTCTCCTGCCACAATCACGCAATCGGTCGAATAGTCCCAAAACTCCGTGGCCACGTGCTGCAAGACCTTTATTTCCCCCCCTCACTGAACTCCTGGCACACTACCTGCCGTCATTCAACCTTACCCTACCTGCACAGCAAGGCGCTATCGCCACAGCGTCTCCGGACAGATGACCTACTTCAAGATGCTTGGGTACAACGTTAGCAAGAAACTCACAGGGTCTACCAACAGTCTGTTCAGCACCGCCGTTATCAGCGGATCGTCCAGTGCCCCAGATCTCAAGGACATGGTGCCTCAACACGCATCTGCCGTTGCCGGTGAATAATTTTTGGATAATACCTTTTCTCCCGTAATTAATGCCCCAAGAATCCTCGACGAGTAAGTGTATCGAAATAAAATAAAATTGTTTTCTTGTCACAGCTATAGACGGGTTTGGGGGAGTTCCGCCGATCCGACCATTGGAAACGCTACACAACGCTTTGTCCCTGAGACAATTGGACTCGTTTTTAGAGATGATGACCAGCCTGTCTTTCTTTCGTACTCCAGCTTCGTCACCACCCAAGTTCCCGTCTCCCGGAGGATCGATCCATTCGTCCTTTCTTCAAAATCTCAGCATAGGTGGCATCAGTCGCGAATATAATTCGACCGATAACGAGGGTAATAGGTAATATCAAAGCTGATCTGTCGGTCAACGCGTAGAAATAGTGCAACTCCTTATCGATCGTAAAATATTTACCTAAATTGATTATGTCACGTTTGATCTATGACAAAATCAACGCAGTATTTGCATTATGTCGACAAGATAAAAACTCATGATCAATTTTATGTCACGTACATAACTCCGATTCCAATTTTATACAAATTACAAAACGAATCTGTTTCTAGAAATCAACTCTCGCCGACCAGTCCAAACAGTGAGTTCCCTTCAAATTCTCGCATTATTTATGTACTGCGAGTAATGAATTCAAAAACTTTTCATCTTGTCCTTTGCAGGTGCAGGGTGGAGCAGCGGAGCACCATCTTTCCTGTCCTCCGAGCCATCATCGCCTGCCCCAACATCGGCTGGTGAATGCAGTATGTCCACCAGCCTTGGAAGCAACGACGGGTAAATCTTTGCTACCGATTCAGGACGTTGACGGCTAAAAACGATATACTTATCGTCTCACGTTCGAAGACTGCTGAAGAGTTATGTCAGAACGTTAGAAATAATCGATTGCTTTTCAATTACAGAATGTATATGTTCAATGTCAGGCGTGAATTTCCCGCTACACCAGACCTCAATCTGGATTTGAATCACATCTGTATGGGAATGGATCAGGGCTGCCGAGAAAGCCGGGGCAGCATATCATTCACGGATTATTACAGCAACGAAGATGGCCAGATTCCTAAGATTTGCAAAGACGATAAGTGTAAGATAAAGAAGAGGTCACCGCGGGTCGACGATGCAACGATCATTGACAACATTGACGAAGATGAGGACCATACATTAACACTGAGGCAAAGCGAGGAGCAGAAAAAGCAGGATATCAAATTTATATTTGAACAACAGGAAAATCCGAATCCAGTTTCGACGAGTAGTAGCTTTAAAAAAATCGGAAGGTGAGAGTGTAAACGTACAAGAGTTGTTTCATTAATTTGTTGAAAATTACGTAATTCTTTTGGTTCCGTTGCCCTGTTTTAAAATGGGATAGAAACTTTGTGGCTTTACGCTTTATGGTATAATCCAATTTTAAAAATTAATTTTTCGTTATCCAACAGGATAGATAACTCGTTTCTTCCAGTCTTTCATCATACTATTTGTCGTACGTTTGACGTTTCGCAATTTTTTGGCTTTCTCCGTTTAGATTCCGAGTAGAAAGCATGGAAATATCGGACGATGACGTAAGAATGAAGGATCGTATCTTGGCGAGCACTGCTACTGCCAAAGATGTGACTAAGTGTATGGCCACAGAGAAGACAGAAATTGTCGGTTCAAAACTAGGAGATATTATCCTGCAAGCTGAGCTTAAATCTGACGCACAAAGTTCCACTTCCTCCGAAAGGGCAGCTACTACTCAAAGGGAAATCGGCGATCAAGGAGGCTTTGATATTACGGCTGCTGAACCGAGACCCGTTGCCGAGTCGGTGTCAAGTCGAACGCCTGAACCACTACTCACAATTGCCAGTAGTTTAAATGACAGTAAAAATGTTAAAGTTGGTTTCGACGTTAGAGATGAAAAAGCCGGATAATATATATACACGTTATGAATTAATAATTATGCTTGGTAACATCTACACAAGGACCGAACTTAGGAAGTCGCGCATTTTATTTTCGTTTCATTCTGAACGCTACATTTACTTCGATGCGATACATAGATTCGAAGTTTCTCAAATCTTGTACACATCTCGGCTCTGCAATAGGCCGCAATGTATGCATAGTTTTCGAGTCAAATATTTGAAATCGTAATGCTTCCTCACTTCTGTAGCGAGTTGATTTTTGATTCGCCATAATCGCAGACCAAGGGGTCAGCTGCGTATAATCTATCACATTCTCGATGCGTATTCAGCAGTTGAAAAGAATGGGGTACGCCTGTATCTTGAAAATATGAAAATATGGAAATTGAGATATTTGTGTATAGACTTGTATAGATCATCAGAGTGTGCGTACACTAATCTGCTGTTGGTTTTCAATTTGTTCTTACTTATTATTCTTAAGGTCGTTAATTTAGGTAGTAACAAAGTATTTGCGTCACTGTGCTGTAACATTTGTCGAGTGAAAAAACTTCACTTACAGAATAGACCTGATTTGTGCTGTGACAGACTTGGACAAGTCTCGATTGTTCCTATTGTTTTTCATCTTCCTTCGAAAAGCATTGTACGGTACACTACACAAAACTGCAGCAACGAGCGTGTTTATCCAAAGAGAATCGCTCAAGAGTTGCATACCTGGATACGTTGTTAGGAATTGCATAAGTATTATAGTATATACATACATACATATAATTTCTGAGAATAGGCAATTCGATATTTCTCGTGCAAGATGAATGATAGAGCAATTAAAGGTATTACATACAGAAATCGTGACTTTTGTTGATTTAATTGCCTATTCACGATTCGCTCGATTTCAAGTAGCCGCGGGAAAAAATCTCGGCCAATGGGATTCTTTTCCGCCACCCATGCGTCTTGCGTCTAGCAGACAGCAGACCACACTGCAACTTTCGTCCGCTCCTCTGGACCGATCATCCAAGTCGGAACTCCGAAGCCGACGTTATGGGGGCGAGCAGGAAAGCGAGTCGTTTGGCTTGGTTTGCGACTGACAGTGGCAAGAGATTTACTTTCGGCTGCGCCGTTTCGTTCGGGGTTTGCGCGAGTGCGATAAACATATTACCACACTCTTTTTTATTGGATAAATACAGAGAATTCTTCCAGTTGCACAGGTGGGTCGATTGTTCGGGAGGTTAGGAAGGCATTTGTTTTAGCTCCAATTTTTCTATCCGGAGAAATAATTAATCCTCAATCAAATGTAGGAAATCTGTGCCAGTCCGAGTCTCCCCTAAGATAAAGAAACTCTACGAGACAGTTTTGGAGGATCTGAAAGTTCCCAAAGATGTCCGGGCCAATTTGAAGCTGTTCACCGTTAATAGTTTCGACGTTTTCCACGCTGGAACAACCTTATTGCCTTCGGGAGCTCTGGTAGGTGTCCCAACAAACTTTGACTACGAGGTAAAGGACGATATCGACGTGTCGACGCTACTGATTCGAAGCAAGCGCATAGACTGGAATAAGCCTGACGGGCAGAATTTACTCTCTTCTCTGACGCTCTCCGAAGATGCGAGGAAATTTGCTATAGGGCGAGAGATCATCAGATGCCAGACTGCGGAACCTATAATCAATACGCTCGGTGCCCCAGTTTGTATAGGAGCAGGTTACGCGATTGGAAAAAGGGTCAACTTCCTGCTCAACGGTTTTTTCCGCCCCTTGTCGTTCAGAGTCACTTTGTACACTCTGACGGGTTTGTTCACCCTGGGGAACTGGATTTTTCTCAAGGACTCCACCACTGTTCGTTACGACACTGTCTGCGATGCAGAAATGAGCAAGTTGGGCAAGGAATACGTCAGAGGGGGTCAAGAATTTTACGACAAGCTCTTGCGGCGCAACGTGGCACTGCGAAGTTTGTTAGGACGAGAAGGGGCCAAATTATATTCAGCTAGCGGTAATGAACAATTTTTCATCAGACACAAACGACTGCCGATTGTTCATAGAAAGTTATATTTTGATGAGCTCATGGAGAGTCCTAATTGAAGATAAGCGATTGTCTTGTGTTTTCTTTTAGTACCTATATTTTACATTTTGATAAATAATACAATTTGTTGCTAGTTGAAGAAAATTCTTTATAAAATACACCATCCGGCTCCACTATAATAATAATCTTGATTTGATCTTTTCCACTTCTCCCGGTGCCCCCATATCTGACGCTCTCAGAACTATACACCGGATATTAACTGGATAATATTAAATATGTGAATCTCATAATGCATTACGTAAGTTATTTGTACAAGCTTCGTGTTACAGCCATAGTGATTATTAATATAATATAGGTAGGTTTAATTACATTGTTTTTCAGTTACTCGCCGATACTAATGTTGAACTTCTTGGAAATCTCAAAGTTTAGTGGAAATATTAGCACTGCACGGTGCATACCCACATACCATCGTCCTTCAACCAACATTCCTCACTCGTATTAATTGTCAACTAAACAACAACTTGCAGGTGTAAAATAAATATTGTCAACGCAGCATCGCACGGCCGTTTCAATGACCATTGTTCGAGTTGTTGCACAAACATTAGGCTAGCTTAGCTAGTGGTAAATTCGTTAATTGTAAGACTAATTTCTCTAAGATATATTTCAATATAAATAATGACAATACCCGCCTCTTTTCACCGGCAGTTACGCTCAGTCGACGATGCTGCACCGATATCCGTCGTTATTCGTTATAACAGACCGAGTGAGCCGAGCTGAAACGAAAATGTTACGAATGTAATTACGGTGGACTAATAGTTTGTTATGATATGAGAAATTTAATCGCCGGTTGAACCTACCAACGTTAATTTGTCTTCTTCTTTTTTAAGTACTTTTGTGGTCTGTTCTTGGTCGAATTTAACTACGGCCGATATGACCCTGGTGAGCACTAGGGTTTCCCTGCCCATCATGTACTCGAAGAGGATGTTTCTCAGGTATTCTATCTCCGTGGATGCTTCCAAACTCTCGTTTCGTATCCTCAGCAGCTTACGAAGTTCCGAGAGCTCGCGTTTCTGTGATACCAAAGTCTGCTGGAGAGAGTGGAAAGATCCCGTGTTGGATTGGATTGTGGCCATTGCGACGCGAGACGTACTTTCCAGCTCCTGCGATGGATAATGATTATGTTTGGTTATTGAATCGGTTCAGCATAACCCTGAGTGAGATGTTGAAGAATAATTTAAAAATATCCCACGAGTAAACAGGGAAATTGTGAAACAAAGTGATGTGATTTAGTATTCAGGGTTGATAACAATTCACTATACTTGACAGGCGAGATCAACTGTGAAAATAATAATTAAAGAAATGATATGTACCCCTGGCGAAGTGTCACTGTTTGCGGCGGTCTGAAAAGAAATGAAACAGAGTAAATGAACGGTAAAACAGATGCGAAATAAAAATCAGACGAACAAACTGATATAAATCGGTCAAAAATCAAAAAAACAAAATATGGAGTTTTCGAGTTTTCCCGGGCAATCCCAATGTTTCCTCTTCGTGAGGCTGTGTTGATCGAGAATGGAGGGAAACTGTGGGAGCATTTTACTGAAAATATTAGTCTTCTATACCGTACCTTTCTTTCGTTCAGCCATTCCTTTGTCAATTCGTTCACTTCTTCGACGTGTTTTGTCTCCAGCTGGTCAGACCTTTGTTTCAGAACAGTTTTCCAGTTTTGCTCGACGTCCTGTAGCTCGTCGGCGTGCTCCTTCTTAACTTGGGTAATTGCTTGAGTGAGCTCCTCAATTTGGTCCTTGTACGCCTGGATAGTGGACCTGTTATCCAGAATTAAGTTCTCTATCTGTTCAGACTTTGCCGTGAGCTCAACCTGGAAATCCTTTAGCTGTTCCTTGTACTGTTGAACCAATTCGGATTCGTAATTTTGTTGACGTTCTGCAATAACAATCATTTTATAATCGGTGTAGGGAATCAAGTCTTCTCTGAAACTGCCGTAAGACATATTCTCATCGTTATTCCCGCCCCTCTTTCAGGCTCCACATTTGGTCTCAAGCCTAATTTATACGCGATACGTGTAGAGATTTTCAAATTAATCTTGTCCATAGGTACACTCACCGAATCGTTTCTCCAACGCTGCCTGTATCTGTTCATCCTTGTCGTGTATTTGGGCCTGAAATTCCTTGACTAATTGTTTTATCCTCATGCATTGTTCTTCTTCGTTCGTTTTCAGCTTCTCCGTTAGGATTTGGGTCTGACGTTTGAGTTCTTGGTTTAACATTTCGATTTGCTTCTCCTTGGTCTCATATAATATGACCGCCTCGTCCAATCGTGTACGCATCTCTTTGTTTTCATCCTGCAGCCTGTCGTAGCTTTGCATCAAGGCTTCGTTGGCGTTCTCATTTTGGCTAACGCTCATCAATTGTTCCCTCAAATCTTTATTTGTAGCTTCCAGTCCATCGACTTCTTCTCGACGCCCGATTAATTTGTTTTCAACATCTTTGAGCGCCTTTTCCAGTTCCGTAATCGTCTTTGCTTTGTCCTCCAATGCTTTAGAATGGTCGGACTTTATTTCCGCCAGCTGTTCGGAGAGCTCTTCATTCTTCGTTTTCAACGAGTCAACTTCTTGCCTGTGTTCCACAATTTTATTTTCTAAGTCCTTTCCTACATTCTCTAGTTCCGCTATTTTTCCTGTTTTATCATCCAAAGCTGTCAAATGTTGGGCGTTCACGTTTCCCAGCTGATCGTGTAACTCTTGGTTGATGACTTTCAACGCTTCAAGTTCCTGCCGATGCACGACAAATTTATACTGTAGGTCCTCAATCGTTTTTTCCAATTCCGTTATTGTTGTCATCTTATCGTCCAAAGCCTTGGATTGAATAGATTTTAAGGCTTCCAGTTCATGCACCAACTGGGTGTGGGAATTCTCTAGCAAATTCAACTCTGCTCCCTTCTGATCCACAGATTCGCCTAAATTGTCGACTTGCGTAGCCAACTTTTCATTCTCTTTTTGCAAAACTTGGAGCTCTATCAGAGACTCTGTTTTCGAATCGTTCAAAATCTTCAATTCAGCACGTAATTCCGATACTTCCACCTTCTCCTTCTCGAGCTCGGCGATATTATGCTTCAAATTCTCGATTTCATTATTCAAGATACGGTTCTCATCCTCACACCTTTTCGATGTCTCAATTCTGCGGTTCAACTCTTCGACTTCTTTAAGTAATTCTACATTTTTTGCTTCTATGTCATCAAGTGTTTGTACTTTTGGGTTCAAATTCTCTATTCTCTTTTCTAATTCTATGTTTGCCTGGTATACGTCTTTAAACTCTGCCAACTTTTGTTTCAACTCCGTGACTTCAGCGGCCAGTTTTCCCCTTCTTGTTTCAGCTTCGCTCTCTAGAGCAGCTTGTTCTCTCTCTTGTGCTCGTAGGGCATCGACTGTCTGGAGAAGGTCTGTGTTCGTTGCCGCGGCAGTCCTTGCTTCTTCTTTGGCATCTTCCAGCCTTTTATTTAACTCAGAAACTTGCTTGTCGAAATTGGATCTCTCCGCATCTAATCTCTCCCGGAGGCCCCGAAGGTCGGTGCCCAAATTCCGGAGATCATCTTTCAACTTATTGTTTTCTTCTTGCAAAGTATTTTGGGAAAGTTTCGATGCCTCATTCGATTTCGCCAAATTATTACACATCTCCTTCAATTCGTCGTTATTCATTGTAATTGCCAGAGTATCTTCTTTTAGTTTATCCAGTTCGAGCCGCAGACTTGTATTATGATTTTCAAAAATCTCAATTTCACCATTTTGTGTCCTCAAGCGTTCAATTTCTTCACTTAACTCTGCTTTCTCTTCGGTCAAAGCGAGAATTTCGTTGATTCTACAGTTTATTGAATCGTTCTCCATTTCCTTGGACGCTTCTAAATCTTTCAGGAGTTTTTCGTGTCTTGACTTGAGGTCCTCTAATTCTTTATTTTTCGTCTCAATGGTATTGTTTTTACATGATTCCAGCTCGTCGAATTTGGCGATCATTTCCTGCCTTACTTTAACAGTTTCATCGAGCTGATTAAGTATCTCTGTCTCCTTCACTTTCAGATCTCCAATTTCGGAACACTGGATCTTATATTTCTCGTTCAATTCTTTCAGTTCGAAAGACTGTTTTGCAAAAGCGTCGTGTGTCTCCTTAAACTCGGCAGTTCCAAGCTCGTATTTTTCGTTCAATTCACGGAAGCTAGTTTTTTGCATTGCCAATTCTTCGTGCAGTTTTTCTAGCTGCAAAGTTTGTTCTGTAAATTTTCCCGTCAAATTTACGATCATATTCTCGTACTCTGCACACTTTTGAGAGAAATTATCTATTCCTCGTTCCAATTTCGTCGACTGCTCCGACTTTATTTCTTCCATATTGTTCAGAGCAATGGCTAATTCGTTCTTGGATTCAATCAATTTCTGCTTCAACTCGGTGTTTTCTTTCGTCAAGGCATCACAGTTATTTAATCTTTCCTTCAAAGATGAAACTTGGTCCGTAAACTGAGCGTTATTGTCAGCGATGTTCTTACCAAATGGCGACTTTCCTTTCAATCCCTCCATTTCCGTCTGTAATTTGTCCTGAGTTTCTTGGAGCTCTGCGATATCTCGTAGTTTAAAGTTGAGCTCATCAATTTCAGCAATAAGTTTGACATTTGTAGAGTTGATATTGTCATAATCGTTTACTTTGCTCATCATCTGTTCATTTTGCTCCAACAGCTGCTCGCACTTTTTCCTCAGGGCATTGTTGTCATTGATAATTGTCTTTAGTTCGACGCCGGCAGCTTCGGCGTTCAAAGAAGACGGACTTTCCTCCAAATCTTTTGGCTCCGAATCTTTATGTTCTTCGCGCTGCGATTTGGCCAAAGGCGGAGCCACCTCCATCTTTACGTCTTTTCCAACAGAATTGAATAAAGCTACCAGTTTTTCATTCACGGATTTTATAATTAAATCTTGCCCGAGATGATTTTGCTTCATTTCAACCTTAACAGAGTCACAGTCCCGTCTAAGCTTACCGAGGGTCTTTTTGTAATCAAGTATATTAGCTATTAGGCACTCCTTTTCTTTCTTGGCTTGTTCCCAATCCATGTTCACGTCCCTCAGCATTTCTTTCAGATCATTGATTGTAGATTTACACGATTTCAATTCCGTCGTCAATCCTAAAAGTTGAGCGTTTTTAATTTCGAGCTCATCCCTCGATCGGCTAATTTCTTCGTTCTTAGCCACGCTGTCTCCCACGGCTGCTTGCAGAGGTACCAAGTTTTCTGTTTTCTGCCTAGATGCAGGATCTTGTTCGCTGCCTATAAACCTATGTTTTACATCCTGCTGTATGAGTCTAACAGCTTCAAATTTGTCCGTAAACAGATCCTGGAGTTGCGATACCTTTCTATCGGTCTCTAGGCCGCGATCGTTGATTACGACTTGGAACTGTTTGAATTCATGGTCGTATTTGACGACTGCTTCGGCAAGAATATCTTTGTACTCCGTGATCCTCTTCAAATCATGCTGCAGCTGTTTATTTTGTTCTTCCTTTACTTCAAGTTCCCTGTGTATGAACAGTTTGTTCTCAGCTAACGACAGGGCAGAATCTTCTTCGCGTTTCTTCAACACATCAATTTGTTCTTTCAGACATAACACCTCACGTTTGGCTTCGTACGCTTCGCTTTCCAGCCTTTCCGTTCTTTCGGATTCACTGCGCCTCAAAATGTTCAAATCTCTCTCCAGGATGTCACGATTTTCGGTTAGCTGAGAGATTCTCTCCTTGTTTTTCTTCAGGGATTCGTTGCATTTGGCCAGTAACGTTTCAAACTTCTTCAATTTTTCTCTCAGCGCTGAATTTTCTGCAACCAAATTGTCGTTGGCGTTCGGTACTGTGCTTGCGGAATCGGTCAAGAGATCGAAATTGCTCTTCTGCTCCCGCTGATCCGATTCCGGTGTCGGTATGCTCCCGGTACTCGATCCATTAACTTGTAACAGTTTTATCTAACAAGATTTAAAATGGTCGTCATTATAACATTCGTTAGGTTCGGCAAGTGCCAACGGGTCTGTTACTCAACTATCTGTTATTTACTTATTTATCAGATTATCAGAATAATTTAAATAGTTTCACATACTTTGGTCGTAAGTGTGTCGATCAGATGATCCTTTTCTTCCATATCATTTCTCAACGCTTCTTCCAGATGTGCCTTAGCCTCCTGCTCAAGCTGACACTGTTCTTTGAGATTAGCTATTCGTCTCAATGCTTTGTCCTGCGTCTCTACCAGAACGGATTTCATTTTCATATTCTCTTTATACAGCTCTCGGTATACCGCGCGATACTTTGTGTATTTGGTCCTCAACTTCTGATACCCTGCGTACAATTCATCCTTTGTTTTGTGGTCCAGCTGGGACGATGGCAAGCTGTCTTCAAATTCACTCGCCGATTGCTCCATGTCTGACTGCGAAGCGGCAAGAAAAGTTATCTCCTAAGTTGTAATAATTTGAACGTAACTAACGATTGCCACAAGAATGGATACGGCGTGTGGCTAGGAATACTCGAGGTAGAGACGGATATGAACCGTGCGATCGCAAACGTTACCTGCAGATGATATAAATTTCCAGGGCTCTCATAGGACGGAAAGAAGTTGTCGCTAGTTACGCTACTAAACGAGGACCGCCTGGATCGTTCCATGGAACTGGAGGCCTGCAAATCTACGCTCTGGAAATGATTTGTCGCCGAATTGTCCCGCAGGGTATCTGTGGAGTTTGAGGAAATAAATTCAACTGTGAGGAAATCCACGATCGACACGAACGATTATTCCAATTGTTATCGTGTCTCACCAGCTTCTTCCGGCGTCAGGTTCAGGTCGTCGACGGAAGTGTTCATATCTTGGATCAGATTGTTGGAGGCAGCCGGAGAAATAACAGCCTGTCGGAGAAACGCATAAATGTAAAGGCGACTTTAGTTTGATTAGCAATAGCGAACTGGGAATCTTGTTTTTTAAGAACGATCGAATAATAGATAGAAATCCTGAAAAGCCATAGAAGAGGTTTGGGGCCTTTGGAGTTGTCAAAAATTGTGATGAAAAGTGTAGAGGTAATGAACCTGAGCCAATTGTTGCATGCCTGCTTGCAGCCGGGACGGAGACTGTTTCATCTCCTCCGCTAATTTGTCCTTGAATTTTCTGAACATCTTTCAGCTATTGCTCTTCCTCAAATCCGATAGAAACTTCTGTTTTATTATCCTCTGGAATGTTTACGTGGAATGAGATCACATTATGTCCGGTTCACATGAAAGTATGAAACTTTACGCCACTTGACGCGATAAGTCGCGTCGCGTCCAATGTGATGCCCCCATTGTGGCCGATTAGCAGGGAGGCGATCGACGGTAGTGTGCGTACGTCAATTACAAACGCGCCTAACCCGCGTATATTGGAACAAAATCGAAGGGCATGGATTCGAGAATCGGAGTAGTTATTAAAGATACAGCGATTCCGTTCTTCGACTCAAATTATGTATCCATTTCATTTCAGTGATTTCATTCATGCTGATTCATGCCCGAAGAACAGGTTCCCTGGACAACCACAAGATCGAGCTGCCGTATACTATAAAATGTACCTATTACCTACCTCTCGTGGCTAGATGGTGAAAACCAGGGATCAAAAAAATAACGAAGAAGAACAAAGACCTACCTCTCAATCTACTCGTATAGTGGCGCCGCTGCGAGGCAGGGCACATCGTTGCGCCAATCATTTGAGCTGTGAATACTGCGAAATATCGTTGGTCCGGTTACATCTACAATTTAAAACGAGAATGGAATTTTCACGGAGGATAATTGTATCTTATCCGTTATACGGCAATGATGCAGCAAAAAAAAAAAAAAAAAACATCGTTCTGTTCGCAAAGTTTAATTAATAATTCCTTTATTTCACCCATTACACAAGGCTTTGTACATATTTATAACGTAAGTTCTTCAATCGAATATTTGGCTGCAGTGGCTTCGATTATTGGATCCATGCCAATGCATTAATAATAATCATTGCCACAGCTAGCGACTCTTCCATAATCGTCAAAAGATAGCAGGCAGTAATCAACGAAATATCAATCCTAGTCACTATCTGATTCAGATTCAGACAGTTGGAGGTCATCTTTAAGCAAAGTATCGGGTATCGATAAAGAAGGGGACCCCATACCATTCGATTGTCCTGAAAAGTGGGGGAATAACGTTGCGTTAGCTTCTGTTGTATTTTGAAAATCCAATAGCCCAACTTGGAAATAAAAGTTGAAGGAATCCACTTGCCATTGGTTGTCATTGGTACTGGTATATTTTCAGCGTCAGAGTCGCTGTCAGAGCTGTCCGAACTCGAGCTACTAGAACTGGAATCGCTAAGAGCATCTACGTCGCTTTCGACGACGGCAGGGGCGCTTTCTTCTATCGTTTTTTCTACCGTAGCTGGTACTTCGGTCCTGGGTGGCGCGGAGCTGTGCGAACGTTGAGCAGGGGTTACCATGGACGAAAGGTCAAAATCATCAATGTCCAAACCGATCATCGGAAGGCTCGCTAAAGTTGACGCGCTGGTCAGCGGCGGTACGGGTGAACTGAATATATCGGTATCGCAAAATGAATGTTAAATATTTGCTTCGAGATCGTACAGATTTTTTGGAAAATATTTCAATCGTCGTTCTATTCAACAATACCTGCTACTGGTTATGTTAGGTGGGCTCTTTCCGTGATAAGGTGACGCTTGCAGCGGACTGTGTTGTTTGGGATGGAGTTGAACGGTGGGCTCTTTCTTTTTACCGCTGGCAACTTTGGTTCTACCGTTGGCCCTCCCGTGAGTAGGGCTTCTCCTAGTTTCGACCGGGGTGAAAGGTCTGTTGTTGCTGTTCTGTCCAGGAATACTCAGGAAAGATTGAGTCTTAGGTTCGGTCCTGCAAAAGATTCACTTCCCTTCAGTTCACATATCATACCGCGAGGAATTGTCAAATCGTGCCAAGATGGCAAACGAGCCGAAAATATACTCTAAATGTCGTAGCGTAAACATAATATGAATACTTACCGCGTCTTTTTCACTTGTATGTTGGATGATAGCTTCTCCAGCGTTATTTCTCCCGTAACATGGTCGATTATCAGAACACACTCTTTTTGATACGGTTGCTGCGAACCCTTGAACACCGTATGAGGCGTTCCCGCGCCGTCCAAGTGCGGCACGGTCACAGTCATCGTGGCATTCGTACCGACGTCGACCTGTGCCATCTTAGAAACGTCCACGCTGGCCGGTTTAAAGTCGTCTGAGACATGGCAAACAAATAGGATCGTGAGATTATTGTGAATTTGAAGATAAGGGGGAAATGGGGATATGAATATTCAAACACTGGGGCCAAATAATCGGCCCTGGTCACAACGGTACACACTGGACGTGGCCGAATATTCTGGTTAAGAGGACAATAGACGGATACGTACATTTGAGCGTATGGAAGGCGGTCGACTTTTTGTTGGTAAAAGTGGGACCTAGCTTGAGTTCTCGCACCTCGGTGCCAAGGCCGAGCTTCTCAGCCATCTCGGAGGTATGAGCTTCTCGGAGATTTCTGTAAATTATCAACCAGTTACGGACGACGTTTCATATTTTTTGATAATAAATTGCAGCAAGGGGGAACAGAAGCAGGCGACAAAGGTTGTTTCGCGTTTCAAAGCAGCGGGGTCGTTTTCCGCACCTTCCGTTAGTTTTTTCACCGTATTTTTCGTCCCTCGGCACGAAATTAAGAGTAAAATATGGTAGCGTGGGCAAGGTGAGATAATAGTCTCGTAATTGTGACAATGCGCGAATTCCAATGCCCGTCAGTCTACGGTAAAAGGCAGAAAAACGATGGGAGAGAACCGTGTGATTATTTGCGACGGTAAATCCATCTGGTATGATCGGACGGGAGTGCGAAACTTGATAGAATCGGGTCAAGCGAGCTGAGCGTAAAGTTTGGAACACAGTGGGTAAAATTCTTGTTAAAACTTGCCTCGGATTTACGCTACATATTCCATTGACCCAATTTTAGTCTAGGGCTGTGACTCCCGTACTCATGGCGTGACAAGTATGCATGTAATTGAAGGAAGGGGAATACCGAATAGCGTCAAAATGGCATCCGACACTACATTGATTGTCGCCGAGTCGTTGGTTGCCTCCAGCCTCAAAACTTGTTGCGCTCTTACGCCAGGGAAAAATGATGCTGAAACCTTTACTTGAAATGTTTTGCACGAGAAACGAGTGACGTCACTGGCGAATAGTAGCTTCGGTGGATCTTGCAGTCGCGGGACAACATAACCTCAAACTAACTCGGCGACGCGTCGCGAAACCGCTCCGTTCTCCTTGGCCGCATAACGAATGCGGTTCGGGTTGTCGTATGTATGCACAATAAATTCACATCCGCGATGGACTGACTCGAATCAAAGGGCTATAACTAGTCCGGGGAAATAATGGCCCACCAAACATTTGAAAATGCCTAGACTCTAGTGACGGACCAGACGTCAGAGCTGAGCGACACTCCGATTGGCAGAAGGATGCCATTGCTCTCCCGTCGAGCGGTCTTCACCAATCGGATTCTCGGTACGTGCGTATTCATAATGCATAGATCCGGGAAAATTCGAAAGCAAACAAAAAAAAAAATTATTGACCTTTGGTTTGTGGGGATTCGAGGTGAGGAAGAGAACAAAGATTGGCTGATAACATTGACAGAACGCATCAATTTTATTGGGCGAAATGAACACCAAATCGTTTTCAGAGTACCGGCATTATTACGACATTGTTACGACAGGTTGGCATGCTCATTGTTGTCCAGAGGGTGCAGAACCGATGATAACTATTGCATGCGTGTATTAATTGAGAATAATAACGTATCTCGCGACTGAATATATTTATAAGATTCTCGAATATGACTGTAACGACTACTCATTCCTCATTCCATGCGTCTTGCCGTTATAAATATATTTATATTCATATTTATTATACATGTATATTCTTATCATTAGAATCATCTCTTACTTGTCTCGTAACAACACTATTATAACTCGAAAAAGACACTTATTCTCCATCTGGTATACACGAGCTTAGTATTGTATTGTATTATACTACTTGAACCATTGATTCTTGTACATATTATACTCAGTCTTCGGAACATTTGCACACAGCGGCGAATCTATTCTTCATCTCAATATGCTCTTTATTTTTATTTAATTTTTTTATTTTCATTTTTCTTTTTTTTTCACCAGCAATGAGTCTGAGAGACACAGCAAGCAGATTACAAGACATAACTACTTATTAGGTTTTTATGAATTACACTTGTTGTTTCAATTCCCGTGGGTTTGAATTAAATTAAGTCAATTCTTGTAGATGACTCCTTTTCTCCTGCTCCACTCCTTCACATTACTCTGTGACGTTGCGAATCAGCTCATATGATCACCCGACTATAAATTTCACCTACTTTGACTTGAAATAATTGTTCATTTACTTGGGCAAAAGGCATTCTCCTCAAAATTGAATTGCTCTGAAACATATCAAATGACTGGATATGTGGAGTGTTGGCGAGGTAATGAAAGCCAGGTTTTTGTCGAGCTTCCAGGTTTTTAGAGACCAAAGAGTCCAAGTTGATGTGGCCAAAACAACGTGTAATCCGTGGCTCGAGTCATCGCCAACGGCGAGGGGTGCTTGAGAAATGTGCCGCCTTGTGTTAATTCAATATCGAACTATTTCACACATGATAAAACTAGACGCGTGTGACCTCACGATTACTTAATGTAGTTGTAATAGATTCGGAATCTCGTCGCTGGTTGTTCTCAGCAAATTTTTTCCCTCCACAGCAGCGACGCTGTTTTGGTACAGAGTTCAAACTTGGAGAGTTTTTCCCCCATCTTCACGTCTCTGTAGCCTATTTCGTCTAGTTCAAGCTAGGTGTCTGTTCCTTGTCCCACTGTACCTCGATACTCGGCCACTTGGTCTGCAGCACCGTTAGCATAGGATTACTATCTAAAATACATTTCACTGTACATTCTAGGAGGACCGCTTGACCCTGGCGGTAGGTGATTTGGTTATGCAGATTGCTTCGCGCCAAACCGTTGTAGTGAAACAACGTGAACGTGTCTGGACAGGTCCTCGGGTCTTCGGGAAAAAATTCGTCCATGAAAGCAGCGAGCAGAATTATCCCCAGAGATTCACTGTCCAGTTTTTTCCTCATTATCTCGACACTGTAGGATTTATCAAAATATAACCATTTTATAAGCTGTGCAACAGGACGAATCTTGACTATCTCGGATCATAACTCACTATTCGACATCAGCTACCAGATCGAGCTCCGCGAGAACATCTTGAAGCAGATTAGCCGATATAAAGTTGTTTCCTTCCGGATCAAATTTTTTGAACACCCTCCGAGCTTGTTCCGCAGGTGTTTCAGGACTAACCAGACGCCTTTCGGGGGAGAATAGAACTGTCAGATGCGTTTCCGAACCCAAGACCCAGATGGGATGCGAAGGTGCTTTGAGGAACGTCCCAACTTCGCAGTATCTCAAGTGTTCCAGTAGTGCTAGAAAACCGACCTCGTTTTGTTTGTCTATTCCACGCAGTTCTGAAAATGCAAACAGGATAATTAAATTGGCGCTGGATCGATAAGAGTTAGGCTCAATTTGAGCCAATGAGGTCCGTAAGAAACTCGTAAGACATGATTCACACGTGAGGCCGGTACGGTAAAAAATTTAAAACTGACTCAGCCCTCCTATGTCTTGATCGTGATCCCACACGTGTCCGACCGCACGTCCGGTGAGCATCAAATTGATTAAACTTTGGCTTCCATAACCATAGGTCGAGTCTATCAATGGTTCCATTGGGTCAGACATTTCGGTCTGCATGCCTGTCAGTCCCTTTGTACAAACGACCGCATAGAGAAGTAGAAGAACCCCAAATGGATTTTTCATCATGTCGATTTTGTCGGTGAATAACTTTCTCAGCTCTTCGGTGCTGTCGACGGTTAATATCCTGGAGAGAAAAGAGGCAGGGTATTGAAAATAATCGAAAGTCTGCGCAACAGTTGATCGTTGGGTGACGGACGAAGAATAATCACCTCAATTGGGAGTGAAACACGTCGGGTTCTAGCGACATTCCGTTTTCCGGCGTACTTTCTTCGGGCATTGGTTTGTCATTGTTCGTGGGTGACGGACCGGACTTGGGATCCGGCGCATTACTCTCAGCAATCTGACACACGATCGAAGCCTCGTCCGGCCTAACCGTATGAACTATACAGTATCTAGGTTTTCGACTGTCCGCAGCCTGTGCTACGATTTCCGTCATTGCCGTAACCAGCAGTAAATTACACCGTTCCGCACTCATTTCATTCCAACTCCTCATGTCGTTTTCTAACAGTAACTGTTTCATTATAAAAGCCTGTACCGGCGCTATCACGGCACACGGACCTCCCTCCGCTTGCACAAGAGCGGTAGGTTCGTCGTTGCTAAAAAAAAAACCTGCAAACCAAGTTGATTCATTTATTGAGTCGTCTGCGTTACATTTATAGATTCAAGAAGACGTCGTGTCCGAGAGTAGACATGACTTTTGTAGGGTAATCGAAGGTATGGGGGGAAAACCGGTTAGAAGAGCGAGGCAGCCCTTTTGTTTGCGTTTGGCGAATCGACGATTGAAATTTTACGGCATTGTATTATTTGACGATTGTCCAACCTTGAGACCATCGTCTGAAGACGTCGTCCTTGACAGAAGAACCCCAGAGCAGCGTTTTAACCTCGTGAACGAGATCTGTGTCGGTAGTTGAACTTCCAGCCATTATAAAGTATAAAGTTACCTTAGCTTAGCGATAAACTAATGGTCGTTGATGTTAAATGGCCGATATTATATGCAGCATACTATTGCGATTGCGATAATAATAGTTTACCGAATCAAACAATACCTTCCGAGAACTACTTTAATAACCTATATTTCACGTTCGACAGTTGCCAAGGGTGTCGCCATTGTGATTTTCATTCCGCGAATCACCCTCGGTATTCCGAACCCTTCTTTCTCCACCGACCGGACTTTGATGCTTTCCCTCGGAAATTTGTCGTTAATTATCGACATTTTTTGTGGAATTATGATCATTTAAAAAAAAGAAAAAAGGAAAAACAGCCAGATTCACCTTCGCAAACAGACAATTTGACCATTTATGAAATTAATTCGATCGCGAGTTGCATGAGTGATGAGTAGATTCTTCAAGTTCCCGCACCTGAGAACATGGACGATTTTCTCAAACTGAACAAGTTAGTCATCCCGATTTTTGACTGATTCCATTGCCTAGTTGACTTCGTAGATCCGCGGTCTGCGGTCCCCACCACCTGCCACCATCCCGGCGATCGTCTGTATGGCAAATGTCTAGCTAGAGTGCAACGTCAAATCCACGAGATACACGTAGAAAAACACCGCGGTAATCTGAGGCGAACCAAGGTGGATTCACGCACACGGTGGTTCGGAAACTGTTGGAAAAGCTGCTGAAAACGGCTAATTGGCCGTACGAAAAAGCATAGACATGGATTTTTTCGACTCGGTGGCGACCCATATGGTGAGTATGTCGTCGGACCGTGTATGAATTATTCATTGAAACGATACCTCGAATAATGTAAAAGATTTTCACAGTTTCATAACTGATTGTGAATGCAAACGTCGAAATTACATCTTGTGCTGAGAGAATGAACGATTCCATCCGATCATCGTACCGAGTCGAGATATCGAACGATAGTGACTGAAATCTTTTTCATCGATTAATACAGTGTTCGTTGTTTTTTTTCCAGGACTACGACGGTCAAGCAAGGGCTGAAAAATTGTCCAGGGTCATCGTCACCTTGTTTGGAGTGAGTTGATTTGTCCTTTTTCATTCTAACAATTATCAGCCACGGCATTCTGTTATATTAGGCGAATTATTATTATTTGAAGACAGTTTGACAAATGACTGTTAATAACTGTCGGATCAATTTTCTCATCATTTAGGTAGTTGGACTGATTTGGGGCTACGCAATACAGCAGTTCTCGCAAACGATTTATATATTGGGCGCTGGGTTTGTCCTAGCTGGAATAGTCACCGTTCCGCCATGGCCGATGTACCGTCGCAAGCCTCTCGACTGGCAAAAGCCGCAGCCGGAAGTGCCGACAAAGTTTAAAAAGAAGAAGTAACAACGTGCATTCTATGTCGAATAAAATTCATCTATTATCATTCGAATTTGTAAAATCGCATGTTGTTCGATGTTTACGATCATTTGATTCAACTCCATGGGATCCGGTTGATCATTTCGAGAAAATCAATTTCCCAGAATCTATTTCAGAGTTTTTGTAATCACATAATCAGTTGTATTTTCCATTACCACGATAAAAATTTCTATCACAACAACTGTACGAAGCTTTTCCCGTTTATTATATTTTTCCAAATCAGCGACTGTAATCGTTCGTACGGTTTATACCTACAGTTGTCAGGTGGCGCTAGAGAACGGAACGATTTGTAACGTCCCACTCGGCCATCGACATTGAACGACTGTTTCATGTTTCATGATTGAAGAACGCGTTCAACGAGTGGTTCAACGCGTTGCACTTGCTTCTTGTCCTCATTTTGTTTATGTTGTTTTTTCCACTGATCTATGTTTGTCAAGACTCCGAGATAAGACGCTTTCCATGTATGATAAAAATGATCATGATCACTCGACAGTCACTTGATTAGACGATTTGATTGGATCTTGCAACAAACGTAGCAACTCAGGGCCAATTGCATTGCCCGATCACTTTGGTCTCGATCATTTTTACCGTAATTCGTAAGTGCATGAAAGCGTGCCCGCGCCATCAACGGTCGAAATTATGATGCAAAGCGTCGACGAGGTCCTCATACATTTATCAGTTGGATTTCGGAAAAATGACCCGTGAACTATATTCCACGAACATGAATAATCGACGCGAAAACCTTCCCATGACATCCGAATTAACTTTCCTGTAATTGAAAATTGAACCGAGTTTATCGCGACGCATATTATATGCGATCCGTCAACTCGTTCCTCGTATCATACAATAGTGCCTCTATTACGTTATACTATTCCTAATTACTCAACTCCCCCCGAGTCAATAGATAATACTCTTTTCTTTTTTTTTTTCTTTTTTTTTATATAACCACAGTTATAGCCCTAAGGCCATGCACCAAGATAATACTCGTATGTATGCTGACTACCGTATACATAACATACGTCACGGGAGTGAGAGCTGGTGAGAACTGAACAGCGTCGAGGAGGGAAAGAGGCGTGGCCTTGTTACGCCGTAGTTGTTAAAAGTCCAGTATATGGCCAACCTATCTATCTAGTACAAAATAGAATATGGAATAATGCTGAAAATGTCGTAAATCGATGAAATTTCGTGTGTAAATACACGTGCCGTTTGTTACTCGGAGGAGAGTGCTCAAATCGTCGCAGGGACGACAAGCTGCGGAGGTCTCACGGAATATTATAGGGACTTGATTGAATCGTCGAAAGATGTTCGTCGAGGTGAGGGAGAGTGATTACATTTTTTTTTCCATCGAATTTTATCAATTTTCAGCATATGGCGCTGTCTTAACCAATTATTAGTCATCCCCTTATCCCCTTATCGCCTATCTGATAATTATCCGATCGGATCAAAACAACGTACGGACGACGCCTTTGTTTCTTCCATCATTCGATCACATACGTCTCTTGCATCGATATACACATGACGATTTTCGCTTGACATAACCTCTCACTCGACCCCCTTCCGCATATATTGTCCGCATTGTCTGCGAATTATTAACGACAGTCGAATGTCAATCTGCATTCACGCATCTTGTTATGCTGACTATTTTCTATTTTCTACTTGCATTCGCAATTGTGATGACTTCCCAGACATGACCGCAAAGATAACCCGAAATACAAACTTTGTACTAACTTCTTGACATTTTTCTCTGCAGCCTCGCACCGGAGCTTGGAAAAATGTCAATTTGAATTGAAATGAACGATCCGAACGTTGAAGCATGTTCGTACCTAAGAGTGGACCATGACTTTGAGTACAGAACCAACGACGGGCGTCAAATAGTGATAAAGAAAGATGAGAAGCTCTGCCTGGTACAAAAGACCAATGACGATTGGTGGAAGGTTGTCAGGAACAAGGAACAGCGCTCGTTCTACGTTCCGGTGACATATGTCAGGGAATTGGGCGAAGCCATTTTGCCCGTAAGGAATCCGCAAGATGAAGAAAACGACGGACAGGTTTTTGAAGGTGCGGAAAAAGATATTTCGGCCAAGAGAAAGCACGTGGAAAAATGGCTCTCCAACACCATGGATATTTCTCATGGGGTGGCGGAAGGCCCCGAAAGTTTACAAGTTTACGACAGATCGGAGAACCTCGAAGATGCCTGTGTGAAGAAGATCGGTAATACAATCCAACAGCAGAAGCAGAGTCTTGTAGGGGCTGAGAAAAAAGACGATCAGGTGCGAGTCAAAGGTGAGAAATCTGGCTTGGAGAGGTTCAGGAATGTCGTAAGGAAACTTGCTGGTAATAAATTAGTCTTGGAAGATCGGTCGCTGCCTGCCATATCGGCTAGAAATTCTCAGATCAGTGACGGATTGCAAACATTCGTAGAGTCAGACTGCCCTGTGTATTCGCCAAAAAGTGTCAAGGAACTTGGTCAAAGTTTTTTCGATCATCAAACTGCGTCTCAGCATCAAATTCCACACTGTACATCTCCCAATGGAAGGGGAGCAAACAAGCGCAGCAACTCTATGGACTCTGTGGAGTCTGGTAATGATGTAAGAAATGCTAATTTTGATTTTGTGTCAGCAACAAAAGATCCCAAAGCTGCATTCAATGAGGAACTAAGTTTCTCTGTACAAAAAAACAGCGCTATCAAACGGTACAGCAACGGCAGCACCGATCGTCGACTAGTTAAACCAAATATTGAGAAGAAGCCAAGCTCGCCACTTTTGGCAGATGAGAAAACGCCGACGTCGACGGTTTCCGTCTCTCCGCAAAGTACAGAAAGGTCCGATTATTCCAATAATGCGATGAAGATTTTAAACGATAAACGAAAATCTTGGGCGGTCGAAGAACTTATGACAGAATTGACGCAGATTCGAAAAGAGCGAGTCGACGACAATACTTCCAATTTTGTATTAAGAAGCGTGGAGATCAAGGACAGATTCGATCCGCTGGAAAAACTTACCCAAGAATTGCACGATCTCCACTCATTTCAGAATGAGAATCCTTCAACTTTAAGATTAGAATCCAAAAATCACGATGATACGGCTCCAAGGAACGAATCTAGAGAAGTTACGGGGAAACCTGTTAAAGGTGTTCGGCAGCTGCCGCAATCTAAGCAGCGGATTACCGAATCTACCGTTGATAAATCAATATCGCCCAAGACTAGAATTTCACCGACTAACGAAGCTCGCTCGATACAGGTGAGCCCTGGTGCCGCTAAATCTTCAAAGCGCCAAGACGAGTTCGAGGAAGCGAATATACTGAATGATGCGTCGATAGATCGGACCGGAGCCAGTGACGAAGGAAGCGACGAAAAGGTATCTTTATCTGCAGATAAGGAGCGTTACTTATCAGCTTATCATGAGCATTCACAGCTGTTTAAATCCGATATCGATAGTTGGGAGAATTTTGAGAAACCGAGCTATTCCAATATTTCGATCAAGTTGGAGAACGAGGCGAAGATTCGCCCAGAGTTGAAGTTGAAGATAAAAAGTGTGGATACCAAGATCAAGCTGACACCGTCGCTGGAGAAACTTGCCAGTGAGATACAGTTCTTACCTGCCAGTAGGACGTCGGTTATAGATAACGACAAACAACAATCTCCGTTAACCAGAAATCACCCGCTGCCCGCCGCCGATCTGAACGACCAAACTTGTCCAGTTTCCAAAAATTCTTCATTGGACGACAACACTCTGATAAATGTTTCGAAAGAGCGTGAAATGTGGAAGAATTTCAAGTCTAAATTGAGTTCCAAAAGTAGCTTCAAGTCCAAACAAGAAGATAAAAGTCAAATTTTTACCAAAGATGTGAGCTTCGAAGAGGGTGACTTTGAAGACTTTGCCAAGCCTGCGAAGACAAATTTGAAGAAATCTGCAACTTTCAATTGTGTCGCTGTGCCCGAGTATTACAAACACTTCCAAAGGCACTACCATCCATTCGGCGCTTCCGTACGTACGGCAAAACGGAGTAGTCGGAGCCTGGAAGACGTGAGAGTTTTAGTGAACAGGGAACTCAAAGCTACATTGGTGGCGTCTGAAAGATCCGAGTCCACTAAAAATACTTCAGGAACCGTGAAGCCAGAATCAAAGCCAATTCCGACTCGTCGGACCGTCAAACCTTTGAGAAATGTGCAGGGAAAAGTTGGAGATGAATTATCTACATCTCGCAAAGGCAGTCAATCCTATCTGCCTGTGTTACCACCCACATTGATTTCTAAGAGTTATGAAAATCTGAGCCCAGGTATAACCAATCTGAAAGTATTTGACGCGAATAAAAGTACCGCGGTGAGTTTCAAAAATTTGCTTTGCACCTCGGACAGCGGCTCTGACGAGTATCTCCACTACAAAGCATTCCCGAAGAGTTCTGCGAGCAGAAATGAACGCTCTACGTTCAGCTCCGACAGCAAAATCAACAACAACAATGTCGTCAGCTCGGAGAGCCTGCCAGTTATCGACAGAAGCCTGTCCGACGAGCAAATTCTAAGTTCCAACATTAGCTCAGAGGCGCTTTTCAGCCAATCGGAATCCGAGGTTTACGCTATGTCTGAGTTTTCGAATACCTCTAGCCCAGTAACCATTGATCAGGATAAAGACAACTTTGTTGATCTGCCGCCGGGATGGACTCAGGAATACGATGCTCCGTCCAAACAAATCTGCTTTGTCAACGTCCGAGGAGAAAAGGTACGTGTTTTTGTTTTGCTTTCTGCACTCGTCATTATCAGAAAGTCTTAATCAATTTCTCATTTCTCATTTCGATGCCGTTCTGAATTTTGTCTATATCTTCCGCGAAAATCTGATAACATTCAATAGATGTTGATAAAAATGATCAATTTATTGTTGAGTCAAATGTGACGTTAAGTCACTTTTCTTGTGACATGTCGATTTTCGTTGTTAATATTATTACAGAGAGTAGGATAGAGGGCAGGTTCGAAGTGTAATATGTGGCACGCTGACGTATGAGAGGTTTGCGGAGGAAGGATGTGGTTAGGCAGAAAATGAGCGTTGCGTGAAAGATGATAAGATAGAGGAATAAGTCAGAGTATTTTCACCGAGCGGTGCGTCGAGTTGACAAAATTTACGGGCAAATGATTCGAGGTAACGAAAACGATAACCCGGGTCATCCGTCGAAGGAAATCATTTGCAAACGGATAAGACAACTAGATTACAAATGGCTAACGGTCCACCTCGAGGAAAGAATGTTTCAAGACTTTGAATGTCATTCTATTACATCCATGTTCTCTACCTTCGATTGGTTGAGAGAAATTAGATTTCAGTGCGCCAGCGATGTTGATGATTTATTGGATTCAAATAACGTTCCCAGTTACACCGAAGAAGAGGTAATCGATGCTTCTCAATATATTCAAAAAGCCAATTAGAACAGTATCCGGAGATAGCCAGGACCACCACGTTCTTCGACTCGCGCGACAAACCGTCCGAGTATCGAAATTTCCATCATGGTTACTGTGACTCCCAACGCGTGAATATCCTGTTTCAGTGGTTCTCATCCAACGACGGTGAGGGAAAAATTTACTTTTTCAAAGAAAATAGCAACGAATCATCGTGGCAACTGCCTAGTGTGACAATCGTTGAACCTACGTTGCGGAATATGGAGGAAAAACCAGGAAACGTCGAACTGAGGTTGAGTTCTGGCAGTGAGAAAGCGCGTCTCGGCAAGGCCCGCAGCTTGCTGGTAGGACATCAGAGACCAAGTAAAAAAGAAATCGCAGCTCGGAGATCGGGTTCCTTGTCTCACGATTGGCCCCAATTATTCGATGGAAACATGGTAAAGACTCGATGTTAACGATCAAATCATCGCTGCTCAGTCTCATCTCGTCGCTGAATGTTATTCAAGTTTAAGCATTTTCTGATTTCCAGTGCATTCTTAAGGAAGGCACGTTGCAGCGAACAAAGATAACTGAGAACGGCAAAAGGGTCCGAAAAAATTGGAGTACATCGTACGTTGTGCTGTCAGAATTGTTTTTGTTGTTCTTTAAAGATGCCAAGGCGTTTGCAGCTATGGTGAGGAAAATATTTGGCAAAGAGTCTAAATGGTTTAAGTTTTACTCAATGGTTCTTAGCGGTGTTTCTTTTTGTCACAATTCACGTACACGATTACAGAAATCGGGGCAATCCGCAACCGCCAAGCCCGACATATCCGTAGATCTTAACGGGGCGACGGTGGAATCTGGTGAGAAAACGAGCAGCAGAAAAAACGTTCACATGATCAGTACCATACTCGGACTACAAGTTTTGATCCAGAGTGATAACAGCGCTGTGGCTAATCAGTGGTTCCAAGAAATATGCCACGTGATCAAGAAACTGGTGAGACGGAATTTTCATTGCCATTCATACAACCGTCATCTCCGCCTGTGCGTGGCTGTAACAACATGGTCGAATATTATCATTCCAGCCACCGGTTCTGGAATGTCCGTATGTAAGGGAGAGCCCGGAGCGAAATCGAGACGCGAAGAGTAAATTGTTTTTGTCGGTCAATTCTGTGGAGGAAAGCAAAGTTGTGTCGAAAATCGGACGATCCAGATCTATAAAGAGTAAGTGGGTGTAATTATTGTGCTTTGACCGCTAATATTCCGGCGATAATCAAAATTTCCTACGTATTTGGTACGCAGCAATTAGCAATGTAGCTAGCATCTGTGAGTATGAAATCCTAAAGCTGAGGTCAAATCGGAAATCAATTCAAACGGTACATATGGTTTCAGTTAAGTACGAATTATTATCTAAAGTATCTTCTCTCATGCATGCAGTTAATAAGAAGACCGAAGGCTCAACGGAAGATTTGAGCGGATCATCGGCCGAAGGTCGGACAAAGATAAAGGCGAAACTGAAACGGTTCTTCCAAAGGAGACCGACTATGGATGCCCTCGTCAAGAATGGTATATACAAAGGTATTACATCGTACTACGTGTTCCCTTGGCGACTGTCGGCCTCCTTGGTGTTTTTCGGCCACCATTTGCACTTGAAATAATGCAACATTTTCGGGAGCGAATTGTGTCTAGAGTTTGACGAGATACGACTATAGTAATAAATTGTGGCTTTCTCTCAGACGAACCAGCGTTCGGCTCTTACTTGACCGACGTGTGTTCGCGGCAGCCACCTATGGTTCCTCAATTCGTCAAAGATTGCATCAAGATCTTGGAAAGAAATCCAGAGAATATGAAAGCGGACGGCTTGTACAGGGCAAGCGGCAACCTTAGTCAGATTCAGAAAATCCGTTTACAAGTCGATCAAAATAATCTGGATATCTTGGAACAAGAGGAAGACGTTCACGTACTGACGGGAGCCTTGAAATTGTTCTTCAGAGAATTAAAGGAGCCCCTAATCCCCTACGAGTTTTTTGAAAAAGCTCTCAAAGGCAGTAGTAAGTGAATCAATTTTTCAAGGTTTTTGATATCCGATTTGGACGTTTACGGACTCGAATCGGCCATTGTTTCGATGCTTCTCGTCTGGCTGATGAATCATTATTGATATCCGAAATTTGACTTCAAACAGTCTTCCTTTCTGTGTTCCAGCTTCGAAGAAAAAATCTGACAGGATTCAGATATTCAGAGAGATCGTACGGGGGCTGTCTCAGCCGCATTACGATACTTTGCAGTTCTTGTTGCAACATTTGTTGAAGTGAGTCCGAGTGATTGAATGTACGAATGTCGTTGACGTGTATGAATAGCTCTTGGGTCAATTATTCATGAAATCGAATACTTTCACAGAGTCACGATGTACCAGGAGTATAACCGGATGCACGTACCAAACTTGGCTATAGTATTCGGCCCAACATTGATGTGGCCTGCTATCGAAAGTGCTAATATGGCCTTGGATCTAATGCAGCAGAACTTGGTGATCGAGTGTTTGTTATCCGAATATGATAAAATATTCAAATGACCAGCAGCTGAGGGGAGAATTTGCAACCGAATAAAAAAGAGTTCTTGAAAATCACGCATACAAAGACGTGCACGCAATGAAAGAAATGCCCGTTAAGTTTTGAATTTTCTATAGCATTAAAGTTTAAATGTAGCATGCGTTATTTATAAAATATATACTATATGCATATATATTAGTTAGTTACCGAAGAAAAAGAAGCGTAGCAAATCAGATGAAAGAGGAGTACCACTCGTCTCCGATGCTCACACGCGGAGAGATGGTCGGATGGAGGCTTGATCGGAATGAATTTGAATATTTATGCCTACGTACCGTAGATCTTCGCAATAAAGCTATGGGCGTATGCATATGTATTGTTTGTAAATAGTTTTATCTTCCTTTTATTTTCTACTATTCAATTTCTTTCCCTCTATCTTTTTTGTTTCTGTTCGTTTTTCTCTATTATCGGGTTTTTAAAACCCTGTGTACCGACTGCATGAGACTATCAGAAATATAGAGTATTTTATAACACAAATGGAACAAGTTAACATAAAGTATATATGAAATATATGTATATTCACCGTGTATATTTCTATAACACTGACTCGAAAAGTCCGAGAGATGATTCGATTTGAGAAGAAGCGAGTTAACTGTCCTCGTAGCGCTGGCATTCGAGATCTAAATTAGTCGTTAATGCGCACAGATATGAATAAAAAGCGAATTGTTGTTGTATTGTCAGGACCGTACGAACATTGAAGAATAGCGGCTGCGCGACTGAGGAAATTGTTATAACTCGGCTCTCGATAACTCCGCTTCTTGTACCTGAATAGCTGATGGGGATATGGATTGGGGTCAAAGTCCTTATGTATAGTATAATGTAATGTTGCTTAATATTATTATGATTTTCATTCCATATTTTAATAAGAGATTGTATTGAATATATTTTTAAATACCACCTCTATTTTAATAATAATAATAATAAATAAATATATATATATATATATATATATACACACACGCACCTACATACCTACACAAATATGTATATTGCTAAATGATATGAATTATATAATATGTATGTAAACCAAAACATGAAAGCTTTAGAATTTATAGTACCTATAATAAACGATATTTCAAGTTATTCGCGTAATACAGAAAACACGTGTGTATCCATTGAACTTTCAGCCCTCTTGTGGATTTGAATTTCGAGCCAATTTCATTTTACCACTCAACGAACATTTCCACACGTGCATACTACAATCCTGTTACGGAGATAAGGAAAACAAGAAGAAGAAGAAAAAACGAGGATCGACAGCAGTTTTGGTTGTTTCCAAGTTCGTAACTCGTCATAATATGAGAAGGTGTGGGGCAAAATTATAAATACAAAAAAAAAAAAGGGTTAGAAAAAGAGAACGAAATATACAGAGGTAATTAATCAAGAGCAGGATCGTCGCGTCAGCGAGTACAGACCACAGAGTACCCGTCACCGGATTACAAATTACAAAATTCGAAAGACTCGCGCGGACGGAAACAGCCGCGAACCTCGACGCGCATCCATAATCCATATGAAAGCGTCAGTTTCCGTTCGGCGATAACGCTTGCCTGCTTGCCTGCCAATCTACGCAAACGTAATGGTGGCAACACCACTCGACGATACATGAGTGAACTTGGAACAAGTTGTTCTCGGATATCTGCTCGCTAACGTTCTACACACTGTGAGTATTGTGTCAACCGTGTCAACCGTGTCAACCGTGTCGAATCTGGCATTAACCTATCTTCGCCGTCTGTTGGATATCAAAGAGTCTTCCATGATTTCGCTACAATCTCACAACCAGGTAATTTCCCAATTCGTTAACCTTCAATCGTCGTTTATTACTCAATCATCCTCCTCAATCAGACTCCTCGTGCTCTACGAGATTGAAGAGGGTGGAAATACCCCGCGGTTTTCGAACCTCTGCCTTGTTTTCAAACTGACCGACTCATCTCTCCCTCCAGGTGTTGTTTCACCTCACACAGCTGACGTCGGCTGTCACCCCGAGACGATCTGGCCTGGTCAGGGCGAAGAACGAAGTGAAGCACAACGGCCAGAGGGACATAATATGCTACAAAAGCCTCGTCGAGGTAAGCCGATTGAATTCCCACGAAGCTACAAAAGCGAGTCAGGTGTCAAATTGCAATCGACGCCGAGACATCCGGGTATATCGATATTCCATTTGGCATTTCGGTTCTAGGCGACGGTCAACTGCACCGAATTTCCGCTGGAGCGAATAAGTCTACAAAATTTGGGTACAGCCCTGCAGGTCAACAGAAGCGAGGTATTGGAAATATTGGCGGAAATTTCACGTGGCACCACTCCCAGGTTTCAGAGTTCTCGCAACAAATGGAGAATATCTTACGTCTCTGGAGACAGTTTTGCTGAAAACAAAAGAAGAGGCTGGAGTTATCGACAGAATTCCGAACAGTTCAGGCTACTAAATAATTTGTGCGCAACGTCGCCCTTCAGGGTCGGCACCGTTATTCGCAGTTTTAAAACCGAACGCAATGTCAAAGCTGAGTTGGAAAGAAACCCCACTTTCAGCGGCAGGGTTCGTCGATGGATGGGCCTGGCCCCCGCCGTTTATCAGGTAATGGCCGGTGCATTCGAAATTGTCGACAAAAGTCAAGTATTGTATCGTCGCTGGTGTGAGTACTGTTTGACGCGAATATTGAATATTCAATCGAACAAACAAATTTCTAGATCGACAAGCTACAGATATCTGGGAGCGGGACGAATTCGCCCCAGGTGGAGAAGTTGCGAAGTTTGCTCAACGAGGGCGAGATGAGCACGGGTGAGCAGCAGCGAGTCAAGGTTGCGTTTGCGGAAGGATACTTGGCTGGCCATGGTCAAAACTATCCCGTCCGTACAAAGAAGTGGTACAAAGTAATACAACAGGTCGTCATATTCGGCTTATGCCTCGGGGTTGTGATATCACTTTTCGGTGTGTATAAATGTTAGTAGACGCGTTCGTCCGACCACTATTACTGCACTATTTACAGTGGTGGTTATATAACCCAATGAAATTTTCATCGCCTCCCTCTCTACCTCGTTGTCAACATCTCGTCCCAGTCGGCTGGCAAGTCTTTTCCAATGTTTCGCTGATTTCACATCGGTGAAATCTTGTTTCTTATATCTGCCACTGTTCGATCGATATAACCTGTTCGTTAAAATTGAAATGGTACTGAAATGTTGTTGCAGCAAGCCCCAATGGCAGTATGTTCAGAATTCCGATCGTCAACCAAGTGGAAGTCGACCCGGAAGACATCGATGTTACTTTCAACGACGTCAAGGGGGTGGGTTGGGCGTTGAAAACTGCTCAAATGTCGATGACAATCAAACTCATTGATTGGCTCTCGAAAACTAATTTGCTTCCGATTTTTCAGGCCGATGAAGCTAAACAAGAGCTGAAGGACGTTGTCGAGTTTTTGAAGAGCCCAGAAAAATTTTCAGTGCTCGGAGGCAAACTACCGAAGGGGGTTCTGCTCGTGGGACCCCCTGGCACGGGAAAGACCCTGTTGGCTCGTGCGGTAGCTGGCGAGGCTGGGGTTCCCTTTTTCCATGCCGCTGGTCCGGAGTTTGACGAAATTCTCGTCGGCCAAGGGGCCCGGAGAGTCAGAGATTTATTCAGTGAGGAAATCGTAGAATCGACCTACAGATTAGCCCAAGCCATCGAGTTTTACCTCACGCGTACACTGTGAAATTTTCGACTTTCAGAAGCTGCTAAAGAGAGAGCTCCCTGCGTGATATTCATCGACGAAATTGATTCGGTTGGAGCAAAGAGGACGAATTCTGTTCTTCATCCATACGCAAATCAGACTATTAATCAACTACTTTCGGAAATGGATGGGTGGGTTTTTTTTGTTTTTTTTCTGTCAATATACGAAATCCACGAGATTCCTCGAAATTCCTTGACGATATTCATTTTGGGACTTATTTCCGCTTCAACTTCCATCTCTCAGGTTCCATCAGAACGAGGGAGTCATAGTCCTTGGGGCTACAAACAGACGAGACGATTTGGATACAGCATTGCTTCGCCCTGGTCGATTCGATGTGGAAGTTACCGTGCCAACGCCAGATTTCTCCGGTCGGAAAGAAATCCTTGATCTCTATCTTGGCAGAGTATTGAGTCGAGATATCGACGTTGATATATTAGCTAGAGGAACGACTGGCTTCACCGGAGCTGATTTGGAAAACATGGTAGATGCGCTTTTTTCTTTATTATAGGTAATCGTGTATTTTTCGTTGTCGACGATTGCGAACGTGACCCAACTATGGAATGCAAATGATAGTTCAAATTAGTGACGACAACCAAAATCTGTCGCCAGGTTAACCAGGCTGCGTTACGCGCTGCCATAGACGGAGCTGATTCTGTGAATATGAAACATCTGGAAAATGCTAGAGACAAAGTGTTGATGGGACCGGAGAGGAAATCGAGACTTCCGGACGAGGAGGCTAATCTGATAACAGCTTATCACGAGGGAGGACACGCCATTGTCGCCTATTTCACCAAAGATTCGCATCCCTTACACAAAGTGACCATTATGCCGCGGGGAAAGAGCTTGGGCCATGTACGTTTCTGATTATTCTGGTCATATCATACATATTCAACGGCCGATCCGAATCCCGAGTTCTGCAATCAAATTCTGTTATTGTATTTCAGACCGCTTATATACCCGAGAAGGACATATATCATACTACAAAGCAACATCTTCTAGCCATGATGGACACGATGATGGGGGGACGTGCTGCCGAGGAACTCGTTTTTGGTCCTGATAAAATTACCTCCGGTGCATCGAATGATTTACAGGTGAGTCCTGTTCAAGAGTCGAAATCAATCGATCCCGAAATGATATCTACGTTTTACAGAGAGCAACCGCTATTGCTGTTGCTATGGTGAAAGAATGGGGCATGTCGGAGAAAGTTGGACTCAGAACGCACAACGAAGGCAGCAAAAGTTTCATCACAGTCAACGAAGTTAGTCCCAATTCTCAAGAACTCATCGACAGCGAAGTCAAAAGACTAATGCAGGTAGGAGAAACTAGTGGATGCAATTTGCTCCTTACAATCCGACTTTTGAGAGATTCGAAATATTTAATTTGAACAATATTTTGTGAATTTTATCTTAGGAATCGTACGAACGTGCTAAAACGATTTTGAAAGCACACTCGAAGGAACACAAGCAGTTGGCCGAGGCCTTGATAAAATACGAAACTTTGGACGCTGACGACGTAAAGGCTATTATGACGGGACAAAGTACTCATGTGAAAGCAGCCAAAAAAGTTACAACCGAAGTACCCAAGAATGTAATGTAATACTAATAGGTAATAGTATAAAAGAAATGCAGTTAGCGCCCTTTCCATTCGATGCAAGTCTCGTATTGAGTTATTCACGCCCATTCTCCGCTGCGGCTTCGACATAATAATATTGTTAAACGTGTATGAGCTTCTTCGCGGACGTCTGGTGTACTTATTTCGGTAAATAATAACCGTACGTGTGCGGATGTTGTGGGGCGAGAAACGGGATGCAGAGGTAGAGAGGGTGAGAGAGAGAGAAATTTACCGATCGCATGTAAATATATTGGAATAATGGATTAAGTTTGGATTTTAGACAGAGTGAAAAGTGAGAGCAATTATATTCGTTTTCACAAATATAACTTGGTTGAGTGTACTCAACTGGTATACCTTATTTATATACATATAGCATTGAATATTTCTCCATCACAGATCCGTGGGTTGAATTTTACTTTTTGTTGGAAAGTATCGGATTGTTTCTCCTTACATTTTATGTACGTATTAGCGAATTGCTTGAATGACCGCCGTTTATATCTACAGGTCTTAGTTTCTAAGCTGAATAAAGCCTTTCTTACCACCTGAAATGAAAAAGCTGAACATTATTCGGCGATTGGTAAAAACATTCATTCCTTCGGAGCACAGACCTTCGCAGAGAATTAAAAATCGGTACGACTAATCGCAAGATTCCTTTTCCATAGCTTAATTGGAGTATAAAAATCGTCTTGAACTGTTGGTGGAGAGGTGAAATGAATACAAACTCGGGTTAGCTTATGAACTGTGATATAAGTATACATGTATACGTAATACACATACATATATCTAAATTTATTACGGTACGGCTTGTTTACGCTGTTTACTCGCAGGGATTGATTGGTATGAAATGTGTGAAACATTGAAAATATCACCAAGTTTGAAGGAATTTGGGTCCAATTTGATTGTGACATAAAATTCACTGGGCAATATCTCGAAGTGAAATTGATTGTTTATTCTATTGCCAAAATATTCGGATATTTCTAGTCTGGCGATTACCGTCTTTATGCGACAATAAGCTGAATCTTTTTTCGCTTTTTGAACCTGCCAAAATTCGGGTGCGGGTTTATTGTCGTGCCAATACGGTTGGTTTATGGAGTACCCTGTGTTCTGATACAATGAATTTCCACAAACGTTACAAACAATAGTTCATGACGAAGGACGAGTAAAAATCGTGGAACTCTTATAAACGAAAATATACAATTCATAAGTCTAACGAATTAAAATAGTTATTATCAATGTATAATTAACTAATTATAAGAGGAATCACATTATCATATTCTATAGAATTTGTTGTCCTTGATTTTTTTTCTTTTTTTTTTTACAATTGTATACGTAGTCGAAAATATTAAAAATTACTTCTTTCATAATTGAATTAAAATACAATATGAATGAATGAATTCAACTGTCAACTGATTAAATCATGAACAAGTTGAGGAAAGGTACAGGCATTCGGAGGCCAATACAGAGTGGCACCATGCTATAATTATTATTTAAAGAAAAGTAGAAGCTAAAATACTTGCTACAACAATGAATAATTACACATAATAAAGAAGAGAAAGAAATAAAAATCAGTCCTATTAAATAATTTGTACACGTATAATGATTGATCACTTCTTTGTAATAATATTTTCAATTCAGCTAAATTCCAATTGATCGTAAATATTATCAGGAGAGCATTTAAAATATACAGTGCTCAGTGGCTGCTGCGGGTAGTCATTGAAATGAAAAATAATAGACTCAAAAACATTTAAGAGCACAGATAATTGGTTGCTCGCTACCATCTATATAATTCCAACTGACTGTGCTCATCCCTTTCTGCCGAAACAATCTTGAATCTACCTTGAGTTACGATCATTTGTTCAATTATTCAACGGAATATTATTTCAAGAATTGTGAACAAGAAGTTGAGAATTACTCCATGCATTTCTGTACACTTCGGTTACATGATACATCTGAATTTCGAGGTTCAACCAATAATATCAATGTGTGCCAGTGATCTATCGGCGGTTGTGTAAGCACAAACATCGCGGTCACAATTGGCAAATTCTGCCTAATGAAATCCACCAGTGAGCTACGTTACCAATTAAACCTCAACGTTTGGAGTGTTTCTCAACATAGCAATGATTACGATTCGTAGATGATCCTTGCATTATCAATTAGGCAAGGCAAAATATGTAACAGTTGTATACGTGTTCGCAGTGCTTCGATGTTCAGACAGACGCAAGCGGAAAGATATAGTATTATGTGAAGTTTGAGAGAAAGATAGGAAAGGGACGAGAGACCATACATCAAGTCTTAAGTCATGTAGGACGTAATTGGCCAAGTTTCACTGGGGTTTTTGAGAAATTCGATTATCGATGCTGTTGCGAAACTTATTTCCAACATCTTGTGCTTATTGTTAGCGCATCTCTATTTATACACGATGTGGCGACGCGATATCAAAAACCGAGTCGTTATGAAGTAACGAAAAAAGGGAAAGATAACATATTTGCAAAATGGTTTTATAAATTTGATGCTTCGAAATTTCAGATAGACAAGTAACAATAATCTGGTGCCAATACTTTCTCCAACTAAATAGATCAATTTTGATTGAGTAAATACATACAGCGAAACTTTTCACAATTATTGCATCACCGGTCAACAATCCTTGTGTTACTTTATCATATAGAGTCTTTCTCGCATCTGGATTACCGACTAAAGTATGCGTTGAATTGGACAAAGCGTGGTATGATTACTATATTTGTTGAATGTTCGTATCAACAATATGCAATATCTCGTAACTATATAGTATGATGATACATTAATTAATGCCTGAGGTGAAGAATTTTTTCTAAATTTGACTTTTACCATTTTGGTACCGCGCGGGTAAAGCCTGGACTATAAACTGGACCTTCGGAACTCATTTTGTCACAGCATAACGTACAAAATTCGCAAGCAGCGTGCGCATGAACTTCACTTCTTTAACAATTTCAATTGATCCCAAGGTCGTATTTTGTCTCTTTGGAGGATATACCGCTCATGACGCTCATGCCGCTGGTAGCTCCCACTAGAGCTATATCCATACGATTCTTTGTGAATGTAATACTTTGCATGCCTTCGTCATCGGACAAGTTCACCAGGTATTTAGAGTATAATGGAAATGCAGAGATTTTTCTACTAGTTCGAAAGAATGAAAACGAAGATACCATTTCCCGTTAAACATTACGAGAAACTAAGAATCTCTACAACTTAATATCCCTGGATAATGCTCGATATGTTTACTAGGACTGTGCAGAGAGAAACACTATCAATTTAGAAGGTATTTCATGTTCTCTACAATCCAACATTTTCATCGTATCATCGAATGCCGTAACAAGTATTTATGCATTCTATTATTCCTACGGTATGTCTACAACCTTGATTATGAACGTTTTATATTAAGTCGGGGTGTTACGGCAGTGAAATTGTCTGTATGCGAAAACTGCGCCTTTGTTTTAGTTCTTGTTCAACTCGGGCTGCAGTTTGCCTCAATTCGTTCTACCTATGTCACATAACTCGCTGTATTGAATATTGAGAGACGAAACTTTCGGTAAAACTTTACGGTACATTCAGATAATGTCTGACGGTGTTCGGCACAAGTTAAGTCAAGCTTGTTACCAGGGCCAAAGAAATTTCGCTTAGTCCTTTATTCATCCACAATAGATATTTGAAATAATGTACACGTTCGGAGTAGTCAATGTGCATCGTGCTTTGTGGATATCCCATCTAAGGGGGCTTATCGTTAGTGAACGTGATATGGGGACAAGATTTCTCTGTCCTTTGGATTAGATGGCTGTGATATTGCTCTACCTATGTACAATTAACCGAACATTGGGCGAAATTGGTCATCTAATGACTCCAGTTCCCTATTATATATTACAAATCTCGCGCCTATACGGCAAATCTCGAATCTGGATTGTCTCACAGTTGAAACAACTCTCTTTACCTCTAATCAATGTAATGTGTGTACAGTTGCGTATTGTTAAAATCTTCACAATTCCATTATACTCAAATACTTATACACAAACGTGTTGCAAATATCAAGAGACATACCTAATATTGAAATATAACGTTTTATACTCGTATCGCATCAGTGATTTGCCTCCGACACTTCGTTAAACAGAGGTGCCAACGAGTCGACGTCTTGTAAGCCATCAAAATTACCCAGTGGATCTAAATTGTCAGTTTCACCTTCGTTGTCAGCGAGAAAGGTGGTTTCCAGCAGATCTGTAACATTTCGGCAAACATTGTTCGGCGATGAGTCAGAATTTACAGTCTCTCCGTGCAACTGCATTGAGTTTAGATCGAGACTGGACAGCATCGGCTCGCTAGACTCGGAGTACACTTCCTTGAGTTGGACAGGGTGCAAGGGTGTGGATGGATAGGATTTGGAACCCCCGCTAGCGTCGTCCGGATACGAAGAAGCGTACGAAAGGGTTATGGGCAGGGGGGTATTAGGGTAAGATCGCGACTGCATTATTCTCTGCAACGTGCAAGATACGGATGAGTCCAGAACGGTCTCAGACTCCAAAATTTGTCCAACATTCAGATTTAAATGCGTGCTTGGTAAACTGTTTAATATTAGGCTGTTAGATGCGATGGGAGGATCGCCGGCGTGATGGTCCGGCAGTAATTCGAGGCTTTGAGAACTCTGGCTGTCCAGGATGTTGAAAATGTTTGTCAAATTCTCAGGAGTAATTTCTTTGTCACCGATTATGAAATTGTCGTCCTCAGCTATGATGCTGCCGTCGGCATCGTTAAGCAAAAATGGATCATTGTCTACGTGACCGATGGGTCCAAAGTCATTGAATTCGCTGGGAACAGGGGTCGGGGCCACAGAGCTGCTGGTAGAGGGGTTGAAACTATGACTTTGGAAAGATATTGGATAGTGTTGAGTGGATTGCGGAGACATGAGCGTGGGGTTGACCATTCTGTGGAGGGGAACGGACTGCGATCTGTAGAACATTTGTTGTTCGCTGGTGAATTGTTGTTTCTCGTCGTGAAATAGTTCGCTAATCTCCTGATCGGGCAGCTTATTTTTGTGGTAAGCGTTTTTGATCTCCTGAAGATTCTCCTGGCTCGGATAATTGATCAGCAGTTGCTTCTGCGGGGTCAGATCGGCCGGCAGGATGTCGGACGTCGTTGGTCCCTGTGTTTGATCCAATTTCGAAACGACACCTGCGGATTCGGTGAACTTGGCACTGTTTGGAGGAGACAGAGAGGCAGATATTGGCCTGATCACGTCCGTGGGGACAACAAAAGTGTCGTTCCGGTTCGTGTACGGAGTGCTGCAGGACATGGATCTGGAAAGTGGTTTTTGCGCGGCGCGGGACCTGGACACGCCGGATTGAACGTTACTTCTTGATCGAGGGACAGGGGTATTTCTCGGCGAGACGAACGGACTTCCATTGGCCGAACTGGGCTTAGAGGCTCGTCCGTTAATGGGGGATAGAGGACCGGGAGAAATGGGGGTGAAATTGAATATTCTGCGGCGAGTGTTGGGACTTTGAGGGACAGTCGACACCTGGCTGGTGTGATCCTGAAAGTGTTCCACCACATTGGTCTCAAAGCTGACGCGCCGCCTCGTGCTTGCCTGGCTGGGGTAATTCAGGAGCGAGGACAAAATCGCGTTAGATTTAGAGGTGGGTCTTTCGGTTGGTAAATTGGATCCTGGGCTAGGAACGGATATGGGTACTTCAGGTATCGTATGTCCGGTCGTGTTAGCCTTCAAATTTTGCTGGAGTATCAATCGTAGCTGGGAAACCTTGTCCGATCTGGACACCTGCTCGCCGTCCGCCGACAGATTGTTCACCTCCGCGTCCGAGCTGGACGAGCTGTTCTGTTGAAAATACTGTAGAAGCTCTTCTTCCTGTTCCTGAGAGTTATTTCCTCCGTTTAAATAGTCATCGAGGGCGTCAGAGTCGAGAGTGCAAGCCTTGCCCGTTTTATTCACACTTTTGGGATTCTCCGGCGTAGGTTGCATCTGCTTGTTAATTGTAGTCGTCGAGCCAGTCGTACCGGAAAGATTCCGGCAACCGTTCACCTTGGCGTAATTATTAGACCGATTAGACGATTGGATATCACAGTTTTCTCCAGGCTGGTTGAACGCAGCCTGTATCACTTTGAATTTCGTGGGTTTCACGCTGTTAGAAGACGCCGTTGACTTCCTCCCTACCTTCTGTACCGAAGAAAGTCTGGGCAGCGGCGTCGTGTTCGCACTTGGTCGATTTTCAGGTGAGTTTAATAACTTTGGCTGTTTTTCCACAACCGATTCAGAATGGTTAAGTTCAACGTTGAAATTGGCACGCTTTCTAAGGTTTCTTATTTTAGGGTCTTTTGATGAAATTGTAGCAAAGGTAGCGACTTCCTTTGACACGTCTTTACAAGACACACTTTCGCTCGACTTTACAACTATATTATCACAGTTAGATTGTAGGGAGATGCCGGTGTTATAAGCGTAGTTGCCGGTAGACTTGAGAACCTTTTTGTGCCGGCTGGTCGATACACCTGGTAAATTACACTTGGTCGGAATATTGCGGACAGCTGGCGACCCTCCGGCACTGGGCGACGATTGATTCAGTTTGTTCTTTTTGCTGCCCTTCCCTCCCACTCCCCTAACATCTACAGTCTTCTCTTTGTTCTGATTCTGGAATACGAATTGAAACAGTCACACACGAGATTCCGTCTACATTGCTCCAACTTGTTTCAGAAGCGCAAGTTTTTGTTGAAATTACCTGCGAAATAGCGTCGTTATGCCGATGTTTTTGTTCCCTGATATGCTCCCGTTGTTGCAATTTTCGTTGCAGCTGCAATTGCGCTTCCCTAAGTTTTCCTGGTTTTTCACCGCTCAATATTGTCGGGGACGGGGAAGCGTACTCTGTAAGGTAACAAGAACGAGATATTATTGTTGCGCTGGAATACCTCCTCCAACAAGAAAGAGGAAAGAGTATCTGCGATCGCTACCTATGGGTTGAGGGTCTGTGGCTGCGCAAAGAATGCATACAGCCGCGAGTGAGCGTGTGTCGACGCAAAGATTGTTCACCAAATATCGTGCCAGGGTGCTCAGTGAGGAAAAATTCAGGCCGAGTAAACTCTCCGCCCATTCTCTTATCAAGGCTGAAGCAGCGCCGAGCATTTCCTCTGTAATCTCCTCTTCTTCTTCGGGCTGGAAAACCGACCAGGGTTCAGTGATTTTGTGAGCATAAAACAAAACTAATTCGACCACTCCTAGGAATAAAACCCCTAGCTCGCGAAGTTCGTTCATATCGCCGTACCTCAGACGTAGCGTTTATAAGACCGTAGATCGCGCTATATAAAACTGTAGGCGAAACGGCGAACCGAGCTACCGTCTCATAAACGCTACGTCTGAGGTACGGCGATATGAACAAGCTTCGCGAGCTAGGGTTTGATTCTTAGGAGCGGTCGAATTGTAAGTGGAAATTTTGAGAAATAGAAAGATTCTTCGATTGCATGAAACGAGTGTTGATGTATTTTATCAATTCACCGGCTGATCTCCGGTCACAGGAGGCAGCGTCGGTGGGTCCAATTTGATTTTCTTGCGCATTCCCGCGTAACAGTATCGCGAGTTGCCGCGCGTACCGAGTCTGCGAGGACGGACACGGGGATAGACTTGCTTCATGACTTTCCCAAAGTCTGCGGTAGACAAGGGCTTCATGGAATTCTTGATGCAGAACATGCTGAAACGGGGAATCGCACGGGGGTTGAGTTCTCAGTGGCGTGTCAAGAGGGCATGCTCAGAGTTTTTCAAACTTGTCGAATAAACCTCAACCAATTGGCTGTTATTACTCACTTGTACTCGTCATATACTTCTTGCTTGGGCAAAGAAACGTCGGGGTCCTCTTCCAGATGAGTTTTAATCCACATAATAGTCTGATGAATTTCATAACGATTCCCCAATGGATTCAACGGCTGCCGTAAAGGGTCCACATTTTCCCCCGACTTTGTCAACGAGGCAGGGAGTTTCAAGTACAACAAGAGCTTTTCCTCGATCCGCAACTGATCTACTTGTAGGAAAATCCCTTGAACTCTGCATTTCGCGTCGTCGCTGTTGTGGAAAACAGACGAATGAAACCTTCGCCGACGTAATTGGCTCAAAGAAATTTGCCATATAAATCGCAAGATAGGAGGAGGGTTTCGAACTACACCGGAAGAAGAGACAAAAAAGGCAATTGTTCAGAGTACGAATGGTTCGCGGGAGCTCGGGAGCTAGAGGCTAGCAGAGGTTGGTTGAATGTAGTAATGAGAATACGAGATGCAGCGGAAAGGAGTGGCAAGTAAATTGCCAATCGTATTCTACACTACGAACTTGACAAGGGTTACGTGTGACGTGAAGTTTTAGTGAAATTTGAAATTTGAATCGAGATTCGTACGAGACTGACCTGATGGCATCTTCTAGCATTTGTCTTATTTTGTCGTGTTTATCGACGGGAGTGTGCGGCATGCTTGTCATTTTCCCGGCAAGGATATCTTTGACAAGTTCACCGGGTTGTTGAGGACCATTGTTGACGCACGATACGACGACGGCGGCGGTGGCAGCGGAGGCGGAGGTGGAGGTGGAGGTGGAAGCATTGTTGTAGCTGAAAATTCTGTTCTGTTGAGAGAAGCCACTACTGTCACCGATCGGCTGTCCCCCATTGTCACTGTAAACGTCAGGTCTCTCTCGTTTTATTTTCTTACTACCGATCCCGCTATCATCTACTATATTTACAGATTTCGAGGCTTTTAATGCGGCCGGTTCTTCTACTTTATCATGGCTATCAACGTTCATTGTTTCTTACGCGGTAATATATACAATTATTCAATCACCTCTCGGTTAACCGAGAAAGCCCTACCATTTTGTCACAGTCAGCTGGATTATGTTTAACCGATGGCCGCTCGCGTTGGCCAAGAAGGGAAACTCGACAAACTACGAAGGCTCCATATGGCATATGGATATGGCATATTGTCGTTGTCCACAACTCCACTGCCGCCGGCCGCGAACGAGTCCGCGCCAAAGTGGCATACCGATTCGCGAACACGTTCTATACTAGTTCTCATTCACGAGTTCTTTTTCCCCTCTCTGCAATCAGCTGTTCTCGGTTTTTCGTGGGTTTTCGGTTTCAAGCGTTCCGTTCCAACTTCCAACTTCCAACTTCCAACTTCCAAGCCGACGACGACCAGCCGATTCGATATTTTCTGTTTTGATGCTTTGAACCGCTACAACGAAAGTAAATTTTAGCAACAAAATCATTATTCTCATTCATTTTGGAGATCGATTCGCAGGAACAAAAGCACTTTCACCGTCCCCCGGCCTACACAATTCAACGAACAAGGTACGTATCTCGCGTGTTTCGATTAGGGGATCCGTTCCACGATGTTGACGTTTGCGGAGGTTATGAAACTTGACTTTTCTATTTCTACATTTCCATTATTTTCGACTGTTAATTAAAAAATCGGCGACTCCGATAATCGTAACGGCAATACTGGTTCTATGAAAATTCGTTTCTCACACAGCGTAATGGTACATGATAAAAAACCAGCGAGGCGCAGCAGGTCTAGGGAGAGGGACCGAGAGCGGGAGCGTGAACGAGAGCGTCGCGACACGCGAGAACGTCGAAGATCCAGGAGTAGGTCCAAGGATAGGAAGAAAGAGCGCAAGCGTTCGAAATCTCGCGAGCGTTCGCGAGAGCGAGAGAGATCCAGGGACAGAGATGGGGAGAGGCCGAGGGAACGTGAGAGGTCCAGAGAACGAGACAAGTCTCGGGAGCGCAGAGATGGCAAGGAGAGAGGTAAGGATGACAAGAAACGGAGGCCGAGTCCGATATTCTCATTGGATGACGAAGGGAAGCGGGAGAGCAAAAGTGATCCTAAGAAAGAGGAAGAGGAAAACGAGGAAAAAATTAAGGTAGCTGGCAAGGCCGAGCCGCTGAGCTTGGAGGAATTACTGTCAAAAAAGAAAGCTGCCGAAGAAGCAAGAGCTAAGCCTAAATTCTTGAGTAAGGAGGAACGTGCCGCCTTGGCTCTGAAAAAAAGGCAAGAGGAGGTCGACTCGATCAGGAAAAGACAGGAAGAGGAGAGAAAGAATGTGTTTAGAAATGACGCGCAGAGCTCTGGCAAGGATAAAGATCGAGAATGGGATGACCGTGACAAGTGAGCAGAGCTTTGCATTCGCTTGAAAAATTATTTTGCAATTTTCCAAATCGATTTGTATGTTAATCGGTTTATTTCGACGTTCAGACGCAGAGAAGCACCACGATCCAGAGATGACGAGGTCAAAGACAAGGACAAAGAAAAGGAAGTGGAGGCTATCAAAGAACGTTATTTGGGTTTGATCAAGAAGAAAAGGAGAGTCAGAAGGCTGAATGATCGAAAGTTTGTCTTTGATTGGGACATTTCCGAAGATACCTCCGTAGACTATAACAACATATACAAAGAACGTCATCAAGTGCAGTTTTTTGGGAGAGGCAACCTCGCCGGAATCGACATAAAGGCACAAAAACGAGACCAGAGCAAGTTCTACGGTGAACTGTTGGAGAAAAGACGGACCGATGCTGAAAAAGAGCAGGAAAAGTAGGCAACTTTTTAATTTCAACTCGTACGAATCATTGTGCGTGCAAAATCCACAGAATATGGACGCTCGTCGGTCGAGGCGAGCAAATTCTTTCTTCATTGTCGCGACTAACAAGTTTTCAATTTCCCTCAAAGAATGCGGCTGAAGAAAGTAAAGAAGAAGGAGGAGAAACAGAAGTGGGACGACCGTCACTGGTCTGAGAAGGCGATAGAAGAAATGACTGAGCGAGATTGGCGAATTTTCCGCGAAGACTACAATATAACGATCAAAGGTGGTCGTATTCCTGACCCGATACGATCTTGGAAGGAGTCTGGCTTTCCCAAGGAAATATTGGACATCATCGACAAAGTTGGCTACAAAGATCTCACACCTATTCAAAGACAGGCCATTCCGATTGGTCTGCAGAATCGCGACATTATCGGCGTTGCTGAAACTGGTTCTGGTAAAACTTTGGCCTTCCTAATTCCGTTGCTGCTCTGGATCACCAGCCTCCCCAAAATCGAGCGACTCGAGGAGGCTGATCAAGGACCTTACAGCATTATTCTAGCTCCGACTCGGTAAGATGAGTCAAAGACCTATTCACGAGTAACTCGGACTTTTTTTTCGCATTTTTGTTCATTACTTTCATTTCATCGATACGATTCTATTCGACCCCTAGTGAGTTGGCGCAGCAGATCGAAGAGGAGACCAACAAATTTGGAGGACCTCTCGGCATCAGGACCGTTGTCGTTGTCGGTGGTCTGTCCAGGGAAGAGCAAGGATTTAGACTTAGAATGGGATGCGAGGTGGGATAACAAAATTCGATAGTGGGACAACAATTTCCATTTATGCCATAGCATCAGCCATTAGATCCGTTTACTTACCACCGTTGCCATTGCTTGACTCCAGATCGTCATCGCTACTCCTGGTCGTTTGATAGATGTATTGGAGAATCGATATTTGGTACTGAACCAGTGCACCTACATCGTACTCGACGAAGCTGACAGAATGATAGACATGGGTTTTGAGCCAGGTGAATAAAATTCTTTTGAATTCACGTTTTGGATTTATTTGAAACCAGATGTTGAACCTATATTTTTCGTTTCAGATGTACAGAAAATTCTGGAATACATGCCGGTGACGAATTTAAAACCTGACAACGAAGACGCAGAGAATGAAGAAAAACTATTAGCCAATTATAACACGAAGAAAAAATACAGACAGGTGTGGAATGGTTATTAGTTAATTTATTTCTACGATGAACGAGGCCTTCTTAAATTGAAAGAATCTCTTACCGACGTATATATGAATATTTATAAGCATGGAAAACCTTTTTCAGACTGTGATGTTCACCGCCACCATGCCTGCGGCAGTGGAGCGACTGGCTAGAACTTATCTGAGGCGACCTGCTGTAGTCTATATCGGCAGCGTTGGTAAACCAACGGAAAGAACCGAACAAATAGTTCATATAATGGGAGAGGCGGACAAGAGAAGAAAGCTAATGGAAATATTAAGCCGCGGTGTTGAGCCGCCGGTTATTATATTCGTTAACCAAAAGAAAGGTGCCGATGTGCTGGCCAGAGGACTGGAAAAACTTGGGGTGAGATATTCAAACGCATTTTTGTGTTTAAGTTTTAGTATGATCGAGAATTAATAGAGCGCAGGAAGTTCTTATGAATCTGCATGGTTCATTTAATGAAATGTAATATCTGGTTCAATTTATGTTTTTCACTCCACAGTACAATGCTTGTACTCTGCACGGTGGCAAAGGACAAGAACAGAGAGAATACGCCCTGGCATCTCTTAAAGGTGGAAGCAAAGATATCTTGGTGGCCACTGACGTCGCTGGTCGTGGTATCGACATTAAGGATGTATCCATGGTCATCAACTACGACATGGCTAAAACGATCGAAGGTGAGTACAAGCTTTTGAAACAAACATATCTCCATATCATTCGTTTAAAAAACTACTATTATTACTGCATTCCTCAGAAGCACCTGTGACAGACAAATTTACTAGGCAACTTTACTACCCTGTTATACTGTAGAACTGAAATTCAACTGATATCTAATAAGTATTGACGTATTGGAAAAAAAAAAAAAAAACGTAAAACGCCTCAAAGTACGCTTACTTACCACAGGGTCCTCACGTTTCAAGTTTTACTGATAAAAATAACTTTATTTCGTTTTTACTGATAACCATTTATCATTTTCTGCAGATTACACACATCGTATCGGTAGAACAGGTCGTGCGGGCAAGGCTGGTCTCGCGATATCTTTCTGTACTAAAGACGACAGCCACTTGTTCTACGATCTCAAACAAACAATTCTTGGCAGCCCTATTTCAACTTGCCCGCCGGAACTTATCAACCATCCCGATGCACAGCATAAGCCTGGAACAGTTGTGACCAAGAAGAGGAGGGAGGAGAAAATATTTGCATAAACTGATAAATTTTAAAGAAATTTATTCAACGAACGCGACAGGTCGTTTTTTTACTGTACTCGAAACAACTGTCGTGTCTCACGTAAATATAAGATGTAAAAGGGTCGGTCAATGAATAATACATAGATATAGGTATGACACGATATTGTATGCAGGTATGTAGATCTCACGGCGTACCCGCTGGGCACCGCTTGGTTCAGCAGGTCAGGGACATCATTCTTGAAACACCACAGGATGATTGTCCATAAAATTGAATTACAAAATAGCCGAGCTGTAACTGTAAAAATACTGTAACATCTTTTGCCTTTTTCGCTCCTATACCCGAACTCTGGACATCGACTGTTGCTCAACGGTTGTAAATCTGTTCAAGTTTCTCTATCACTTTAGCGAAGTTAGTCGAAAATGTTCATTTTTCCGGCAGGAGACTAGAAAAGGTTGGATACTTTTCAATTGTGGCGATAGTTAGGGAAATTGTTGAACAGATGCAGAGTTTCCGCATATTGGTATCACGAACTCGTAGATTCTATATTATTGAAAAAATTGAAAAAAGCTAGATCTCATTGTAGGTAGCTGCTGAAAAAAAATGCCAATAAATGACATATTATTATTCTTACCCTGTTAAATGTAAAAATGTCAGGGGAATTTATTTTAAGTGTTCTGAGATTTGTTCTTTCGGCCGGCCAACGGTATCAGTTTTGAATCTTTGCACCTCGTCGTGCGACCTCTCTAGGGTCGAAGTCCGAAGACTGACCCCGCTATGATGAATTCCCTGTCTAGATTTCCATCTGACGACAGACAGTTTGACGCAGAAAATTGTTATTTCTGCGCTACCTCCGTCGGAAAACTAGTGCGTGGAAAAACTTTCCACGCACCGTTATCCAAACCCCGGGCGCGCAGAAACTTGGATGTATGGCTCGGGCGCATATAGGGACGCAGTGACACGTCCCTCTTTCTACGCCCTTGCCATACAAAAAGAATACCGCACACGTTCGACGGTTGGATAGTTGTTACTTCTTAGTAGAATGCTCGGTCGAGCGAGATTCAATTGTTTTATGGCTTTGCGAAGATTGAAATGAAAACTGAGAATCCCTCACCATCGGGCAACGCAGGCTTGTTGCTCGTCGTTACAGGACCGTTATGGATTGTCCGCTGTCGCCAAGCGTGCAACGACCCCTATCTCATCGTCAGTACCTCCTCTTTCCAACAATTCCAAGTATTCGAACGAGTTGTTTTGCGGCCAAGACGGGCCAAGGTAGTCGGGCGTAGGTAGCGAATTGTCTTATGTATGTACACCCAGGGAAATTGAATCTGAAGCGCCCGGCATAGGCAACTGAACATACACCTGTAATTTGGTTGGCAATGCCAAGCGTTATAGCTCGTCAATTTTTTCGGCGGCGAGTTACAACATGGCATTGCCAACCAAATTACAGGTGTATGTTCAGTTGCCTATGCCGGACGCTTCAGATTCAATTTCCCTGGGTGTACCTACCACGAACGTCGATCGTGGTACGCGGATTTAACTTACGCGACACACACCGGTGTTCCAGAATCCTACCTATACATATACATATATATACATATATATATATATACCTAAGCTTTTGCGAAAAACATTTTTACAATAATATTTGTTATTATTTTCTCGGGCTACGTCCGTACGTGACGTATGTCACGTAGAAACACTGAGAAACCTACACAACCCTCCGATTGCATACACGTAGCTGAGGTAGACACGAAGCGCCGAGCGCGATGAACAATACATAATATACATATTATTCACGGCGAGAACGGGCAGCCTCGCGGCTCTTCGCAGCCGTCAGCCACAGATCCTCCCGGCGAATTTCGTATGCACCTATTCAGAAATGTACGAGTATCGCGTCTTTCCAGTCAACACATACGCCCTTAAGCAACGCGTGCGCGGTGCAGTTCAGCTCACGGCCGGAGGTAGTTCGTTAGCCATTTATTTGATGGTCGCCGAATCGAGTCGTGCTACACCCGGACCGGACCCTATATACCTGGACCAGAATCCCGTTCACCAGGAGACTATTGAGACACCCGAAGAAATATGCTGAGCATATATCGACAGGCTGTCATCGCCAGCAGCCAAAAGTGAGTCTGAATATTGAGGGAAAACAAACTGTCGTCAACGAAATGAATTGGCAAAAACAAAAAGGAAACTAACCTTTCAACGTTCTATCGATTCCATCGGTCTGGCCGTGAAATATCTCGATTCGACACTAATTCATTACACGGTAGGGCCTTGATCTCGCCTCGATGCTCGTCTTCTTTTCACCTGTGCAACTTCGATAAACCTCGTTGTGACCAATCAGAAATCAGCTTTGACCGGAAAGTTTTCCATCATTCGAACTCGCTGGTTTAATGCACTTGATGCGGTTGCATGTAGATCTGCATCACATGCGTCAGGTATCCTATCAGGATGCGGTCGAAATAATGCGTAACCCGACCTACCGACAGACCTCTGACACGATTAAATACGTTACAATGGAGTTTTCCGAATAATTTTCCGTTGTTAGGTTCATAACTTTCAGTATGGTAAGACTTTCCGCAATCCCATGAACAGACCCCGTAACATTGTCGCGAGTCCAATAAAGTCACGTGTTTCACGCAACGGATTGTCGTTGTTCCGATTTTTTAATACATAGTTTTCATCTTCCTTCCCAGCGTTGGTGATAAGTGAATCAATGTCAATTGCCAGGTGCTAAACAGCAGTGAGTTATGTAATACCTGCTAGATATATATCGGTATGTGGGTCGGTCCACTGGATCGGCTGACGTACATCTGATGTTAAAATATCCCGCACAGCGCTCTTCCAGATGTGCTGCAACACACTTGATACATGTGCAGATCAGACGATGCATAACCGTTTTTAAATAGCAAGCACATAAGTTTCACAATTCACTTGTTTTCAACGGTTTTTACTGATTGTGGATGAAATTTGACTTTTACCGTTACAATCATTGTCGTAGATCAGTAGCAAGGCCTGGAGTAAATTTTATTGGATCACGCTTACCGCTGCGACACGAGTTTCAACTTGAAAAAGTATTTTTTAATACGTTTTTACGGTTAAGCCCAAAGTTCACGGCTCAAGTAACCCCGTCAGACTGCTTCCACTCATTTGGCTGGTCCTAGGATATGCCTCGGTGTCGAATAGATGAGTCACTTGAAGAGTCCAGCAGAGATTCGCAGTGCATCTACTGCCTCTACGAAGGTCCGAAGCGGATTGATGAGTCTCCGATAGCGGGCTGATAATTCTGTAATATCTTGGACTTGGGGTATCAAAGTTCAAGCCAAGCGACAGGAGCTGCTGTGTTATCTAGAGCAAACACATATGGAGAGACAAAGGGGATGCAATTATGTGGGTGGTCAGAAATAGATTAGATAAAGTGAATCGAAGGTCACCGATCGCGTGTATCGTTTCTCATACTAGCTCTGTATGTAAGCTCTGTACTCAATGCGGTCTCCACAAACGTCCAATTCATTGGCACAACAGAATGACAGTGATGGAGATGAAAATACTTTATTCAGGTGTTTTAATACAGGAACAACTTGAGCAAACATGTGCTGTAAGACAAATATCTACACATTCAACGGTATCATGGCGTGTGAATGAAAGGAAATGAATACGTATTGTTCATATCTTTATGCACGTATATTGAAACGGAGACACAATAACTGGTGGAATTTTTGTTGACCTCTCCCCCTCCCCTGGCTCAGCGCGAGCGCTATGTAGGCCTTTTTGTGAAACTGAAGGAAAAAAACCAAAGTTCATCGTTTGTCTAATTTTTGACGATTTCTCTGTTGTATAGAGCTGGAATACGATCTTTGGGGAGTGTAGTGCCGGTACCATGTCCTCCGGAATTCCCATTAGAAAACGAGCCGCTTCTGAGCTACGAGAAGAACAGCAAAGAGCGAGCAGACCTGGAGGCGGCTCTCAAGTCGATGAGCGACGAGGTAGAAGAAATTCCCATTGTCATTGGTTCGGAGGAATTCAAGACTGATATTTGCAAGTACCAAGTAATGGTAAGTGAAAGTGAGAAAGGTTTATCCATGCTGATCTATCCTATATAATCAATACGGCATCATAATAGCGACGACTTTTCTTTTCTATCTACAGCCGCATAATCATGGACACAAAATAGCAAAGTTTTACTACGCCACACCGGATTTGGTCCAGAAAGCGATCGACGTTGCTGTGAAAACTCAACGGGAATGGGAAAGGTATCCGATTGAAAAACGACTGGAGATTTGGCTGAAGGCTGCCAGTCTGATGCAAAACAAATACAGACAACAGTTGAATGCCGCCACGATGCTCGGCCAGAGCAAAACTGCTATTCAAGCGGAGATCGACAGCAGTGCCGAATTGATAGACTTTTTCAAGATAAATGGATACTTTGCCAAGGAAGCCATCAAGTACAAACCCATATCACCCGATCCCACAGAAACCTTGAACTCTATGAGATATCGAGGAATGGACGGATTTGTTGCGGCAATCTCTCCGTTTAACTTCACCGCCATAGGTGGAAATTTAAGCTACACACCTGCGCTCATGGTGCGTCTCGGTTACACTTCGATTTCATCTAATCGAGCGGCTATCACGGTTCTATGCGACAAAGCCATTGTTCACGTTCATATTCCTAATTCACTTTGTTATTCTTCGTTCGATTCAGGGTAACGCCGTTCTGTGGAAGCCCTCTGACACAGCAGTGCTATCAAACTGGTGGATATTTAAAATCTGTAAAGAAGCCGGCGTACCTCCGGGAGTCGTCAACTTCATTCCCTGCGACGGACCGGTATTCGGAGACACGATAACGGCATCTCCGTATCTTTCCGGGATCAATTTCACCGGCTCTGTGCCAACGTTCAACAGGCTTTGGACTCAAGTTGGTAACAACATAAACAAGTACAAGAATTATCCGAAAATGATCGGGGAATGTGGCGGAAAAAACTACCATTTTGTTCATCCCAGCGCCGATGTAACATCTGTCTTCGTCGGAACGATAAAAAGCGCTTTTGAATATAACGGACAGAAATGCTCCGCTTGCAGTAGAATGTATGTTCCGGAGTCGCTCTGGGGAAAGGTAGGAAAATAGGTTTCAATTTGATTTACCAACAGATGTTAACGAAAGCAGCGCAAGTCTTTTCTCTAAGCTTACTCTTTCGTCTATCTACAGATTAAAGCTGGTCTTTTGGAAACTCGAGACAAACTAAAAATTGGGGACGTGCAAGATTTCAGTTCGTTCACATCTGCTGTGATCGACAGGGCTGCATTTAAAAGAATAACTGGGTACATCGAGCATGCTAGGTCTTCAAATACCACTGAAATTATTGGAGGTGGTACCTACGACGATTCGTAAGTCTTTAATCGAGCAACCGCATCAACCGAATATATTACAGCTTAGCAATAATTCCACGAGTGATGGCAAAAATTAAAATACCCATTAATTTCCAAATGCGACACTTTCAGGTACGGCTACTTCATCCAACCCACGATCATCGTCACAAAAGATCCCCTGGATAGGCTAATGACAGAGGAAATTTTCGGCCCGGTGTTGACCATCTATGTATATAAAGATTCGAACCTTAAGGATACTCTGAAATTAGTGGAGAGCTCGACACCGTACGCGCTGACAGGCTCGATATTCTCGACGGACCTGTAAGCTATTTATGATTCATTTGACAGGTGCTGCCGAAAGATATTACCTAGATTCTTTCTTGTTTTCATCAATTCTTGTTGTTTGCGCCTGCTCTGGTTTAAAAATGTTGTACATTGCAGCCGTTTGATTTATTATTTTTCTATTGCAGTAAATGGGCGAGATACGCTCTGGACGAGCTGAAATATACGGCAGGTAACTTTTACATAAATGACAAATCGACCGGATCTGTCGTAGGCCAGCAGCCATTTGGCGGGAGTCGGATGTCTGGTACAAACGATAAAGCTGGCGGACCGCACTATGCCCTGCGATGGGCTTCGCCACAGGCTATAAAAGAAACATTCGTTCCACAGACAGTTTATGACTACAAATACATGAGGTCTTAGACGCGCCCTCGGGCATGATACAAGAAACGTATGACGGACACTGTACATTGTACGAACTTATCCGTTATTGCGACCTGAAACAGCCAGGATAGTATTAAATGTAAGACCGTGATTATCACACGCGGCGCGTTTCGGTATCAGATATTATAGATATAGATTTCGACCACAAACAACGACGTGACTTGCATTTTTTTGTTGATTTTTTTTCATACTGACCGTTGAAGAGCAGGATGATGAAACAGTCGAATTTCAAAATCTGACGCTGTTTCATTTTTTATTTTTTATTTTTATTTCACACACTTGTCTGTTAACTTCAGTCATTTTAATTGTCTTATTTGTCACCTTTGTTATGGGACTATTCGCGAGAATCAATTAAGAGTTCGTAATCGTAGCTGGAAATTAACGGATCTGCAGGCGATCCCAATTGATGATCGTGAATGAAACATGATTTCTACAGCACTCTGTCAGCATATCAATTGGAATAGGCTATTCTTCATACATAGTTTATTACATGTACGTATGTGTAAGAAGGTGCCGCTCAAATAATACATCACGTTTCTGCTTTCATTTTAACGACTAAAGGGGGCAGGACAACAATGAAAAATAAAAAATACACGTTACGTATTATTTGCATGCCACCTTAATGAATATTGGATTGTCAAACGGACATAATTCAAGTAGTGATGCCTGTTGAGTATTTTCTCACGGGTAGTATATATACATACACATAGCGTATGTAATATTGGGGACGATGTGGAGGATAAAAGTTCCTTACTCGCAAGATAAATACGATTTATGCCAAGAACAAAGTATATTATGCAACGATGTATATTGTACACATATACCCTTGTATATTATTATACCGTAAATGTATAATAGTGCAGTGGCTACCGTTCTAATGTTATTTATTCTAATTGTAAAATAGCAATAATAAAATGTAAAAAAAATTAGTTTCGGTACTATTTTATTGCTCAACTGGTACGAGTATTTAATCTCATATAGTCGTATAATTCGACGCTAATAGTTGATGCTGATGTTACAGCTACGGCAACTATGAATTTCTTCTTTCAATTTCTTCTTTAGACTAAAATTGTATGTTTTTCAGGGCAACGTCATATTGCTGAAACGAAATCTCATCTAAAGCCAATTCAATAATTTTGTGCTGCAAGGTAGTAGTGTGAGTTTCAGAAACATCCACAATAGAGATCCATCCGATTTAATCTTTTTCTGGGCGGCTGTCGTATTCCGAAAACGAAGCAGAACCTCATCTAATCTAATCTGTGTGATGTTTTTTGTTTCTCTTTATCGCAGGAAGCTGTGCCTCGTGGAAATAAATCTAAACCTATAATAATTTATCATGAAGGAACCACTGACAAATGTCCAGATCGGTTCCTTATTCACCAACAAACGACGGGCAAACAAATATAGTTATAATAAAATAACGAGTTTGAAAGAGGCCTGGTGTCCAGAAACGACGAGGGCAAAGTACTGACATGTTCGGAGGCATGCTGTGTATCATACGGATCACACGCAAATGCCTCTGTGCCGGTGCAAAACCTGAAATGTATTAGACAAAAAACGTAGTTTTCGGACGAGGAGAATCCTGAGGACAGAAGATGGACGGCGGAAGGATAGGAATGCAACAATGCGAATTGAACTATCATTGATGTGACAATTTATATGAAATGAATAGAACTAAGATACAATATTGCGGTACGCTCACGGGTATGACAGAATCATAATTCGGTTAACAAACGCACTATCTGAATATTAATTTACGAAGAATAATGAACTAAGTCACCTTTTTGAGCTGGGTTATTGAATTTCTTGGCAATGAGGGGATCTTGTTTATTACTGCAACGTTGATTATTGGTCGATGATCGAAAAAGAGAAACTAAACGTTGTGGTTTTCGTGAAAATGATTGATTTCTTTCGTTTCCCCACTCTTTTCTAGTTCTAATCACATCTCTCCGTTTCAGTCGTAACATTCTAGCTATTTCATTTCTCAAAGACATATATAAAAAAATAAAAATAAAAAAAATTACAGTATTCACAGTTCATTCGTTAACAGTACAAGCTGTCGATCTTTCTTGTTATAAAACGGCTCGAATTCTCTAGTAATTCAATATTACGATTATCACATCGCCCTAATTAATTCCTCTAAGTTTCATAAAAAATGAGTAGTCACGAGTCAGCGTAAATTTTTTTATCAAGTTTATATCGCTCAGAATAGAGATAGGTTTACTGTATACCGTCCACGAGTAGAGTATCGTGCCAATAGAGAAGACTGAAGCTTCTAAACGAGTTCATTTCCATCCAAGAGACAGACATACAGCCGCGATCGTTTGAATCGTAAACGAGAATCTGATTTATATGTACAATTCTATTCGTTTTCTCAAACTATTCCCCAACGTCGTCTGCCGCAGTATTGATAACGTTTTCTTCATCCTGAGGCGGTCGGTGGCGTCCCAAACGGCACTGGATTTTTCTGAAGAGTTGCGGCACAATGACATTGTTATAACAGGACATACCCGTTAGGAGAACTGCAAAGCCTATCAGCTGCAATCAAAAGTATTCACGTCAATTACACTGTGTAGCGTTGTGACATGTATCCAGAACAAATATCAAGATTGTAATATTTCTACGGAGGGATTTCTATGAATAGCGACCTGCAGATAGTGGAAATCCTGCCATCTGAGTGCCAGTGAGAATATCCAAATCACTAGTGTTCGTACGCTGTCCAAAACCATCCTGGTCGTGGCGCTAATTTCCTTGGTAACACTTAGCCCAGCAAAGTTGAAAAATGCTATGCTCACAGTCATGCCTGTGAAATTGTAATCAATTTGTGAGTCGACAACGGATTCGGATTCATGTTTCAAGTATCGCAGGTTATCGTCGGGAATAGTGGTCGTGTGTGTTTTTCAATATTCTCACCTATGATTGCCATTAATAAACGCCCGCTGTTTCCAATCTGTATCAAAGCGTCTACAGTTGCTTCCATAGTCCCCCGAGAATTGTCAGCAAACGGAGGTCCCGCGTATATATAATTCAGTGGAATCATGGCCAAACATATTCCCACGAATCCGAAAATACCTGCATCGACGAATGTTGAAATGTACACACAGTGTGTATTCGGGTACTCGGGGGATAGAGATACAATACGAGATACAATCGGTACGCGATTAATATTAGAATTTCGTGCAAACAAGGTGTAAGAGGTCTGAGGAACTATCGTGCAGCTATGATTGTTGGGGAATATTTCAAGAGGATTGGTCGCGACTCAATTGAAACCAAGAGTGGGGAATTTTATTCCGACTGGCGGATATAGTTGACACTTCCATAATAATTTGACCCCTCATATTGAATCTGAAGATGAATAAATGAGACGTTTGATCTCTACTCCACCTTCCCAACCGGCCGCCTGAAGTGCAGGTATGTCCAATCCAGCAACATATTTCTCTTCTACGACCATTTGAACGGCAGTTATCACCTGAAGCAGAAAATAAATGTTTGCTAAACCCTTCGCTAACAATTTTGTACATGATGTTGAAATGCATTTTATTTCACCTGTGCGCAAATTATGAGCAAATCTCCGGTAATGATGGAGTTGGTGCTGACTTTGTCGTCGTGTTTCATGATAAAGTCACTGATACCAACCAATGCCAAGCCCTGTATAACTAGGGATATTCCAAACCATTCTCTTGATCCTAATTTCCTGTTCAAAAATCCTGTGGATAGTATACCAGTGAAGACAATCACTGCACCTCGAAGCATTTGAAAGCTACTTGCGTAGGTCATGGTCAACCCGATGTACATTATAGACGTTGCAAACATGTCGCACATCGCGGGTATCAATAATACGAAAGGATTGAAAATTCGCGACCCTTTTGTAAGTACACTGGAATCGACGCTGCCGTTCTGTAATGGAAAACAAACGAATTTTACTTGCTACGTAGTCTCTGGTATTTTACTCGAGGTTTTGATAAAATTAATAGACATTTGCTATCGTATATCTACAAGATTTCAATGTATTTTCACGATTCTCTGTGCATGGTGAATGAATAATCTTGGGACAGTTGAACCTTGTCACACGACTAACGAGTGACTCATGTCGCGTGAACTTTGTAGCTCACTGTTGCTTCGGTCGGAAGGATGCACAGCTATCTCGGTAGATAAACGTTTTCTGCATTCTAGACACTTCTGTTACTCTCCTATCTCCGTCTATTCGCTATGAATCACGAATCAGGCCTTGAATAACTTGGATTCCTCGGCTGAAGAGTAACATCCATGAATGACCTCACGATCTAGCGGTATCTTACCGTCTGCCGGCTGTAGTAACAGTAGGCAATTTTGAATAACAGCAGGCAGCCCATTTCGCCCAAAAACATGAACGAAGATTGCATAAATGGGTGATTGAAGTTTCGAGGTTGGCCATCTTGACTTTCAACTATTTGCCGGTCCGCATACCTGGATAGATATATAAAAATGCAATGTTTGTTTCTAGAATTTGAACGCAAGAGCGAATTCTGATCCGAGGACGATAACAAAATCTCAAGTACTCACTTGACGGACAACGTGTTGAGGGAGCCTGTGACGACCATGACGACGGCCAACACGTTCTGATAATATGTCCAGGCCATTGTCCAACGGCGTCGAAAGATTCTCTCGTCTCCTGAAAAGAGTCAATTCATTCCGTCCCGGTCATATCAGATGTGGGATAGCTCATCTAGCCTTATTCGGTACGACACCCAGCTTCTCAAGGAGGGATAAGATTTTCATCGCGTTCGAGTCGAGACTTGAGCAACGAACATCGAGCATCGAGCATTGAATTGAAAATATCTATACGAGAATCAAGATTTCATTTAATACGAGGTTAATCGCACGTAGAAATGGGCGTAAACGTTAACGTTAACTCCCATCAGCTGTTGTTGTTCAACGATTGTCCTGCCGAATTTGAGAGTGACGTATATCTACGCTCGATCGCGAGGGAACAATGGTAGATAATATTTTCGATTGTTGTCCTTTCCGTCACGGAAAGGAATTCACCAAGCCCGCAGTGACAGGAGAAAGTATACTCACTTTAATGTATTCCGGCACTTGGGTTTACCATCGATTCCAAAACTTGCAGAATTCCAGACGGCACACACATCGACGTCTCGGTTAGATGCAAATTATTTTGCGCCGCTTATGTCGCAGCTATTCAGCATTGGCACAAACAGATTTTACAAGCGAACGTCCAACACGTAGGTGTCGGTGGATACCGCGGAGCGTGTGTACTGTGTCGTGCGACGTGCGACGTTTGGTGCAGTCGTGCAGCGAAACAACAAGCCCAACAGCAACGGCCGCTAACAAACGTCATTTTTCGACTTTGAAGACTCATCGGGGTCCATATCGAATCTCGGTGGTCGGACCTCGAAAACTTCGATATGTATTCGCCGCTTGCCGGCGCTTGCACCGCTCGCTGCTCGCACACTCGCAAAATTGAGTAGGCTGATTGTGAGGCGTGAGCTGAGTCGCCGAGTGCCGAGTGCCGAGTAGTGAGAGTGACCATTCAACCATTGGACAATGAGTTGAGAACTTGAGACCCAGTCGGCAGAGTTTGGTTAGTCAGAGTCGGACCCAGTCAGTGCCAGTCAGACCATTTCAGACGATCGGGAGTGTGGTTGTACCGCGATGCGTTGATTAACTGTCAAAAGTGACGAGGCAGTGGCGATGATTTGTAAATAATTGAGACAACCGATTTATTTCAATTGAATAATTATCGATCTTACGTCGGAGCCTGACACAGCTCAATCTAGGAGCGACGGATCTTTGCCGAGCAAAATAATCCGATGTTATTGTTTATTATGTGATCAAACCGTTAATATTCAACGAAGATGAGAGACTTGGGCTGTGAGATTCGCGCTTCTTTCTGCATCGTAGCGGTGCTATTGTCGCAGTTTGTCGCAGGTAAAATAACTATTCTAATGTTAACGTCGTCTGGGTGTATCGCCGTAAGCCCTATCGCTGGTCATCGGGAATTCACATCGTCGCGCGTAACCGTGACGGTCTACTTAAATTTAACTAAAGATAGCCCCGACCCCCGGTGCACCGCCACTTTGTGATAATTCACATCCGTTGAAACGATTATTTTTCGTTGGCGGTAACGTGCGCACAACATTTGTACGGGGGACGAGTTGAGCTTTGCGTGCAAAGGATGAACAAATTCTCGGCGGATTTATTATATGCCTCCCGGAACAATTGTTTTTTTTTTTTTTTTTTTTGAAGGTGTTACCGGAGCTCGATTTCCTTCTTTCTCTCTTCTCCATTCCTCCAACAGAGTTCTGGCTTTTCTTAGAACAATGCATTAGCCGCTGTGGAACACAGCCACCGTTCGGAGATTAGATAAATTTTCTCAGTCAACTGCGCAAAAAATAATAGTAGATAATTTATAATTTATTGTCGTATTGTCAAAAGCGAATGATCTCAATAATATTTCATATTTTTATCTTGAATCGGCTGATGTATGTCGATGTGATTAAGGGGCAAGCGATACAAGTGATATAACAACTAAGGTTGGGGGTATCTGTCATGTTTCAGCCGATCCTATTCGCATAACGCGAGTCAATTGGACGATCATATGTTGGGCTTATTTTCGGTCACGTCAACCTGTGCCATCGGCCTGGTGAAGCTAATTTGTTCCAATTAACTCATTTGGCCAATCAAAAGCCGCTCCGTGCTCAAAGAGGAGCACAGGTCACCGTCACTCCGATTTGTATCTACATCTGTGTTCACTAGGCGTCAGCCTCACCGTGAAATTTATGCTTCAAACACGAGCGAATAAAATCTGACCCCTCGACGTTGAAAGATTTCGTCTAATTTACCGACCGACGCACTTTGCATCACCTAGAGTTATTTATATTTTCATGAATTACAGAAGCCGCGACGCCATGTTCGACGACGGCCCTGTCTGGAAAAACAACATGTGGACAGGGGGAGACGTGTCTTCCGTCGGGAGAATGTCAATGCCTCCGACACTACGAAAGACAAAATGACAAATGTGTCCCGATCCCACCACCACCGGATTCCCCCATTCACTCAAGCGCCACAAAACAGGATTCTCGTGACAGTTCCGGTGGTCGGTATTCCCTTTTGTATCTCCGGCACTTTGTATGCAGACATACTAACTTGGATTATTTTCAGGAAGTTCTATTGCGGCGCAACTCCTCGTACCGCTGTTCCTGATCTCCCTAGCAGTCGTTATTTTCTTCAGTGCCAGAAGGTACAAATGGATAGAGCGATTTAGACAGTACCAGCAGAATCGCTACGACAACGTGCTAGTTACTAGAGACGACGATGACGATGATCCTCCTATTGTTTAGATAGATACTATACTTATCGACTTATAAAATAAGAATAATGTTAGCTTTGCGACATTTATGAGGCAAACTTGGTTAACAATTGTCGAGCCTCGTTATGTGCCAATGATAGATAAAAATTACTAATAAGCTGTTAGATAAGCTTTTCCCGGAATGAATTCCCTGCTGGTTCTTTTATCGTAGATTTGAAAAGTACTGAGATAAAACAATATCAAACGCGATAACACAAAAACGGACTTTGGGATGGTGCGTATGCGGCCTTCCCTATACTACAATGTAGCATTTTGTCTCACGTAATATCTGAACGGCCCTCAATGGAGACAGCCAAAGCTTGTTCTCGGGGACTCGTCTCAAGATAGGCTGACAACGATGAGATGTGATTGAATAAGGTTTTAAGATTGATATTAGATAAGCTGGTCAGTAATCGTAAAAAGTAAGAATGTTTGTGAAATGAATGCTTAAAAATTATCCTAAGTAACCCATGACAAATCAGACCGTAGCAACACGTGTGTGGCATATGCAATTTCATTTTTATCCAAGGACACGTACGCGGAGCGGCGTACAAATATTGTTGTCCCATCGCACAAACGCTCATTCGGTATTGGAAAATAATACTGACCCCGATATTGGAAAGAGTGATTAGATTATTGAAGTGAAATCCAAATAGAATAAATCTCAGATATTCCAAAGCACAGCTGTTGAGCAAAGCTTCTATGAAAGCACATCGACCAGAACCGCCGATGAGCCTCAAAGCAATTATATTGCTGTGAAGATTTGTCGTAGCCAGGATATTTTTTTCCCTGTACCAGAGTAATGTCCTTTGCCTTGTAATAGAGAATTCCAAGAGTCCCAATACCCAATTGCCAAGTGACTGCGAAAATCGAACAAAAACACGTCTACTACTACCATGACTTTGTCAAGAGTCTAAATTGACCTCTTAGTTGGGAATAACCGACAATTATTGATCGGTGTACCTACCTAAGTTACATTGGTATTGGGATTGGTAGCAGAATTTTGGAATGATCTCACACATGAGAATTACTCTTTAAATGATATAAGACTTGTATGATATATGTAAATATTCTAACTAACCAGACGCACTTTTGCCAATCAACGTGAACGTAATGTAATTCTTGCTTATACATTAAGGAAGGGTACCATACCATGTACATGGAGCCTGATTCTATGGTATACTTATAACTTATTTCATATACTTACGCTTGTTCAACTATGAACGAATCCTTTGAATCTTCCACCGAAAGATACGATCCAAGGATCTTCTTGCATAATCTTAATAATGTGTCGCATTATGCTGTAATGTCTTGACTTTCAAGCGAATCTCTGAACCCTGTCATGGTCGTACAAAAGCACTGGTTCGAGACAAGTCCCGTTTCTTTCTCAATGTTGCTCTATTTTTTTCTGCCTCTCACTGCGCAAAACTTAAGGTCGGACCACCGTGCAATCGGAGTGATTAGGTGTTTAAGAGCAAATTCCTATTTCCTATTTGCAATTACACAATTCTTCGCGTGAAAACCGAATGTTGAAGAATCACCATTATTGTAGTTCTTATACGGCTGACATTGTGAGCCAAAGAACTGCCTCGCGTGTACACCACTGCCCCCTACTATTGCACTAAAAATAATTAACAAAATGAAAGCACACAAACTCAATTGTGTCAATGTAAAAATGTACGAAAATTTCTTCACAGCGAAACCCTTAGTTTCCATATACGCGTTACTGTGCGTTAAAACGTTTTAACGAACAGTAACGCGTATATGGAAACTAAGGGAAACGATTTATTGCGTATTGATGACTGTTCAAGTATAACGTGTGGTTACGTTGTAAATATTTTTAAATGAGTATATTTTCAAAATAATTGAATAAACATAAACATGTGCAAAACACTGTGTCCGGACTTCAAATGACTCGATTCCCTCCAACATCAAGTAGTATAGAGTCGGTAACCAGAAATGGAATTTCAGTCCTCCTGTTAGTTGGATCCAGGGTTGGGAGTAACGAATTACTTTTGTAATTAAATTACCCATTTAATTACAAATTACTTATGCAATGTTTAATTGAACTTTCTTTAATTACCCATTACAAATGTAATTTGGAATTTGAAAAAATTCAATTACAAGTTTTGCAATTCTGATTACCACTGAATTGATGTATACACGATTATACCAATTTCGGCATAGGTATATTCGACTATAAGTTATTGACTGAAAGAATCACTTTCATAATTTTAAGTCAAACTTTTTTCAATTGCACATCAAATTCGTAATTAAACTTTCTAGATTTTTGTTAATTACAAATTACATTTGCAATGGGTAATTTAACAAAGTTTAATTACAATTTTCACAACTCTGATTGGATCGTCGTTGGACCTGTACCAGGACTGTAAATGTGAAACGGTGTTGAGACTCTGGAAATAAGAGTAGAATCAGAAATACGGAAAAAGTAGCAGGGATGGTAAGCCAGTTGTTTTTATGGAAAAATGGCACATTTATTATATCATTAGTGATAATAATATTACTAGTAATTAAACATTTTTCTCAAATATTTTTTTATACGCATAGATCATACAACATTCGCTTCCACGAACAGCATACTTTGTCTGTTCACGCATACATTTCACTACCTAGAAATCTAGCTTAAACTGACTTAAAAACTATTATAGTTATATATTACATGATTTTCCTTTGAATATTCTTTCTTTTTTTTTTTTTTTCTTAAAAGTCCACCAGCCACGCATTTAGCAGCTCAAATTTTCATGTCACAATGTACAATTCAACTTATTCAGTAATTGTAGGGCAAAATCCATGCCAGCGCTCCCCGTTTTACCAAATTTCCGTCTGCTCAAACAATCGTCGGTATTCAGTTTTTAGAAAACTCTCCTAACAATTTGCGAACAGAGGGAAATTCTTGGCGGAGGAAGGACTTTGCATATACCAGCCATAGTATTATTCATTTACTTTTTTCAACATCTTTTTCTTTTAATCCTCATTACGATACTGTAAAGACATAACGCTATTTCGTAATGATTAATTTAGATTTCAGTGCGTTTGTTTAAAAATTCATTTTCAATAAAATAATGCAGCTTGAAATACTTTCAAGTACAGTAATATAGTAATATTGCAAAAAAATATAATTGATATGAAAAAAAGAAAAATATATTTATGCATCTGTCCTATCTGTAATTCGTAGTAAAAGAAACTTAAATAATAATAAACATGGAATATATTTCTAAACGCTAAAAATTTGCTATATGTATAGTATGCGCATGTTATTGTAATTTATATTATATATAATACTCAAAAGTGCCAAATATCGGGAACGTGTGCGTATTTTATGTTGTCAAGGAAATTCAACCAAAACGCTTTTGTCTCGTATCATGAATATGAATATAAATATATTATAATGAAAAAAAGAGAAAATAAAAGAAAAACCAAAGCATACCTGCACTTTAACCTACTCCATTTCTACATCGTGGCTAGCTATGAGAAGAACGTTGGAAAAAGTACTGCGCGCTGCAGAAGCTGTAAGAAAAATCGAAACTCAAGCGGAGATATGAATCCAATAGGAATCCAATTTTTATCTCGCAGAGATGTGTGCTCTGTACCTTGTCGGACCAAATGAATGGCATCGGGGCACTGCTTTTTCCTACCCACAATCTCCTAGCTACGAGCAATGAAACATGAGTGTGTACGCAAAGGTATAATATTATTGTCCTTACATGTTAAGGGAATGCGCTAGTAAGCACTTAAAGCACATGTTAGGCGTTGTGTTTTTTTTTTCCTTTTTTCCAGCAAATGACACAGAATACTATACAGTTGATATAAGATTATATCGAAATTTTATCATTTTTTCATTCTCTTAGTAGAATTTGATAATTCTCTAGACTTCCGTTCCATTTCCTATTTTTCTTAGCTCTGCTTCCTGATCGATTAATAAAATAAAGTAATTACAAATTATATAATTATACAAAACGTCACTGGGATACTAATTGTATACAAAAGCTTGTAACTGTATATTTACATGCTGGTCATGGCGGAGAGACAAATACATGCAGCTTTGCAATAAGACTGCATACGGTGTACGTGTCGTCCTTGGGAACTTCCAAGATCGCTCGACAATGGGGAGAAAAATCAACGCAAACGCATCGTCTCAAGTGTCCTATTTCTTTTAAATAGGCTTTAAATAGATTTTTTTTCATAGCCTCCTATGTTAAAGCGTTATTTCGATTCGTCAACTTGGTTAAAATGAATGGAAAGTAAAAACAAAAACTTTATTCACACCACCGATCCACGTACACCTTTACTTCGTACAGCGGATTCGATGGCAAAGAGTAAGTGCGAATAAAAATAGACCAACGAGTCATGAGACTGCTAATAATAATTGTCTTGAACGGGACGCGTTTGCTCTAGGTTTTTCCATCGGCGAGTCAAAGGCTTACTATCGATACTTAGATGCGTAGGTGTAGTATTTAGTTAAATCCATGAAAAAAATCATCTGTTTCCTGGAAACTCGGCTCACAGAAGTGATTGAGAATCTTTAACTATTCCAAATGGCGGGCAATGGCAGGCAATGACCAGGTAGCAGAATAGACTGATAACAATATGTTTTCTGTCGGATTGGTACACTTTCGGATTGAATGTAACTTGATTGACTGCTAGCGACAACGCTCATTTGGATGACAATGAATATGCTTCAGGTGCGTACCAGAACATGTATCCGCTTAAACACCTCGCACATCAGGTGCGGATATTCTCCACGCGCTATATATAAAGTTAGGCTTTTTTTCAAGGACCTAATTTCATGTATAGTCTTTGAGCAACGCATCTTTATTTCACATGCACACATACCCATGCAACCACGGCGCATCCATCGACACCCTTAATGGATGGACACGTCTTGCGTCGCTCGTCTGCCTAAACAGATGATTATTTTTATTATTTATATTTATTATTATGATTATGATTATGAATATTATTATTAATATTATTATTATTATTATCATTATTATTATTATTATTATCATTATCATTACTATTATTATTATATTTATTGTTATTATTATTATTAGCAAACAGATAGTTGGGTTTTGATAATTTCATTGTAAAATGTTTGAATACTTATTTAACATGTGGTAATAATAATAATAATGTATAAATAAAGAATGAACCTTGTCAGTTTATCTAAATAATTTCATAGCTGTTTTAAATAAAATTTTTATCTCTCCCTCCCATTTCAATATGGGCACTGGCAATCGATTTTGAAAGGAAATAAAAATTATGAATCACAGTCACTTGGTTTTTTTTTTTTTTTTTAAGTTTTTTTTTCAAAACGCGATCGAAATATCTGTACGGGGTGCGTTTAAGAAGAAATTATTTTGTGATCGCGCTCAGGGTGTTTGTAAAATGTATTGTACACATATAAAAGGTTTGTCGCCCATTTCGCCTCCAAAGAAGGAAGAAGTCGGAAATATGAATGACGCCAGTTCGATGAGCATTCTATCAAAATCCTAATCAATTCCTGTTCCGATAATCTTATTAGGCTGCAAATCAACGGTTATCATCTAACTATACAATTTCATCAAAAAGAAGAGTTCCGTATCGTTTATATAGCGGCATATCATATATCAATGAAATGACCGTTCCCTTGTTCGCACCAAGGAAAATCTACCTACTATTGAAAAGCTAACGTTTGAATTGTAAAAAATATCTTTAGATCTGATAACATACAACAAGATGTTGTTTACCCACTGTCGTTGTAAGCTACCAGAAACCAATTTTCAATACTCGACAGATAATATACTTAAATCCAAATCTCAATGCTTATTCGTTGTTTTGATAAATAAATACATTTTATTTTTCATAATAAAAATATAATATGTTTCAAGTCATCAAACGTCAACCTTTTTTAAATATAACATTCAAATTCAGAAATCCTTCCTCGTTTCTACTATCAAGTATATTCCGAAGCGACGCGCATTGGCAGTAATTGTCGGGCAAACAATGTTAGCAGCGAATAAATGTCGGGAAATTGAAAAACTCCGAGTACAGATATAACGAAAGCTTGAATTATACTATCGAGATGCCGTGTGGGGCGCAATCAATACCATTTGTTCCCTGCTACATAATTAGCAGCAACGAGAAATAACGATCGACGTATGTGAATTGTGTACAGAAGAGTTGAGCCAATTCGTACAACTTGCACTAGCCGCAGAGTCAACTCTTTTATAGGCAATTTTCCTTATTTAACGCCACAATACGAATGAGAAGAAAAAAATGTCAGCACCACGGACTACTACTCTGCCTGATGTTGACCCAAGTAAGAGAATAAACTCTGTCAAATGCCTTCTCTTTCGACGATTAAGTGATCTCGTACTTGGTTGCCTCACGTGTGTGGCCTAATATTTATTTGTTGCTGCCAGGAATATCTATAGGCGACATCGCTCGCAAATCACGAGAATGCGTGACAGCTGGGGCTCGTATGTTCTTTACAATAAAAGTGCGTAACGTCTATGTACATGTGATCGGTGTACGGGATAGCTGAGATGTAAATTAATTACGGCTATACGGTAGGATACTTGGAATCCAGTCACAAGACGATGGAAAAACTTGGAGCAAACGCATCGCTTTAACACAGAGTGATGCTATGGTCCAGCCGCTGCTACTGTGGTTGCGACGGGTTGTGTTGAAGGGAAGGTGGTGGTCCCTGAAAACGAGGAATTGTTCATCGGTTAAGCACAAAGATCAAGTGGGTGAATGTGAGATCGAGAAATATACTGTGATTGCACAGTTTTCATCTTCACGACTTGTACTTACGGGCATTGCTGGGAAAGGTGGTTGCGAGTGCGAGTGGGGATGTGGGTGAGGATGCGCTATGTGCGCCGCGAGATGCCCGGGTAGCTTGGGCCCATCTTCAGCTTTTTCTTCTTCTCTCCTTTTTAAACACGCCGCTTTTGGGTTCAGATTTCGTTCTGTGAATAAGGAATGAATGACATTGATAGCACGGAATCGATGTGTTCTGTCCGTTTTTGTCTTACAATCCGTATAGTGTTCGTTGTCACAAGTTCATATCGGATAATAAGACATCTGTTGTATACATACCTCTGACTTGCTGCTCCAGGGTCATAATAACTTCTACAGCCATATTGAGAATGCCAAGCTTGGTCTGTGGTTTGTCGGTCTTTAGGTGTGTCATACACATTCTTCCCAGCTCCTTCAAAGCTTCATTTATGTCCCTAATACGTATCCTGAATGGAGAAGAAGATGATTACATGAAATAATTAGGTTCTCTCATTCCACCGAGTATCCATCGATAACCTAACCGAATCCTAACAGGCTACCACATTGAGTTAGAATAGAAATTGAACAACGTGAGGTGGTGAAATTTATCAGAGGTATTAGGTAATTGCCAACAGAGATTAGTGGATTGTTGTTCCAAACGATTCCCCCTCACTTGATGTGTACAAGATGAGAAAACGGAATTGCGAAATAGCGGAATCCAAATCAAGTAGAGTAACGGTAGAACCCAGAAAGCATACACTATACAAAGACTACGGGCCAGCTGATCAAGATGCTACAGTTTGTTTGTATTGCCTTAGCGATACAACATTTAATATCAAAGTACGAATTGTATGTACAATTTTGATGGAAAAATTAGTAAAGGTTTCCACGATCTCTCTTCAACTCAGGGTCTTACCTTTCCCTAGCATTATTGGCCTGCCTCCGCTCCTTTTCCCTCTGAGCCTTCACGTCAGGATCATCATCCTCGTCTTCGGCGCTCGAACAACAGTTGCGCAATAACAATACTCGATTAATCACCTGATTTCGCATCTTAATAATAAGTGAATAGTTTAAGGCGGACCGTTGCAGTCTAGCAATGTCTTCAAAACATTGACGGATGATACTGCGATGATGTGAATGTTCAGACTGTCAAGTTGATGAATTAACTAATGTGATTGAATGATGTTGTTCGAGCGACAGAGTTCGTTAATCTCTAGATCATCATCTTGGGAACGACTCGACAATCGATATGATATTTGGACATTTGTCAATATTGTTTGAAAAATATTCATATAATGGCATTAATGAACACACGCACTTGGGTCCATTACTGGATATTATTAGGAGCTGAGGTGTTTGTTCTTCATTCTAATGATTTTTCGTGATCCAAGCTGGCTGAGGGATAGGCCAACCCTACAAAAGACTTATCGTTTAGTTTCAATGTCCAAGGGCCCATACTCTTTGTACATTTTCTGACTTTCTCACTACGTGCTGCGAACGAGACTCGCAACAATTTCGAAAGATACGGACAGATAATTCCAAGAGAAGTGGAATATTTTTGTGTTATCATGATTATTATTTCAGAGAAAGATGATTCTCGTCTATAACTGTGATGGTGTCTCGAGATGTTTCATTGGTGTCGGTAAAACGATGACTGGTAGGAGATGATGATGAAGAAGAAGAAGAAGAAGAAGAAGTAAATGAAAATGAAAATGAAATGAAGAAGTAGAGGAAATAGATGGATGGATTCAATACTATACAACCCTACTATACCAAAATTCGACATAACGAATGGCATCTTTGTCTGAAATATAACAAGGTTCATTGGGAGGGGCAATTCGTAGGTAGATGTAAACGCCACGGTTGGAATGATCGATGTAACACCATTATACATATAATGTAATGTAAGTTCTACAATATAACATGCCTAGTAAATAGCCAGATTCCAGTCGCAATAAAATAAAACTGATTTCAAGCAATTGACGAGAAATTTGGAAGAGATCTCATTTTTGTCTGCAACCAGCAGCATTGTAATTGCCATTTACGAAGACGGCCTTAGAGTAGTGATGAGGATATACGGACGGGTAGAGGTGTAAATGTAAATATATGCCAATCACATCCAACTTCCGAATCAACTTGTAAAAACATCACATAGGTCATAAACCATTTACCTAGAGTTTGGCATACATTCGTGCAATGGAAATTATTGGGTCAAGTTTAGATCTGATTTTGTTGCGAGGCAGTGGAGGATCCAGAAATATTAGTATATTAATAACTCGATCACTTCCTCTGGATTCTACCTATATTTGTCAACATCTTACCCAAGGTCGAAATAATCGGAACTAAACTTTTTTTTAGTGAAATTGCTGTGCGACAGCAATGCTGTTACAAGGCAATTCTCTAGGAGTAGTCAAGGATTTGGACCAAAATGCGAATAGTGCGTACTGCGTGTGCTCACTAACCTTTCACGAACGTTGTTAGCCTGTCGCCTTTCTTTTTCACGCACCGCTTTAGTGCCCGGATCGTCGCAGTCTTCCTCGGCGCTCGAACAACGGTTGTTTAAAGACACAGCAAGTTAGTTTAGATTGTCAAGTTTTGTTTCGTCGAATTATTTATCTCAACTTTCATTTTCGTAGCAATAGTTCTCCCCTCTATCGATATAGTTGGCTTTATGGAGGGATTACAAACATTTGACATGAACCTCGGGTAATAGCGTTCAACTATCGTTTGCCAGATAATTGGGTACGATAGCGGTGCCTCGAGTTCATGGTCTCTTTTCAAATTTTGAAACCATGAGCCTACCTTTGAGTGAATCATCGGATGATTGTAAACGATGATAGTGAGTGAGATAATATTTTTAGAAAAATCTGAATGAAAGAAACACTTACTATCTGCGCGATCTTTTGGTGCCCTTGCCTTGAGACGTTGAATTCACTGCAGATGCGCCTATGACGCCACCTCCCGTCACCAAATCGCTGCTCGAAGGCTTTGTTTCGCTACCACTGCTGTCTGGTGGGTCTTTCCTCTTTTCTAAAGAGATATATTCTACTAATTATTGATACTGCCGTAAATTTTGTGCAAATACTTGGGAATATATTGCTATCAAATGACTCTCGCAAACAAGATGCGCGGAAAAAGCACAAGTTTGTGACATAGGAGCAAGCCTTTCCAAAAAATTTTCGCTCAATGCATACGAGTCGAAATTTCCGTTTCTAACTGCGGTGCGGTATGCGAGATTTGTTTGGTAAGAATAAACGAGAATGCATTTGCCAATTAAAAACAGGAAGTGACTAAGAAGTATAATCCTAATTTAGACATTGCCTTATGCGTAGAGGAGCTTGAACAGATAATAGATGGTAGCTCACGGAGCGTGCGTGTGTCTACGCGTTTGTAATGGCCTAGGTATTTAGATCTGATATAACGCACAATGGCACCTCTCCAAGATATCCATGTAAGATATAAGAATTCCGTACGAGAGTACGCCGTTTGCCACAAACGATCAAGGCTCAGATACCAGAGAAAATGAGAATGGACAAGCGGAGAGCTAGTTTCCATTCTCTTCGGACCAGTGACAATACGGGATTACCTTTTTCTTTTTCTAGCAATGAGCAGAAGACATTGGAATTATTCTACTTCTAAAGGAAGCATCATTAACTTACTGGCATTGGGAGCGGGTAACCTTTCAATTTTTATTGAGCCATCTGTGTCGGGTGTCGGTGTTAAACCGGGATACGAACCCTGGGGCTGCGCCACTGTTACCGCAGCGTGAGGACTCGTCTGTGAGCAAAGATTTGCGTGATTACAAATTTGGACCCAACATTCTGAAAGGAAGAATTATTTCTTATCTCAGTAATACTCACTAAATGGTCCAACTGTGGGGGTGAGGTGTGGGAGTATAACGAGGCGTGAGGTCCAACAGGTGCGAGATGCAAGCCGAGTTGACTTTCTGCATGATTCCTTAGGACATTTATCGCGTCGTCCAGTCTCTCCTCCATCCGAGTTCCCTGTACCAACAGAATACCACATATCCGACTCGATTACATTTTAGCCGTCTACTAGGTGACAACGAAGATATTTCCGCCAGAAATGTGTCATCAGTGAGATGCGAATGAATAAAGTTTTCATCGAGGCAATGATGGCAGTGAATAATGATAGTAATAGTAACAGTAATAGTAATGATAATAATAATAATAATATTAATCAAAATAATCATAATAATCACGATAAGTTGTTAGAAATGCAGGTAACAAAATTAGTAAGAAAAAGAAAGACGGAATTTCCGCAAACAGCAGTAGTGTTAATCAATGGATAATGGTAAATAATGGTAAATAAATAAAAATTGGTGATCCTCACCTCGGCGTGGTCGCGCAGGAAGCCGATAGCATCATCTAGCCTCTGCTGTTCTGGCGCCGGCTTCACACACAACACCAACGCAACAACAAAACCAAAACAACCAAGTCAACACAACGTTCACGACAAACAAGGAGGGTGAAAGTTAAACAAAAGACAACACATAAATTAATTATTAATGATCGAGATCAGTGCACGCTGCTCTCTTGCACTCTCCCTCACTCTCTCTCTCTCTCTCTCTCTCTCTCTGTCCATCTCTCTCATGCCTTGTGCATCCCCAAAGCTCCCGTCTCTTTCCATTATCATCAATCTTCTATTTAGTTAGGGTAAAGTTGAATTTACGTTCGCTCCAAATTTTCTTCCCCAACAGAATTCTCTGTCGTGCCTCTAATTGTGAAAAATTGCAACCACCGAGATCGCTTGCATCAGTAATGGAATGAAACTTGTTTACATTTCTCTACGGGCTGCGAATCTAGTTCGGCTTTAGTCATTACAATTACAATATTCGTTCATTATTCCCATGGAATTGTAAACGATTCGTACAAAAGGATGAGAAACTGCTAATGAAGTTTCGAATCGAGCACAGTTTTCTCCGTGTAATCAAAGCAACAGGCTTGAATCCAAGCTAGATGTAGGTACGTGGAGAATACGTCTTCGGTGAAGATAGGGAAGAAAACAACGACGATGTTTCGCCAAGAATAAAAGTAAACGGAACTTACCATATGAATGCTTCCGCCACGATTCGGGTCTGCGGCAAAATGTGGTGAAACTGGGGCTGTGCCAGAGGCCCAGCCAGGTCCAGAGCCCGTTAACGGCGGGGGTGAGCTAACCGGTGTAGATGGGTTACTGCTATAGCTAGATACCGATTGGTCCGTAGGGTAAATCTGAAATTAATTTCAGTATTGTAAGACAGAGTATAAAATCGATTCCGACAGATCCGTAAAGTCGAGTGACAGTGAATTTGCTATAATATAGGAGATAGAGATGTGTGAGACACGTACTCTTGCACTCACAACAGAGGCAAGAGCCTTGCCAAGGGTGTCTCCGGACGACGGCTGGTTGTTGGTATTTGCGCTCGGTGCATTTGGGGCTGGTGGCGGAGCTCCGGGGCTGTGACTGTACTGCAGGGACGCGGGAGAAGGAGCTCCTGCCCCGCTGCCAGCTGCTACGGCGCTGTTACCTCTAAACGTGGACATTGGCGGCAGAGACGCCGCGCTCGTCACAGCTGAGCCGAGAATTGGGGCTGCCGTATCGCCATTTGGAGACATCGCAGAGTATGCCTAAAATTGAGAATGAAAACGTTCAAATATATTCTATTTGGACTGTCACCCTGCCCAGTTTTTATTTTTATTCCAAAGTGGCGGAAATGGGCAGGCATGATTGTCGACGGAGCCTGTAGTCTATGGCCTCTGATAATATCTCAGTCTATCTGTAAAATTGTTAGACATTATTACATCTGTACCTCACATAGTTTGTACGAAAGATAAAACAGAGTGCGACAGCGGTATCGTTAAGCGGTATAATTGCGTAAATCAAACAGAGGCTGCTTGTACTTGACTAGAACCATGATGTAGCGGGAGAACTAATCTATATATAGATTGTCTGACTCATTCGGCTTACACTGCACCGCCGCGGTGTCTCTCGGTCTCTCAACCCTACTCAGGGGTAGGGAGTGCGAGAGCGAGAGAGAGAGAGAGAGAGAATAGAAATAGAAAGAGAGGCCTTTGTCCGTCGAGTAATCAATAACAATTGTTGCAGATAAATTCATTGGCATTTGCAACTCTGACAATTATTCCGACCTACTCTGACTTTGTGGCGCTGTGACATCGAATTCCACCTTCTGGCAAGGTTCTGATTCTCTCAATTCGGTGCAATTCACGCTGCTACCTCTGTCATTTCTCACCGTTTCTGTTTACTAATCGGAAGCATAAGTCGAAAACTCACCATAGGGTCATGGGGTAAATGCATGGGGTATGCGGGCTGCGCCAAGTGGGATGGTGCGTAGCCACTGTACGGCGGTTGCACTCCGCCGTTGCCCCCGCTCCACGGATCACCAGGACCCGCTCCTGCTCCGCTGCCATCTGAAAAGAGGCCGAATTTGTGCAATTTTAAAGATTATCGCTACATCTTCGCAACGTAGACCTGGACAAAAGAGAAAGAAAAGAGAAGAGACGAGAAAAGAAGAAAAGAGAAGATGATTAATACGAATTATGAGCCCTAGATATACGCGTTGGTCCGCAGTTGTTCCAAAAGAAAAGCAATATTCAAGGGGGCGATATTTAATTTAACGTCCATCTATCCTTGGTATATCCGCGAAACGCGAAATGACGCAGAGCTGGAGGTGGAGAAATAACTTTTACTGACGACGAAGCAGCGACGGGACGGTTGTAGCTTCAACTTACTGTCCTTCTTCTTTTTTGTTCTTTCCTTCCCTCTCGTTTCTTTCAGTCGAGTTTCGCGCTTTAGTTCCGCACCAATTTCGCACGGATGGTTACAACCACAGGGGCGGTAGATCAAGACTCAAGTGGATAGTTTTAATGGGAAAAATTCATATACTTGGTATAGTAATCGTCGGATTTTGTGGCATTATGGCGATCTATAATATCCTATATTTATAGTTGGGGGTAATATACGGATATAACCAACCAGCGTACTGGCACTTGATAGCTGCCACACGTATTGTAATATTTAATACAATTTCTTTTCCCATACAGTAGATATTCTCTACGCATACTTTAATGCAACGTGTTTCAAACATCTCGAAATAGTTATCTATACAGTATAGCAATATCTGCCATACAAGGGACGTCAATTTTTGACAAAGTAACGGCAAGTTCCGCGGTATTGCAAAACTTGCAATAGGTACCTATATCTAGCACGTTGGTCCTAACGTACCTATACATATTTTCTGAAAATAATATGGTACACTAGCTGTGTAAATCGTATTGTATTGTAGTTATTCCCATACACATAATACGTTTTTTCAAAAACTCAGTAGGTGACTGGTGCCTTGACAACGTTACGTCGTATCCTTTCCTATATGCATAGCAATTTATCGCATTCGCGAGGCAAAGATTCTCATACCGCGTGGCAGGATTCAGAGCTAGGTGCTGGGCAACGTATCGAAAAGTCCGAGGAAAAGTCATAAAGTTTTTCGGCGGGTACAAGGTTGCGGGTACATACAAGTGCGGACGTGCGAGAGTCTTCTAATGAAAAGCTAAATAATTGCCCAGTTGGTATTGATTGATAATCATATTATGCTTATGCTGCAGTTTTCTATTCCATTTCATTTCATTCGATTCTATTCTAGTCGATTCTCTTATTTATCCTATCCTGTGCAGTTGTTCGATTCATCACCTCAATGTACACACAGAGTTCCGACGCAGTTTTTTTCGAACTGTACAAATTATCTCCTTCATTTTGGATGCCGTTACTCATTCGAGACGTATCATGTAGAATCGTTGCGATTGATCGGTCAACTAGCACGGGATTAACAATGAGTGATTTTCAGTTGAGTATAATAATACGGTATCACAGGTATTCGGCGAATATGTGCACAATGTCCACATATCAGCACGGCGGAAAAGTTCGAGGATATATTTCGAGGATATAGCTCGAAGGAAGTTTTGTACTTCCATGTTAAATAATGATACTCAATAAATAAACAAGTATTTCTTGGCCAAACTGTAATGCATTCGTCATCTTATGACAGTCCATCCTGCTCCATACGTAGTAAAAAATCTTGTGTTCCAGAAAATCCACTTAAATTTCGTGTTCATAGTGTGTCAATTTTCACATTTCTTTCAGTTGGAACAACAAATGTTCATGTTGTACCGAATAAAAGAAATGTAGAATGAAGACAATATCAACGCCAAAATTTGGGTGCGTTACGTGGAATGCAACATTTGTACTTGTACGGCTTTCCTTTCCCCCACTTCGGTGAGATTCACTATACAGTATCCAGATTCGAGTAATATTATGTATCAACATTTTCGATACAGTTGGGTATAAATTACCACCGAGTGTTGAACTTTTAGGTATGCTGTATAGAGATACTTCCTATACACTTACAATTCTTACTACTTTGCTAGTATCATGAATTTAGCTTTACGATAGTTGAGTCGAACCGAATATACTATATGACCTCTCGCTGTTATGCCAGTAAGACAATTTTTACCATACCGTGTACAGGAAGAATTGCTTCGCGATATTTCGCATACTACGTATTGTAGAAAACTACCATATATATTGCCACAATGTCCTACGATTACAATACTATATGGCAATCTTTATTGTATTTTTTTAGTAGCTGTTTCTATAAATTTCTCTCAGTGTTGAACGTAACAGGCGAATAATGCAACTTATACTCACCAATATAGTAGGAATCTGCGTAGAGAGCCGCTGCTTTTGGGGAGGTGTACCTTGGCGAGTCCTGACCGAATTCGTCGGAGCCATACTATAATAATGAGAATGAAAAAAGTGAGACCGTTAGTCGACTGTCACAGAAATGACATGTATCCAGTAAAATATGTATTAGTATTATGTTATTCTATTTGTGAAAAGATAACTGGACGATCAAGTTCAACAAGTATGAACCAAAAAGATGACTGACGGCTCCTCGTACGACATAATTTTTGTTACTCGGGATTCACCACGCGCGCAGGCATAAGCCGCGGCACGAGGTCCCGGTAAAATTAAGCTAGATGTATGGGCGAGTGTGGAGAACGGTACCATTCTACGAGATCCATAGTCTATCGGGCATACGAACATTTCGAAATTTCGACCGAGATTTGGAAATATTTGAAAAAAATCTGGAAGCAGGGGAGAAACGCACGCGAAAGAACGACCTAGCTATCGATATCAATACAACTTGGAATATATAATGTCGAGTGAGAATCGAAGAAGACAAAGCCGCGAACAGTTTCCAGAGTCAAAAGCACCCGCGTCTTGTCAAGGATCCCGCAATACTGCGGCCTGGTGGCTACCCGAGTCGAGGTGCTACTCTATAACTGCCATTTACATATCCACTTTGGCCCCAAGTTGCGGAGGGTAGGTGGCCCAGGGTGGGGGCAGTGTCGCATCGGCGTATCGCTTCTCAATATTGTTGTTCAAGTTTCATCATTTTCGGGATATTTCTCTGAATGTAGCCACCGATGCACCTCTCCAATCTGCAGTCTGTGGCATGGATGCAGAATATGGATATGAGGTCTACGGATATTCGGAGACGTCGACGGGAGGGTGTAGCACCTACGGTTGAACGTACGCGTATACCAGCGTGGACGAGTGGCAAATAAACGATGTATGTAGATATACGTGTGGTAACGATCTTTGACCCCGGCGAGTATGTCCTGGTCGTACAGGGCGTGCTTATCGGGTTTATTTCTAACTTTATCAGCCCGCTCCCCCGATAAGCACGCTGCAATGTAAATAAATCAATTTCACGTCCATAGAAAGAGATGGAAGAAGATGAAAAAAAAAATAAAAAAAAAAACAGACGGAAAACGAACGAAGCACCCAGAGAATTAACGGAGCGATAACGCTTCGGCGGGTTCGACTGAGATATACATTCATTTCATTTTATTTGAACGAATTGGTATGACTGTCGAGGAAGCTTTGACTTTTGACTTTAAGCCGCGAGGGATCTTGAACGGGATTTACGTTGGGATGGGAATACATCTAGGTATACATACGCGTAGACTCGGCGAGGTTGATTCTGAGACGGCTCCACACATATACCGAATATGTAATAAAAATGTCGAATCGCACGCGGGAATCTTAATATGTCGGGTTCCCGCGTATAGGTAGGGTATCCTATATCTCGCCCGGGGCAACGTCAGCGATTTCCGTACCAATATAAATGTCCAACGGCATTGATTTAGTCGTCGGGACAATGTGTCGTCCTCGCGACCAGCCCCGCGGATGTAGAGATCGAAGGAAAGGAAAAAAAATAGAAAATAAATAACAAAAACGAGGAGAAAAATTACCGTAGCCGGACGAGGAAAAAATACAGCATACCAGACTCCTCGTCCGGTAGGGTGGCAACACGAGTTGCGGTGATCGCAGCGAGGGCTATTACGCGAGGTCGGATTAGCGTCTGATAATAAATGATGGAGTGAAAATTATAAATTAACCACGGAGGAATGGAGAGAAGTATATAAAGAACAGAAAGAGTTCGTAGCGGATCTTGAGCTGGCAACACGTTAGTATGGGCATATCGCCCGCATCGCATGTGAGCGGCCACTGGACGTTGTATAGCACCTGCCTCGTTAGAATCTAAGTATGTAACTACATACATACGTAGATGTATCGTTCTCCGACCGATGCGGCGGGTATATAATACAACATTGCACGCTTCAAAACTATTATTACCCGCGTACGGTATAATAATAATAAAAATAGCGTGTGAACTTCTTTCAACAATCAACGCGAGCTCGCTATTGATTGTTCCTCGTCGTTGTCGTTGTCGTTGTCCTCTTCCCCCGTCGTACAGTTTATAAAGATGCACGTCTTGTTTCAACGTGGTCACTTTTTCAGCGCAAGACAGGCACTTGTAGACCATCGAACGTTAAATTTCTTCTTCGTAATTCTTTCCCCCAGGTGTACGGAAACAACTTCTTAATGTGAGGCGATGATCAAACAGTACGAGACAAGTGAATTAAGCTCACATTAATTACCTATGCCCGTACTACGAGGCTCGTCGCTTAGCAGCCTCGTGCAGGTGTCCTTATCATTAAATTTCATCCAACATCGCCGTCTACCTATTACAGTGTTTGTACCTACATTTTATAAGATCCGATGAACCGTGGGAACTCATCGAACGATGGCCTTCCCCTTATATCCTTCATTTTCTCCACCGTTCGTTCGATCGCAATACTTTGTTCTTTTCTACCGATTTTCAAGATCACTAACTGTGTGCGACTCGACTCTGAGTCATTACTCATTTCATCGTTGAACTGACGTCGCGGCGGCGTGATATGGCGGAGGCGTATTTTGACACGGAGAAATTATACCGCAGCAGCTATCGAACTTGGAAAATGTAGCCGACGATCGCATCGGTTTATACACCAGGTGGACGATCATACTCACGCTCACCTCGCATTCGAGTCAACTGGTCTAAGTTTATGCCAATGCTGTCCCCTAATGCTGTCCTCTCTCTTGCCACTTCCGAGATGGTGCACGGGCTCGCGCTTTCCCATGCCGCTGAGGCTCTGGGACGGGTAGTTGCCACGAAAATGGGTTCGGATGGATGTTGCAAGCATGTTCGCTCGCTCGGTTCAGTTTAGCCAACGTCGACCTCACGATCCGTCCGGTACCTACTCGGCGTACATGTATTTCGTTCGCCCACGTGTATTTCCGGTCAGGGGACGCATTATATCTACTTTACACGCGTCTAACCTCTACATAGGTATAACCCGTATCTTCCCGCCTACACTGTTGGAAATTTCCCCAGAAATTTAATAGAAATGTGTGTGAAGCAAATTACCATATACTTTTTCTCATTAAAATTCAAACATTCAAATTATTGAAAATTATGACGGATAGTTTTGAAAATCCAAAAATGTTATGAAAATTCAAAATCATTCTAAAAATTCATGATGATTTCATTTGAAAATGGATTTCCACTGCTACGATAATTTTATGCTTTTAATTGGAAGGACTATACTATATTAATGATTGACTAAAATACCTTTGTTAAAACGCATTTTTAGCCCTGACAATTATCATGGTTTCATTCGGGATTCGATCCGGGACCCTGTCGCTCGCTCGCTTTACTGGTCGCACGCCCTACCTACTGTGCCAAACTACCTATCGAATGATAGCAGATACAACTTTAACCTGTTTATAATCAGAGCTTCATCTTTGTCAATCTTGATACGTATTCTATGCGGCTGAACTTATTAATAATGTCGCCCAATCAATAATGCCGAAGTAACATTTTCGGCAAATCAGATATGTAAATGGAGCTATCCAAGGCGTGCAAAACTCTCGGTTCAAAAGCCAAGTGTTCCTAGAGCTTATCAAAAGACTAACGCAAGATTTTTCGACCCACAACTTTGCCGAGGGTTCAGATCAAGTGTTCGGCAAGAGACATTTTGTGACTGTTTTGAAATTTAATATAAATGCATATTAAATTTCAGAATACAGTTCCGTAAATTTTATATACCCTCATACAAATTTCATAATGTGCCATCATTTTCAACGACGGCACTAAAAATTCTAACACAGTCACTGAAAACTAAAAAAGAATCATAATATGTTTTGAATCTTCAAAAAAGTTTCTTAAATTCAATAGAACCATATTGATATTGAGATATAGTCATTGAAAACTCAGTATGTCACTTGAATATTAAGACACAAGTATGAAATTCCAAGATGTTTTATATTAATTTCACCTTAATAACCAGGGTTTGTAAATTTCATTCCAGTTTGCATACGAATTTTCTGGATATTTTCAACAGTGTATCCATGCAACGTCCCTTGGGTGCTTGACATTATATGGGGATCGACGCGTTCTTTGCAATAGACCCTGCGCGTGCATCCTACCTGTTGATTCGAGGCGGGTACGCGACCGTCCCGCGCGGTGAAGCCTCGCTAGTTGAGACCAAGATCGTTCGCTTTTCCTCTCTCTACACATTTTCTTTATCCGTTCGCTATGTTTATCTTCTCTTTTTTCTTTATTCGTCCGTCGACCACGTGCCCGACTCGCCACTGTCGTTTTTTTTCCCCCCATATTACGCACACACAGACGTCACCGTCGTCTGACCGATTATAACAATCCGATGATTTCCAACCGCGAGACAGCGAGTCGAACAAAGAGACAAGGTGAATTGAGGATAAACGGGAGATAATCGCAGGCGATATCTGCCCTTACATGGTAAATGGTGATTCGTGCTGACGCGATCAATTCCGCGGCTTGTGGAAACAGCAACAGCGAGCAGCCGTTAGAAAACTACATAGCCTCATGCACGCTCGCACGCACACGGAGAACGGGTAGATTATGGTCTTGCCGCGACCTTCGACCTCCACATTCGACTCCAAACGCGACGTAGGCAGTATGTCGCCAGGTAGGTACATCGGCGCGGAGAAAAAATAACCCTGAATCAGCTCGGGCCTGGACTAGACGCAGGTGTACGACGCGTCACTTTGTCAAACAAGCCGAAGGAAGATCGCCTCTCACATCTTCCGGCCATCGCTCCGGGTAGGCAGCTACGCCGACGAATTTCCGGAGGTGCTTCGGGCACAGGTACCTACGGTTTTCGACGATTCGCTAAAATTCCGACAGCTGTAGATGCTCCGTGAGGTACTTCATTCGACTCATTCACAGACTGGTCGTCGGAGAATCTTGTGCATCCATAAAATTCGACAATCGTACCGCACTACCGCGGCAGTCGTGACTCGTGGCCCGCGAGTCGCACGGGGCACCGTAAAGCGTGCATCGCTGGTGCACGGGAGGCAGGTATACCGGGTGTAGGAGACCTAGGGGGGACAGAGGCAAGGGATAGTTACTACGAACGGCTCCGAGAGAGTAGGCAGAGGTAGCCGTACATTGTACACCTGGCCGATTCTCGCCTAACTATACAGTCAGCCCACGTATAAACGACTAGCGACTAAATATTGTACGCGGGACGATTGATAATTTGAGGAGCTGATCCGAAGAAATGCCGCATACGAACGTATATATAATTGTTTTTACTACGCCTACACGTACGCTCATTATGTCATGAATAAATGATGGTCCGCGCCCAGAGAAGAGCTGCTATACCTACGTACTACATCCGAAGGGATATTTGTTTCATTCGCACCTTTGATCGTGAAACTTGCACACGAGTCCGTCTGTGTCTGCGATAATTTTCCTATTGAAACAGGAAAAACTCAAACGAAACACAGGTGACCCGAAAGCTGTCAACTTTTGTCACGTGGCGTACGTGGCGCGGTGTCCCGTGAATCCAATAATAATCATGTATCTAATACTCGTATCGGTAGGCACGTGGCGGATACCCGCTGGGGTTATTTGAGACGGGGTACGCGTACGGTCGAGTACCGTGCATACAGATTACTTCCCGGGATCACGAAAACTGGCGTTGGCGGCCAGTTAGGTCGCCTGCCGGCCTACGTCGGTATGTACATATATCGATTGCTGCGGAACCGCGGTCGCGAAATCCTTTACATTTTCCATTCCCCTTAAATGTTGACGATGGATGCAGGATGACGGATGATGGATAACGGGACAATTGATTTACCCCGCTCTCTTGGCCCGTGTAATGTTTCCAGTAATTGGGGGAAGAAGCTGGCCGCATTCCTGCAGCTGCGCCGGGATTTAGAGGACCTGCGACATCTCGATCGGATCGCATCGACATTGCGGCAGCATGCTCGTTGTAAGAGTTTTGACAGATATTTGCCAGGCGGCGGCTCGCGCCGGGTCTTGGTCTCAACGTGGAATCCATCGCTGACGAACAACTGTCGGTTAAACGTGTCGGACTTTGCACGGGTCTTATATTCGCCCTGTTCACGGCGATCAGTTGCCCGAAGTCACCGGCTAACTTGTCGTCGACGCCAAAGTCTCCGAGCTCCAAGTTTCGTCGGTTCATTTTCAACTCCGTATTGTCTTCAAAGGTGCGACGGTGCCGATCCATCCTCGGGTCCATGTAGGTCACGGACGCAAAGACTCATCGCATCCCCCCGATTACCCGAGTACACGAACGCGTCGATCACGCTGCAGTACCGATTACTTCGATGAACCGATTTCTCTTTGTTCATCAACTCGTTACGCGCACGATCGATTTATTCTACGGTTCACACGTAGGTATGTTTCATCTCCCGTCTGTCGCTCAGACTCGGCGGAGCCTGCAGCGGACGGTAGACCTGGCAGAGGCGAACGACTGCGTAGAATTATTATCACCAACACCTTCAGAGCCGCGTAGGTAGCGGGAGGATCCCCGATATCTCAATAATCGCTAATCCATATCGCAGCCGGGCGATGAACTGGTTTTATTGCGAAATTCTGAAATTGCGGAATTGCGGAATTGCGGAGTCACGTTCGAATTTTAGTTATCACCGCTCTTCACTGCAACCGTATAGAAAAGAAAAAAAGAAAAAGGTGACTGTCGGCTCTTCGGCACACGAGACGCTTGCATGGATGTAACCCTGAATTGACTCGGAGCTAAATCAGACACTGCACAAGCGGAGAATAATGTAACAGTTGGTTAGCCCGTGGTGCGAAGCTGACTGGTTTCGCCTTTGGGTCTGGCCGTCCGGCAGCCGAGCGCGCGAGCCTCTCGACATCGGAGACTGTAACCCCACGTCCCCACCAGCGACGCCGCCTCCGTCGACAAGACCGCGGAGCGTCGCGAAAGAGTTTAGAGACCAGAGACGAGCGAAGTGAAATGAGAGAGCTGGATGGATAGATAGATAGATGGATAGATAGATAGATAGATAGATAACGAGAGAGAGAGAGAGAGAGAGAGAGAGAGAGAGTGAGGTAGAGTGTGAGTGAGGACGAAAGCGGGGTTCCGACTCGCGTGTCGGACGCCCTGGTGTGGAGGATGTGTAACGTATTGGCTTGGATTTCGCACAATTTCGCACCCTGTGCAGAACTGCTAAACAGCGTGATATGAAAACAAAATATGAAACGTCACGTAATTCTCGTCCGTCTGCGCCGAAGAAGAGAACCGGCGACCCTGACGTCATCTGCGGTATCGAGTATCGGTCAAGAGACGCAGACCTTCGTTTCGCGTCGTATCCCGACGTAGGTATATGGCAACGGTACTCGGTATGTCCCGGAGGACAGAGTCTTGCTCCCAGCCCTACCTGTTGCTTCGAACCGACACTTTTTCACGGTGGGATAAATTTCACTTGGTTATAACCGGAACGAAATCGGACGGTATAACACGAAAAGTCGGATATTTCGGATCGATCGGCAGCGAATTGGGAACGGTCTCGCGATTTTTGCCGATCTCACGTATTCTCTTCTGTCTTCGGTTGTAGAAACAATCGTCGAAGAAACGAAACTCCGAGTTGATCTCAGCGGACAGCGATCACGGCACAGCCTGCGGGCGGTGTATGCTTCGACCGCAACGCCACACAGGTTTATCGAGGCGGCGAGGTGGTGCGTACGCAGGACACGTACATTATACCTACCGACGTTATGATATACATACATAGTATATGTATATGTATAGATAGATGGCTAAAGCCTATTTAGCAATGTGTACCATGCAAGTTGGGTATTGAAGCATCGTATCGTATCCAGGCCAGTCTGGTGTATAAGGTACCCTCGCTCGCGGTAAACGGCTCGTCGCGTCGGGGTTATAACACAATTATAATACCGTCATGCGACTATAACGCCGAAGGGATTACGAGTCAATTCTATGTTACACCTGGTTTAATACCTTTTATCCATAATCTGCGGATTTTTGGATTTTCGGATTTTCGACCCTATACATAAAAATTCGAGAGTCGATGACCGAACTCGTTTGTTTGATCAATAACGAGAAATGCGAGCAACAATTGCCGCGAGCCGCGAGCCGCATATCGCCAACATCCAGCGGGCTGCAGATTGTGTTTGCGAGTCAAGGTGCTCCGAGGCACGGGGGACCTCGGAACGGCGAGTGAATGCGCGGCCACACTAGACTGCTTGACGCCGCGGACACCGCGGACGCCGACGCCTCACCGCGCTCCCTAACGCCAATCCTTGCATAGTTTTCTGTTTATCGAACTTTCATGCGTGGGCCGCGGGTTCAACCGGCAGTTTACGTTAATCGAACGGAGGTGTGCACGCCTGCCGCGCATAATATGAGAATGGCCGGCGGTACAAACAAAAGCGTTACTTGACCGGAAGGAAGATTCGAGCTTTACCACATCAACGTTATCGCAATAATTTTTGTCTCCTCGTCCCCCTTCCGCCCGGCGTATACGAGGGCTTTGGTACACGCTGGAGGTGGAATGCGGCGGGAGTGTGGGTATGGGTAGACGAGAGAACCGCGAGGTAGGTAGGTAGGTAGGTACGTGACTTTCGCGTCCTCCTTAAAGAGCGGCGGGAATTTATATTTATCGTATTGCGCAAAGGCTTCGCTAATTAGAAATTTATTTTCAGAGGACGTGGTGGTTCTGGCTGGGACAATCCTCACGAGTATATAGAGCATAACAGAGGAAAATAAGAAAATAGCCTAGCCCAGCCGAGGTTCGACGACCCCAAACATACGAAACCCCCACGAGAAGCGTTAACAATCGGCGAGGCGTAAGCAAGCGACCAGTTTGATATTTTTCTCTTCTTTTTTCTTGCCTTTCAACCGACGTACGTCCAATGATTATCATCCCGTAACGTCGGGATAGGTTGGACTATACTCTGCAGCTACGTGCCAATCCATAACCAAGGCGAAGCAGTCGGTAGTTGCAAGTGTAATGGCTTGTCTGCCGTTGCGGAAAGAGTGATATGATAGATGGATAGATAGCTATTTTTGTGAGCGAGCGAGCGAGTAAGCGAGTAAGCGAGTGAGCGAGTGAGCGAGTGAGCGAGTGAGCGAGTGAGAGAGGGAGGGGAAGGGGGAGAGTGATTTTTCTTCCCAGTTTATGAAATGAAAGGGAGTTGACCTCTGTAGCGATTCGCTACTCGCTGCAATAGTTTGCAATAGGTATACCTATTTATAACGCGCGTAGAGGTAAGTATAATACGCGACCGATCTACGTGATTTCTTTGCGGCGTGAAAATAATAACAGCCGGCACAATAAGACGCATGAAGTTGGAGAATTTATGCTTCACCACATACACATAAACATTGTATACGTACAGAAGCTGGCTGCACGGCTACTCGTTATCTCGTGAACCAATTATATTGCGAAACTGAGGATTAATGGTTCAGCGGGTACCTATAACGTTGCATGATCGAGTTCTTACGTGGTGATGTGCGGCACATCAAGGGGCCCTGTGTGCCAGGAGGCTAATAAAAACTAATGTTTGACAAATCTTCCAACCATCGAGTATACCACAATATCTTTGCTTGGATTCCAATTCAACGCAATTATCGTAGGTAGTAGTACACGCAAAAAAAAATATGTATTTTTTACATCTTCGGTAGTAATTATTTGGACAGCACTCTTTTTGGAGATAAATCTATAGCAAATCTATTTACCACCGAAAATAATGGACGAGTGGGGGAGAGCCGGGCAAAGTGGGCCCCCTGATAATTTTCCGTACTTTTTTTTAAATTAACGAACTTTATAAATTTATTCATTCATTGCGCCAGGAGACTTGTAAGAACAAATCAAAGATATTTTAAGAGAACTGTGGGAAAAGGCGGGCAAAGTGGGCCCCCGTGAAAATAAAAAGAAAAAAGAGAAGTTCAATAAAATCTGAGGGCGGCCCACTTTGCCCGCAATTTTCCAACTTTACGGTAGACGCTAATCTTCGGTCAGATTTTCGTATTTTTGGTGAAAATGAAAAGATTCAATGACTAAAAACTCAACTCGAAACATTATTTTCTTAAGGGGCCCACTTTGCCCGGCCCTCCCCCTACATAAATACGCGTTACCTATCCCCTTAGGTCGGTCACAGGGGCTCGGAGATTGGGGCTGGGCTCGTTACGGCGAATGAAAGAGGGTTCTACCAACCTCGACAGATTAAAAATTTAATAACTTGCCTCGCTCGGTCTCTCGGTCACGCTGGCAATGCACTGGTATTAGGTAGGGCTGGGGCGCGATGGCGTCGAGGGGAGAAACCTAAAATGATGGGAGTAACGCGACGGAGACTCTGGTCGTTCGACCTGCGGATTCGAAACTAGCTCGCGTGATAACACACGGATCTATAGTTGCAGTGCGGAGGTACCGATCTTATGTACCTATGTATAACTATAGCTCAGAGGTATAACGTACATACAAGTTATAACGTATGTATGGTATAAAGCACAATGTACAAGACCCGTGTACCCCACTCGACGAGCACACATGTCTCTTATGCTGTATCTGCCAAGTCGATGAAAATCTCCGATTACAAAATGCCGTAAACAGTGGGCACGGGCACATAATTGATCCAATCGGCAGATAAGACGAGTCTAGATCAGTGAAACGAATCTGAGAATTCGCGTAGAGATGAAAATCGCATCCGGCCATTCTCCAATTACCTGCAGTAGGTATAACCACGGTTTAGCCCGCAAAGGGTGAGCCGATTTCGTTTGGGAGCCCATTCAGTTCAATTATTCCTGTCGCGTTGAATTGGGAATCTCGATCGAAGGAACGCCAAGTTATAATAATCTCAAGGTATAATAATCTCTTAGCTCGTATACTCTCACCGCTGTACGACATGGAATCTGGAAATTTCTTCTTACTCGCTCTCGTTCGCACGCTTTACTGACATAGCTGCATTGGCTCGAACGGAATATCTGGTCGATCGATTAACTCCGCGGACATGTGTCCACGATCTTTTATGGGCACAGACCACGTGCCTGGACTCGCACCCTGTAACAGGCTGTTCAATAATCCTTGTAATAGCAGTGCCGTCACATAAGCTACAGGCAACGAAAAACGAATCGGAAGAAATCGATAGCTGCATCCCGACATGCCACAATCAATACCTGCAGGTATTGCCGTAATCGCCGAATACACCGACGCACTGCATGTATATTCTCTATGACATTTCGACAACGGACGAACATAAGTTTAAGGCTCGCGAACGACAGCCCTAGTTTGGAATACGGCGATAAAAGCATCAAGATTATCATCGCGGATCGCGATGGTAACGACTTATCGCAAAATGATTCACGTAGGTTACTTTGTTGCTAACGAGTCTTCGTAATACCAAGTGTGAACAAGATTCGCGTTTCAGGCGGACGCGTTAAATTCAGTATAGCGCAAGAATTGCGAGAAAAGAATAATAAGTTTAGTCTAGGTGTCAGCAGAATTTTCATGCGGAGTATAACAGCCCCTGTTTGTAGTTTTTCTTCAATCCGCCTTACCGTCGTGCAATACCAAACTTAACTACGACACCCGGAATGGAATTTCTACACTAAACAGTATAATAGTCGAGAGGGCACAGCGGAGAAGTTCTCCTCCCCTGCAACTATACAGCGAGCACGGAGCAAGGGTAGCCGGTAACACGTCCGCTGTCCTATGATTTGTAGTCGAGAGCCTCGGTGTATAATACCTCAGCCGCACGAACCCCGAGCCAAACAACCCCTTTTTCCTCTCGCATCCCAACCCCCGCAAACGTTGTACCTACTTCTCCTTCTCCTTCTCCTTCTCCTTCTCCTTCTCCACACTCGACTCCATTCCACTTCACGCAGTTATGTTAGCCCCTAGAATTACTGTTACTGCTGCGGCCTGAACTATATGGCTCATACCTACACAGTACACAGTACACAGTACACAGTACAGAGTAGTCTAGAGTACGGACAGTACATACCGTACAGACGGTGGCGTACAATGTTTGGCTAAGGAGTGCCTCAAGGTCGACCAAACAAGAATAAAAAAGCGTAGTTTCGTTGCAAATTATTTGTCCCCGGATTGGGTATTTCGCGGCTATTCTTCACGATATCTGTACAGCCTATTTGTTGCTATACTAATAGCTACTACGTATACATATACGTATAGAAGCTGCGAGGGTGAGAGTGGAGGTGAAGGTGGAGCAGGCGCCTTACGGCAGCCCGGTGATCGATATTAACAGTCCATAAATACATATAAAACGAGCATGAGCGTGCCGAGCGCGTAAGAATCCAGTGACGTGAAATTTATGAGTCAGAGATGCGTGTACGAGGAAGATAAATATCTCACACATGGCTACGCCGCCATTTTGGCGCTCGCCCTCCTTACCCCAGGCCCTCCGTTTGCCGCTGTTCTTCGGCGAGGCCTTAATCCGTTTATGGTTCACCTTCAGCCGAACTTATTATACTACTTATACAGCGTTATCGTATCGGCTGTGCGGAACCGTTCGCCGGGCGGAATGGTGTGGATCGCGATCGGACGAACGAAGACGAAGACGAAGACGAAGAGGCTAGAAAATACGACACTCGACTGGTGTTGGTGACTGGTTGGCACCTGTTAATCTCGTATATTTATGAATATCTATATTTACAATACCGCCTCTCTCACTCGACTCCGCTGCTGACATTCGCGCGACAGAACGAGAGAGAACACATTCCTCGCGTGAGCCGAAGACAGCTCGATCTTACCTGCGGCACTTATGAACAGAAAAGAGCGCGATTGAATTGGGCGAGTTTTTCTACGCCGATCAGACAATTAATGGCGATACGAGTCTACGGTAAATCGTGGCCACCATGGGGACAGGACGCCGGTAAGGAACAAAAACACGGCGAGAAGGTGAGAAGGTGAGACGGCGAAAAGACGACCGCGACCCACCCAGCAGCTGCTGCTGCACCACCAGGTCTGACTGCTTCACTCGTCAATTTTCTATACGCGCGTCCCAGTTTCAGCTATAATTTAAATAACCCCCGTCGTTGTGTCAGGCCCTGATTTATCCATCTTCTTGTGTCATGTTTTCGCGGTATCAGGGTTATCAGACCTATTAGGTATACGTATGCAATAGTGCAATAGTATGTCCAGAGAAAATCGCGAACCGTCGGAACTTTCCATCGCCGCTTACCAACATACTCTTTGCTCCGAGGCCAATAAGCACGGCGGGTCTCTACTGCGAAATCTGCAAAGTGGAGTCGCAGCGATACAGAGAATAGATTCCGTGTGTGCTACGTGCCACGTTGTGTATACAGCTATAGCTGTGCCGGAGAGATGTGAGACAAAGACCCGTGTTCCGTTTCCTCGCGCACTTTGGTTAAATATTCAAGTAACAGGGTATTCTACTATTGGGTTTGTACTATATAGCGTTTCGCTGCTTCTTTTTCATCTTCCTATGCCGCTGTCTGCCATTCTCGAATACGGGGAAAAGGGATCTTCGTCCGTACGCTCGATCGCGCCAACCTCGCAGGGTTTATCGTCCCTACATATACCTACATATACCTACATATACATATAACGGCCTGGCGACAAATACACCTTCCTGGCTCGTCACTTTCAGTCACGTGAAAGATTCCATCGCGCGGAGCGTATCGGTTAATTCGTCGGCAGGAATGAATGCGGTGCTGTGGCCTTGCAGCCAATTTCTGCGATCAGTCAATTATTCCGCCTCGTTGATTTCAAGGGAGAGGTTTGGTTTTTCCCGTCATTTTTGACCACGGACGCGGGCGTGGGGGTGGGAAGGGTGAACGATGTAGGACTGGACCGGAGAAGAAAATTCCGTCAACACTTTGCATAGTATAGTTGGACCGCGAGTGCTCTTGACCGGTAATAATGTATCGCGGAACATGTAATAGGGTGTCGCGTTGTCGCCGTAACGTCGCCACGACCCTGCAGGGAATTGACTCTTTATTATCAAGAGAAAAATGACCCCATTTTCGTTATACCATTACCGACACAATAACGCACACGCACGTCGTATAATGCACTGTACGCGATATGAGTATCATAATCGGTATACATATACTTCACAACCCGGAAAAATAGTTCAAGTTCGAGGAAATAATTTATACGACGCTGTATGCATGTATATAGTACCGTTCATAAGTTCGGGATCACTTTTAGCATTTTATATCGGGACAAAAAGTTAAGATATCTCGGCCCGAAAAAAAGCGTAGAGTAAATGATCCAGGTCGCATTTGCGAGTGTCGCGCCTAATTTTTTGCAAAATAGCAATAGAAATTTGATCGCCGAAGGACTTTCAACGGGGCGAGATTGAGCTTCAATTTCGTTCTTTATTTTAAATGTCTGCGTCTTTCTTCCGCAAAGTTATCCAACTTTTTGTTCCAATCGAAAATGCGAATAGTGATCCCGAACTTATGTACGGTACTGTAAATATCTTTGCCGTCGTTAAACCGTTCGAAATCCGTTACGCCATGCAATTTGTGATGTATATCCATCAACTGCGGGGATGAATGGAAAGCCTCGTACAGGTACTTTGGAGATTCGTTGCAAAGTTCGGCAGGTACCTATACAGCGACGATACTACGTACACGGTACTCCGCATCCTGTAATTGGTTGTCAGTCAACTAGTCCTAGTCTCAATCCACCCCCAGGGTCTTTGAGCCGACTGGTTCAAGCCCCCCCGGCCCATCCAGGGCGACTATAGGTCTGAAAATGTCGACGAGAATTTCTCTTCTCTCTTTCAAATCATCATCATCCGAATGCCGAAGATAAAGAGAAAGAAAAACAATCGAGAACGCGATATTCGCGGGTCCTTATACCTACTTATCGCGAATATGTACATTAGTTGCCAGAACCGCATTGCTCTCGCACGGCTACAGACGCGTATATGGTAATACCTACAGAAATTAATAGAAGTCGTTCTGGTAGTGTTTCGACGTCGACAAGCCCCCTCGAAGTCCTCGACTTGAGATCTCAGCCTGCAAGTCCTTCGGAATAGGAAGTCGGTGAAATTCAGCGGTTCTCATGTCAGACGTGCTTAAAACGGTATTACGTATACAAACGGCAAATCTCTTTTGCCCGAAGGGCCGACACCGGAAAAACATTAAGACATAAAGACATCGCCACGATTATGCGACGTCCGCTGCAAACAATATACCGCGAGACGAAATTTAAAGCGGAATGGACGTGCCGTATACGTGGGTGGACAAAATGCGGTCAACTTTTTACCCCAGCAGAGTTATTGTTGGCCGGTGTACCAGCGGCGGCATGAATACACATACGAGCAGATATAGGCATACGTTAAATTGCGGTGACTTTCCAAGGTGTGTCTCGGGCTTATAATGCTCCAGGAATAATTGGCAAGAATTAGTAGCGCGGGTGGCACAAAGGCGCCGACTTTTCCCTAAACAGGAAAGGCGGTGTTCTTTGCTGACCGAGTGGCATTGTCGTGTCGGTGCGCATACTTGGCCATACGCTCCGACGGTTCGAGATAAGTTCAAGTCCTGCCCCAACTCCGCTCCGCTTAGCTACGCAGGATAAGGCTGGACGAGGACCGTAATATCGGTCCGCGTTCGTCGAGAATGCAGATATTCACCCGCGGTACGTGTGTCCGGGTACGGGCGGTTGCGGCCCGTTGTCGTCGGTTCGACCGTTTTACCTTTAACGGCTAAACCCCATTTCTCACGAGAGTCGACCGCGGCCCTCGGCTGAGCCGTCCACCAACAACGTCCCATTCCCGGTTAGACTAGGAACTTCCGGGATCACTTATACCTGCCCATAGGTATATAAATACGAATACGCACGATGTTGGTCGGAGCGCCGTTCGCGACCTTTTAATTTTTCCGAGTTGCGAACGAGAAAATTAAACGTGACGCGACGCGATCATTTCCACGCAGAATCTCGTTCCCCATCCTTGTGTTTACCTACACTTATAGACATGGCCGGCAATTGTACAACCTATACACGCTCAGGTGCGGAAGACACAAGTATATGTAGATATAGTAGCTAGGTATACGCACGGTGTGAGACACACCTCGGCGCATCGGCATCGGCATCGGCATCGGCACACGGGTATAATACCGAGAGCCGAGTCACTTTGGAGTAAATTTATGTCGAAACGCCGCAGGTTAAGCACCCCTGAGCGGGGGGTCAAAAGAGAGGGGGATTCGGAGAACGTCGATTGGTCGCAGGACGACGCACCTGGCGGACAGCTGCTCCTGCCGAATAACGCACACACGAAAAAACGAGCGAACCTATACCAAACGTGGAACGATCACGGGCACGCGAGTGCAGTCATACCGCCCTGCGAACGATGCACCTCGCCGTACATCGCCTCTAGCTTGGCCGACGATTTACCCACCCAACAACGCGTACGCTATAGATGTGCGCTCTAATAATTGGATAGTGACAATTATAAATGCGGCGAATAGGAAATGATTCGGAGACAAGGGGCGGGCGTGGACCTTCGGCTCCCCAAGTATACACGCTGCAGGGCCCTGTGGCCAGAGCGGTGACGGCGACAGCTGGAGGGAAAGATTATCATTTGGCAAAGGAAAAGTGAGACGTGGGAAGGAGTTCGGACGGCATGAGGCGACGAGCTCGGAAATATGCAAACTGCCGCAGTTTTTCCCGCAAACAAAGGAAAATCTCGGTTAATCCCGGCGGAGTGCAGTTAATATACACGTGCGCTGCGCTGTATCCGACTACCGCTCAAACAATCAGGCGTTGTTATTGCCGTTTCGTGCGTTAAATAATGCCGAGTTCTAAGCCCCGGGTTTAGAAAAGGGTGGGGAGTAATCGTTGGACTCGAAGACGTACAGGTCCCCCGAGGAACTAATCCCTCGAGGAACTACCTGCCTGCCCCGCAGCCCCCGTGGGTCTGCCGAGTCTATACGGTACCCGCTGGTGCTGCACTCGGCTCATTGTTTCATAATTTCACCACCCGGTTCAGCCCCGTTCGTCTTCCCCGGGTACTGGATACCTGCAGGTTCTCGTTGTTGGTAGGTAGGTAGTTTTACCAGCTACTACGGCGCAGGTTCTTAACCTCCGCGTTACAAAAGCGTGCCCCGAAACAATGCAGACAGACTTATCGGCCGGGTCGGGTGTAACGCAAGGTTGTTAGGCATTTGCAACCAGTAGCTCGAAGGCGACACCTCCGAGTAACAAATCGTGTCGTATTTCATCGAACGATTACAGGGAAATGAAGCAGTTAAATTTGACCGATGTGGAGTAGGTTATCTCACATTGTGTCACGTTCGGGTCGGTCGCATAGCGCACTGCGGCATCGGACGTTCCTTCGACACGGTTCGGCCAAAGCCACGGAAATCCCAAGCAAGACGATGTGCGTAAGAGACGCGTAAAGGGACCCCCCTCCCGCCGGTGCAGTAAACTCATCGACCGTGACTATAAATACTTGTACGTGTCTATTGCGCGACGAGTGCTCCGGGGGGTTGGTTTACGAGTTACGCAATGTACGTACGCACAACGTGCCCCGAGAGCGGACCGTTCAGTTTCCGATGATCGTCGGTTCGTTATCAAGTATCTCACTCGCTGAAGGGGCACCAGCGATCACCCACATATCCGCGTCATGTTTATGCTAAAATTACGACCAGGCCTATGGGCGAGCTGCAATGTGCGAGTTGAAGGAAAAGGGATTGATGAAACAGAAACATTGCCAAGCAATCCGCGAGGTCTCCGGAGCCGGGGGGAACTTTGGCAACGTCGCTGCACCGACACGCGTTTTTGCTTCGTCGTCGTCGTCGTCGTCGTCGTCGTCGTCGTCGTCGTCAGGTTACAGTTAGGTACGGTGCTACATTAACCCAAAGGCGTCGGCGTCGGCGTCGGGAGGCCTTCTGCTCCCCGCTCCCCCATCCATCCCTTCAGGGTCGCAGCCACAGGAGTTTTTTTTCCCTCGATAGGGTGGTGGACGGGACGCTGATGCGTTACGGGCTCTGCGTACTTTCGCGATGTGCAACGGTGGTGGTCGGTGGTTGGTAGTCGACGGTCGTAGACGGGCCCAAAGACCATATGGCGTAGGAGGGAGGCTCACCCTCCCCGGGACTTGCCCCGCAGCCTTGGACCGTATCATCTTACCCTAGTGGTGCAGCGGCACGAGGATTGGGCCTACAGCAATTTCCTTACTCAACGCGAGCAGCCGTCAATGGTGAATCCGGGGGAGAAGAAAAAGAAAAGCAGAAACAATGGGCATCATGCGAACCTCCGCTTATCGTCACGTCGCCAGCTCCGATCCACGTGCGCTAGTTTTCTCACCTTGTCTTCATCTCGTACTTCGCTTCGTAGCCGAGACTTTGTTCGACTCGGACGACTCCGCCAAGCTCCTACGACCCTTCGAACCCTTTCCTATATTTATCCACCCCGACTATACGATCGCATAATGACGCTGAAATGGTCATAACCTCATCCCGAGGAACACTATGTCTTCGAAAGGAGGATCAACGAACGATCGAGGCTAAAGCGGACACTTTTTTAAAAAATTTGCACGTGTTCGATAAAATTTCAAGTGGATATACATAGTACTACGCGACAAAGGTGGTTGGTACAAAATTTGCGATGGCCGACGGGGGTTTTGTGCGATAAAGTTCTGAACAACGGACGAGACGAAGGGCACGAATTGGATAGCCTCGCTCATCGTCGTTGTTCGAAACGTTATCAATTATCGTTAGTTATCTCGACGCGACCAATAACGGATATGGAGATTGGAGAGTGCCAGATATCGAGTAAAGATCGATAAATCGACTGCGACTGAATTAGGTAGTTCCGAGAACGTCGGCGGGATAGTTTGTCGAACCGCCCGACCTATATAATCTGCTACAACGGATTAAATTCATTCTTTCAATTGCATGTACAGACGTAACGGATGTCACTCGAGTTCCTCAAAGTTGTTACCAGGGAAAAGTAAAATTTTGCACGAGGAGGAACAAAACGCCGGATTCCATCCGCGCGATAGACTCACCGCACATAACGGAATGAGGGAAAACAGACTATGACCCCAAGATCCCGACGACAAGAAGAAAACAAAAATAGGCTCATCTGTCGCTTAACCATTACGTAACCATGGGAGGATAGAGACTTAAAACGAAAGAAAAAGGAAAAATCACTCCATGTGAATCTGGACGGGTGTGTGTGTGTGTAAATGATTACAATCACGATGATTATAATCGTGTCTGTATTCTAGCATCAACTGAGAAAGTCAGAAACGGCGGACCGAGATTCGGGCGCGGTCAGACAGATGGACGGAAGCAGACAAGACGGAATATAATATGATCGGAGCCTGATCGCGCATGGCGGAACAAGTTTTCAAAGGCATTTAGGTCATGTGACCGCGGAGCGCTTCGATATACCTAATAATAATACTCGGTAATACGTTTGTGTGTGTTCGTGGGTATACGCATCTTCAGGTTGGGTACCCAAATACATCGGTTCAATGCTGTACGTTCAAATACCTGTCTGGGACATATCGGAGTGACCTTACAGAAAGGCCGGTTATACGCCGCGTGGTGAAGAAAAAAGAACCAAAAACAAGACCAAAACCAATGTTTTTCTCATCTCGGATTATTTCTAAATAATTAGCAATTCGTTCCGTAGCGAGGACATCAATAGTGAAAATAATGTTTAATAGTTCGGAAGTATCGCGCTACACGCCGCGAGACCCGATCGACTGCGGCAGTCCGGTTCTTTCGGAAGCCGGTTCCTACTGTACTCTACCCTGGAGCGATATACGTATGTATATCCGAGACTTTCCCGCGCGTAGAATTCGGCCGCACCGAGACAGGCAGGTGCTACAGGATTCCGTCCACGGGGACCAGATTGAGAGAGGCGTACCTACCTATACTGTTTTTCTTATCCGTTTCACATTCTCAAATGCTGATCACGGAGTCCGGGTAAATCGTTTCTTTTCGTCCCCCCCTTTGATTTGTCAAAAATTAGGCGGAGACTAGTTTCGTATGTGTCCAGACAAGAGGGTGGAAAACTCAGGACTCGTCAGGTTTTCAGTATTAATTGGATGATTTTTCTCTCACGATTTGAATACTTGATTGATGCACGCAATTCGCCCGTAGTGGTCGAAAGTTGATTTTTCGGTTCTGCTGTGCGGATTATGAACCACCGAGCAGATATTGCGGACCACAGTACGCGGATATATTGTCCAACGCTGCGATGGTGCGCTTGTAATGGGAACAAGCAAGCAATACATATTCCGTATTATACGCTGGGACATACAGGATAGGATATTCTGCTATTAGCATGGCTCGAGGCAAAGCGGGGTTACATTATGTATTACATTGACAACGGAACACACGCCCATCCCGTACAGGGCGAGGTACAGAGCCCCACCAGGGTAGTCCGCTTGCTCGTACGTGTTCGACTTGGTACAACACTACAGGGTGTCGCATTGCGATTGAATCGACGAGATCGAATTTGAACGGCGAATCGCTCAAACTAATTTTGGAGCTGGATCTCACGGTCTGACTGTCGTAAATCAAGTTTTTTCTTTGTTTTTTTCTTCCAAAAGAAAATACCCCCCTTCCCATAATCTCCCGCGGAAAAAAAAACCACGCAGGGTGAAGACGACGACACATGACAAAACGTAGGTACAACAACCGATTCCTCAGATCGCATGATATTTTGTGCCAGATTTTCTTATTCTGATACATTATTCCTCTGGACCACGTGTACCGTGGGTCTATACTCTATACTTTATACTTTATATCTATAGAGCCTATACACTTTGTACATATGTACAGGTACTCGCATATCCTCGCACGCGTATGATCATTATCCGCGAGTATACGCGTTGCCCCGGCTGCGTGGTGTATAGTATGTATAGTATACGTTAGGGATATAGCCGTACAGACTGGACTAATGCTAATCCCGGCAATAGATCACCAAAGACAGTGACGGTCAACCGCCAACGAGTGGAGTTAGCGGTTCCTGCAGCTATAAAACAGTAAAGTGCTTAGGTGCTTCTTACTGCGAAGTTAAAAGCCTATGGCCATACCTACGTATAATATCGACGAGGAGATGAATTTTCACAAAGAAGATACAATTCAGGGAACAAAATCCTCAGCTCGACAATGAAATATGTTATAGGTATGTTTATGTAAGATCGCGCACTACAAACGAATAAGCCAATAACGACCCGCCATACCCGACACATGGGAGCGCGTTACGCAGTAGGGAAATGTAAGCCCTTACGTTGTTATCATAGGTGGGTACCCATACGACATACCTACTAGGTACTCAAACACACGTCACGAAATAACAGTCGATTGTAGAATCAGCTCTGGGCATACAGTGATATGCTACGATATGCGTGGAAGTGCAATTTTCGACTCTTTCACACTCCGGCCTGGCCGAAGGTTCCTCTTCATCTCCCATTCATCTCCCTGGCGAAAGGCTGGCTCGTACTATCATACCCACAGCACCACGGCGACGTCTTCTCTCGCCGTAGTCGCCGTATAGGTATGTATCAGTTTCCATGGAGCCAGCCTATCTTCTCGGAGGAGAGCCTTTTATGGAAAAGACACGGACGACGAAGCCCTCAGCCTAGTCGCGTCCCCACGTCTCCGCATGCCATTTGCAAAGGAAAGAACGGATACGCGGCATACCATTCGAAGACTGCGGTCATCGTATGCAATAAAACTGTGCACACACGCACGCAGTCTCTCTCTCTCTCTTAAAAATTTTATCTATCTATCTATCTATCTATCTATCTATCTATCTATCTCTCTATACGTATACCCAATATTCCCTTCCGTCATAATATACTAATACTTGCGGCAAAGGATCTAGTACTGCAGTGCAAGCAGTCACACAGCTGGGTACGTGCATATACGTGTAGTACCTTTGGTCCATAGGGTGAAGGATTTGGGGTTCGTCTGTAGCAGGAAAGCGACGATATATACCGCGGCGCCCTCAGCATAAACAATTTTCGTTTTTCAAATCTTTTTTTGTATTTCATTTTCCTTTCGCTTCGACGAAAGAAGGGCGGTGATGTGGTTTTTTTTTTTACAGTGTCTGTATAGGAACCTGTTTTGAGCAGGGTCGGCGGGAGGAGGGCTGGGTCATTTCCGGTCCGTACCTCCTCATCATATCCGCTGCAGCTATAATAGTCGATCTCTCTCGCGCACACGCACTCAAACGCCTCTCTGATCATCTCGCTCTAGCTTTCCTATTATATCAACTTGTCCGTCAATGTTGGTACCGAGGTATAACGTACAACTAGCGGTACCCGACAAAGACAAATTGCGCGCGCTAACGTTAATAATAGTGTAGATACATTTGATCTTGCACGCATGATGTGTCGGACCAGTTGAAGAGACGCGCGTAATGCCTGTAGAGGCGATAATGAGGAACGCGGTAAGAATATTTCGAACAGCTGTAGCAGCATCATCGACGCATCGTTTATACCTATTATACTATGTATACCTGGAGCGTACGCGAGGGAGCTTTTACTATCAACCGCGAATACTACAGCTGAAACAGATACAATACAATATACCCAACTGCACATGGTGCACCAGTCGAGGTAGGTATGTTGGAAATACTGGAAAGCTGGAGGCGGGAGGAGGTTCAGTTGACAATCAGTTGGGAAACTTGAGATCGTCATCAGTTCTCTATCTTATGCCATGTCGTTCAAGTATCGATGACGATCCTATCCGCCTGACGTAAGACACCCACCCCTAACGGATAGCGGGTAGCGGATTCGTTCATACCCAAGTGCACACATACAGAGAGGACGAACGATATACATCGCGCGTCTATGAGACTGAGTCTATCCCTATACCGTTGTACACCTACCTTCACTCGCACAATCTATAATTCCGCACAGTCTACGCTGTTCGTTACACAAGTGAGCATATGCACATGCATATGTAGGTATACGTAGATAGTTAGACACGTCGGTATATGTAGGCGGCACGGCGGGGCGACTATGACCGTACGAAGCGAATTAACATTTGAAACTTGAGTTAGTCCATAAGCCATCGAGGGTGGGGTAATGGGGGAAGGACAGAGCGGGATATGATATACCGGGGAGTTTACGTATGTACGCCGACGCTGGTGTTTAAGTGCAGAAATCGAGCACAGTGCGACGTCTAGCGCGCGCGTATGGCGATGGTAGGACGGTACGAAGGTACGACGTTGCGACGGTGCGGCACTGAACAGTGGGTAGGGTACGAGTACGTAGGTGTGAGAGCGCGCAGGACACATGGAAACAATACTATAGTGTATATGTATAAACCGTAGAGAAGATTAACAAACGGAATAAGCTGCTAATCGTATTACTTCTGGCTTAGCCATATTTAAATTGGATATGAGTTCCATTTAATCAAACAATCCATGCATTATTCACGTAGCATATAATAATCGCCTCGCTCCCATTGTCAGTTTCAAAATAATGAAAAGTCCGCGTAGGATCACTGGCTGCCCGAACCAAGCCGATCGATGAATCCGATTTCTCTCTGTCCCTGTCGCTTTCGGAATGAACGAGAAACCTCGATCAACAAAAAACATGAATGAACAAGATATCTTGGAATCGCAAAGTTCTCGAATGCGAAAGTATCCGGGATTCCGCCACGGAGCCAAATTTTCAGATACGCGACGGGGTGCAGGAGCAGCAGGAGCAGCAGGAGCAGGAGCAGCAGCAGCAGCAGCAGCAACAGTGGTAGCACAGTAGCGGCGCGGCAGCGGCGTGTCCACCCACGTGACCGCCGCCATCTTGATGACGTAATCTTTACATGCCTACGACCCGATAGCGCGGTGAATCGCGCGCATGTTTTATCAATCAACACGGAGGACCGATTAATTACGCTGCCGTGGTAATTGGTAGAACGTAATTTCCCACCGCTGTAAATCTCAACCATCGCGATACAGATAGATAGGAAAGGGGAGTGGAATTTCGACCGAATATGAAAGCGTTATTTTGAAAATCTGGTCGCGAAGAAGGAGCCGAAACACAATGCCTCTGGTCCCACACCGGTTTCGGCGTCAGGCTTGCGATAAAACCACGGCTCCGCACGAGCATAATCTCGTGTTCTATAATTACACAGCGATGATTGCGAACGAGAACTGGCCGTTTAGAGGGGAGCCTCTTTTGCCGATTGTGAAACAATATATGTAGGTAGGTATACAGCTGCGGCATCGGTCAGGGCATGGAGAGTGAAATTGAGGCTCGCGAGTTCAGCCAGAGTGTAGCCTATACCTAGAAAACGGATCGCAGAAGCGGGTAGTCTTCTTACCTGAGGACCGCCACCGACTATAGACTGGTAGGCGGATTGAAAGACGCTACCGAGCTGTGTCAGCCCTTCGTCCTCCATTTGAAACATCATTTCGGCAGCCGACGTGCCGTTGTTGTTATTGTTGTTGTTGTTATTGTTGCCCATCAACTTCTCCGTGTTTCCCATCTCTCTGTATATCGTGTTTGATTGCATTTTCAAAACGGATCGCTTGCTCCGTTTCAACCGGCTATCACCTTGTTCTATACCGAACTTATTCTCTTCAACTTTGTCCCTTCTTCGACCGCTTCTTCGACCGCTTCCTCGGCGGTTTATTTTTTTCGAATACCTTCACCTATCTCGTTCTCCGGTGGCTCGAATCGTTCGACGACCGACTAACGATATTTGGGAAGACGGACCAACCTCAAATTTCATTCTATCACCGTGATTTACTCTCGCACTATTCTACCGTTTGCCACTATTCAACGAGATTCGATTATTAAATAACCCGATAATCCTCCTTTATCCAGATGTTTTTATTTACACACAAAGGATCCCCGCGAACTGTTGAGAACGGACGTGTCGCCTCGACTCTCCCCTTCCCATATCAACAAATAATAATGAAAAATAATATTGAGTATCCGCATTTCCAGCCCCGAGTATTGTGTGTTGCCGTAATACTTATACTACCGACGCGGCAGGTGTACGAGTGTCGGGCACATATGCGTACGTACGTAGCTCCTCCGTAGTCGCACACAAGACAGGAACAGGCATTCAACACTTTGCATCGATTCCCGTTCAAGTTTTATCACAGACGAATAACTCGCTCTCTCTCTCTCTCCTTTTTTTTTCAACTTTTCTCCCTCTCTTCCTTCTTTTCCCTATAACTTGATCCAACTCGTGCCCTCTCCAACTTCCTCCCGAATTCCCTCGTTGTCGGAGATAACAATCTGAAGCACTCGTCGAGTGCGCAGGAGGTACGCCGAAAACTACCACTGTCAGCCAATCATTTCACACTTTTCCGGCACCGTACGCGATTAGAGTCAAGTCCGTCTTAAAACCACCACCGAACCGGCACACATTGTGTGCAGCTCCTATCGCAGGTAACGCGGCACGCGGCGACGCAAATCGAGAATAATACGACCACGGTGGAAGTGAACAGATGAGAAATATTCGTTCACCAGCTACGACCCTGTGTCATTTCTCATTCCTATTCGAAACACATGTGTATAGGAAGATGAGCGTGTTACGTGCGGAACGGGTGAACGAATTATCACATGATCCCCGGTTCCGTGCCGTAACGTCCAAAATCCGGAGGTCGCGACCGAATCCAAGTACGGCAAACTCTGCGGCACGCGGTGATAATTAGAACGTGCACTGGTACGACACCGAGAACGAAAACGAAAACGAAAACGAAAACGAAAACGAAAAGTAGGAAAACGACAACAACGAGACTGATGAGGGACTACGAGGCGGCAACGGACGTGGCCTCGCTAACGTACGCGACGCGACTGATATTTCGAAGGGGCGCCTCGCCCGTCTCTCCCCTCCCCGGTACTCCCCCGTTCGATCGTACCCCTCCGCTGCCGCGGCGTGCGATCATTATCCCTCCCTCGCGCCCCGCCGCGGCGCTCTTTCCTCGTTTCTCCCGCTAGCTATGCCGCCCCTCGAACGACGATCGCTCGGTCGGTCGGCGTGCGGTACGCGGTGTGCAACCCCTAACGAAGGAAGGGCTCGTTTTTGCTGCCCCGCAGGAATTACGAACCGAGCCAAAGACATCGACCCACTTGTTGAGTCAAAAACCTTTATTGTAAACCCCCGCCCGATTTACGACCGTTTTTCCTGACGCACGCCGCGCTGCGATGCACCACGGTAGAGAGAGAAAGAGTCGGGAGCTCCGGTTCTGTTCATGCGCTTTCTCAGCGCTCAACCTCCTGCCACATACGCGTTCATCCAAACTAAATTCACGAAAGCAATCGTATACAAGCTCGCCCGCGTCTTGTTCCGCCGCTGCATTATGCCCAACTATAATATGTCTTACTCCTTACTCCTCGACGCACAATCGAGCCGGGGTGTATCGATCGATCTACCCGCGTGCACGCGTCAGGAGGATCCCCGCTCTCCATAAGCCTAACGAGGAGGTGAGATCGCCGATCTTATCAATATTATATATATTTGTTTATATACTTAGATGCCCCCTACACTGGGTGTGTCGAACAACGAGGTGGGAAAACGTAGAGACTACTTTTCAATTAAAATAGACGACGTTTCCGTCGAGAAATCCGCGATCAAGCAGAAGCGGAACTGTCACCAGCGTCACGCTTCGCGCTTAATAGTTTAACTGCGACGTTTATTCAAAACTGATTGTGAATAAACTCGACCGAGGGAGCTGGGTTCGTGTTCCCGGGAACGGCAGTATAATTTCTATAAGCTACTAGCGTTCAACTTCCGCCTCGCTATCTTCTAATCCGCCGTTCCAATTAACGCATGATCCAACAATTGTCGAACAGGTTAACGCGCACGTCAGATTACCCGCCAGGCAGAAATTGTCAGAGGTGTCAGGCCCCGTTTCAACTTTGGTCACGTTTAGTTTCCTACTTTATACACGCGGTCACGGATCTTAGATAGACTGTTCTTTTTGATCTTCGGCTCCAACACGCGGATGTCGCAGGCCTCGGGATACCGCATAGACGCGAGTGCCGCTGACGATGGTGCACGCACGGTGCAGCGTTATACGTTGATCGAAAATTCGGTATCATTTTTCGTCCCCGCGTATTGCGGAGGGAGGTAGGAGGAGCTGCGGGTACGATTATAAATTGCAGGAACGATCGAATTTGTCGCGGGCCGCAGTAATCGGGCGACTCGCGTGCGTGGGAATAATACGGAGTAGGTATACGCGGTGCATGTTAGGTACCGATGCAAAGTATAGCAAACGGTCGCAAGGGGTGCAGAAAGAGCGGTGTGACGCCGTGGGCGCCAAGTTGCCCTGGCCCCGTGCATCCCCGTATCCACCGGGACGACCCTTTCCCTTTTCCTTTCCTCCTCGTACCCCGACAGCGTACACGCCGTACGCCGTATGATGTATCCTGTTGCGGCGTTGCCACGATTAATCGTAATACGTTACGCATTACACGAAGAGCGTACGCCGAAGTAGGTATACGCTCTGGCAACGCCTGCTTCGTGCCACAACGTGTACGCTGTACGCGATCGTCGTATAAGCGATGGATGAGCTATATGAGCTATTTTTAGATCAACGCTTTTGTGGAGATATAGTCGGATACCGCGCGTAGCGCTTAATTGAGACTATAATACACACGTTACACCTATGTTCGCGTCAAGCATCTCGCCGTCCAACGACGGACGACAAAGACCAGGTCGGCCGCGGAGCTCTTTGGTTAATTGTAAAAACACCGGTTAATGTCCCTAGGGTGGGGTAATAACGTGCTCAGCTGTCTAGAGTAACTTGGCAAAGTGCTTCTTCTCTCTATTCTTCTCCCGTCTTGTCCCGTCCAGTCTTCGTTTACGTAACTGTTGAATTGAATGAACCGACGAAAGGATACGAGTCGATAAATAAATGAGCAAGTAATAAATAGATAAAAAGAAATATGAGAGAAAAACGGCGTCCGTGTACAAACTGCCCCTGGTACGTGTGCCAACGGCGTGAAAAGAAGGAACGAAACTAGATGCCGCCGTATAAGGCACGGTTTACACGGGGACGTGTCGGACGTTGGTACAGGTACGCGCGACGAAGAACACGACAACGCGTGTAACGCGTGTAACGCGCGGAGGTGCACCACCACCACATCGCATCCACACATTGCAGGTATAAAGTGAAGCGTCGCGGGTCGGTTCGGAGGATCGAAGGTTGTGACGTCACCCCGCCTCGCATAGTTTACACAGTTGGCACTGCGAGGTTACCTAATTATTTGTAAATTGTCTAATGACAAAATATCTTGTACGCGGGTACAAGCTACGCGCGAGACTGCTATACAGCTACAGGTAGAGGTATAGGCGCATACTTGTGAGTGAGACAGGCCGTTAATTATATTCAAATAATATTGTTCGACACGACGATTCCCGAACTCGGAATATATTCGTTCTTTCATTACCCCTGCCACGTATCATTTTTTTTGCGTAGCTCACATCGGCAAGTACATCCCTATACCTAATAATAAAAGTACCTGGCTGAGGAGTAAACTGCGATAATATGCACGCGGGATATTATTTTCCTAGATTTTCCTCGCCAAGTGAGTGGTCCGATTATTTTCTTACCTCAGTATATCCTGAACATCTCCTATGATATGAACACGCAAGGATAGTACTTAGGTATTTATTATTATTATTATTATTTTTTATTTTTTTTTTGTTTTCTTTCAAACAAAGGGATGCTTCGTCATCGAAATCTAGATATACGTATAGAGCAGATATATGCCGAATGGCGGCTGGCTGGCTGGCTGGCTGGCTGGCTGGCTGGCTAGTAAGGCAAGATCGCGGAGCTTGAGTGGGTGGCTGAGACGAAGGTTACCACCAAGAGTGGGAGTAAGAGGGAAAATGGAAGGAAAAGGGGGTCGGAATAGGGAGAATGCGGGGGAATGGGAATACTGCCCTGGAACACATTAACTGCACGACGGGAGGATGCCCCGCGCACTGGCGTAGTCAAGCCTCCCCGCGATTCTGTACCAGCTATAATACGTGCATTAATATTCATATTGCACCCATATCGCGGCTACACTGGTCTTGAAAATCGATGAAACGTGGAAAATAAATCGACACGCGTGTACACCCGTGTGTCTCAGCAAACGGGGGTATACGGTGTGTGCGAAATTGACGGAAAACTTAATCGCGAGGTTGGATTTGTGAACGTTGAAATTTACGAGTCTTCGAATATACCGCGAGGCGCGAACCCGCCATTCTATTCATCTATGCCCAGGAGCGGGCGTTGCAGGTGCACGGCTCCGTGCACGCGTACCTCCGCCTATAGTTACAATTTCGGGTGTTTTGGCGCCGGGCGCCACAAAGACAGCGAACCGCGCCGATGGAAACAAAGAGAGCAGAGAGGCCGGGAAGGGCTGCGTGGACGCCACTGCGGTAGCTATAATAATCGTTCGGGCGAGTGAAGTTCTCGGGTACGATGGGGGACGCCGTGGCACGTCGAGCAGTAGTAACGCCTGTACTCCCGTGGCTCACGCGGGGGCCCAGGAAAACTGGCGCACACGCACACGCACACTCCTAACAGTGACGAGGGTGGCTCGTGGGTTAAGGGGGGAGAGAGCGAGATAGATGGGGAAAGGGGGACAGGATCCTGCAGGATGGGTCCGTGGGTCGGTCGCGGGTCGCTCGAGATGCTTAGGGTGAGATTTAGTAGGTCTATCCCTCTCCCTCGCTCTCCTTCTCTCGTCTATGTAGTATATGTATACGCCCGGCCGCACATAGGCATAGGTATAGCGCACCAGTATCAAGTACCTATATACAATATGTATACCTTTCCTCGTTGTGTTTGGTGTGCTGGGCTTAGGTACATACCTACTACATGGAAAGCCAGGGTCTATCTGTGCCTGCAAGTACAGTCGGACCATCCGGAGACCATACGCACTCGCGTTCGATGATTGCGACAAGGGATACAGTAGGTACGTGGCCCGTAAACTGACCGACTACACGCGTTCCCGACAACGGTGATATTGATGATAATGCAAATTATCAATCCAAGTGAAGCTCTGCAGACCGACGGACTATCGGGGAGGGAGGAGGGGTGATTTCGCGGTGAGCGGACTGTGGAGGCAGCGCTTGTCCTTCGTGTACTTTGGTCGCCTCCTGCTTATAAATACCTCGCGCTTGGCTCCGTCCCCTCCTCAACCCTCACGGCGAACGGCTGCCCGAGTATCTTACGCCCGCGCCTATCATAATTTTGCTCAAGTATTAACCCGAAAGCCGACCCGGCTCTAGATAGGATCGCGTAGTCCTCGGTCAATTTGGCCATTGCCACCAAAGAATCAGAATTCCCCGCAACGCCGTAGCTATAAAGCTGTGACTATCCACAGCTATTCGATTTATCTATTCTAATAGTTTATAATAATCGCTCGGACTGCCCGGGGTTTATTCGAGCCGAAAACTAACGAAGGGTTGCAAAACGGTTTCTTATTGACACAACTATTTAGCGCGGCACTGGTTAAGGGTGGTTCTGGCTCCCGGGATATTTACCGACTTGAGGGGGGAGAGCGCGAGCAAGACTGAAAGACGGAGGCGGGGGGAAAAAGTCGTGTCAACTCAAGGATGCGGCCAAGACGAAGACGACGAGGGCGGTCCCTTTTATCCCAAGAACTTGAAAATAAAGTTGAAATCCTGAAAACTGTTTGCTATAAACGAGACCATATGCTCCCTTTCTCGTGATAATAAAATTCTAATCAGAGACTGGCTGGGGGGTGAATGGGGAATGAGGGGTGGCGGCGACGCTTCTTGCCGATGCGACGGGTATCCATGTACCTACATACATACTATGTACCTACTCGCGCGTTCCGTCCCCCTCTCGCAATGAAATAAGGAAAAAGATATTGAGAGAAAGAGAGGGGGGCAGGGGGAATCGAAGCAAATACACCCATGGACTAAGAATCTGTCGTAGTTTAGATGGCTGCCCCCATCCCAAAGTCGACAGATTTATTTGTCTCCGCGTTGCAGGTTGAACACGATGCTTCTGGGCTTGGTCCTTGTGAGTATCTGTGGCGGTCTTCTGATAATCGGGCTGAGCGCGTCCAAAATTAGATTATCAGTGGGTGGTTCGTTACACCGAAGACCTTGGCTAAACTCTAAACCCTGAGCTGGAAACTCGGTACTCGTAAAGGTATGGAATTAGGCGAGCGGGGCGAACATCCTCGAAGCGAACAGCTTGAACGTGGGCACGTGTAGTTGAGGGCGGCCGACAGTCTCCTATTATCTACATCGGTGTGTACTCAAGGGATGCCGCGCCCTCGACGTAGACCGTTGGAAAAATTTGGAAAATTTAACATTTACAGTGTCCCAGTAGGTCCACTACCTATAGTATATAAAATTTGTGTTACTTTTATGTGATATAACACAAATTTATATCAGTTCAACATTCAGTATCTAGTTTTGACATTTTTTTTCATCCAATAATACAAGAAAAAAATATTGAAATCAACATAACAATTTTGGTGGACCTGTTTTAACACTTCATTTCTAACAGTGTAGTCTCGAAGTTGTGCGCAGCCCAGCTACCGTCCGCGAGGAATTTTCTACTGAAGAAACGCAGTCCCCTCTTTCACGCAACACTGAGAGAAATTTTATTACAAAAATTACAACGCATATATAGTAAAAGTGCAAGAAAATATAGTATTTTAGAGGCAAACGAGGTACAACCGTAAGTATTCCTATAGTTATAGGACATTATACTATTCCCCGAGTCACAATTGCTATAGACTATTGTAATTCTTGATATACATGAATGTATCAATATAATCCTGTGAAGCAAGAATTACAATAGTCTATACCATTTGTGGCTAGGGAAATAGTAAAATGTCCTATAACTATAAGAATACTTACGGTTGTACCTCGTTTGCCTCTAAAATACTATATGCTATTGTACTTTTTGCAATTAAATTTCTCTCAGTGAATACCTCGAATCCTGCTCGATTCGGAATCTACGTGCTGACCGGCCGATCGCCTGGGTATATGGGCTTCGCCAAAAATATCGAATTCGCCGTTGCCTTATATTTCGATTACAGGAAATCGGTGTGCCACCTCAGCGTTCTCACGGATCACAAGCCGCCGTGCCGTGTGCCGTGCCTTGTTAATTTCACAGGCTGCCGGATAACGAGCGAAGCACGGGGTTGATGCACCGTCCAAATCACCGGCAGATCCACGCCCGAACCGAGGGGTGGCTACGGGATAACCGTATGTACCTAATAACCCCTCGCGACGCCGCACGAAGCCCGTGATGTACGTGTGCCCTTGGACAAACACGCGATGCTCCAGATTTCGACGTCGCCCGCGGTCAGAGAAGGTACAGATGCGTACGGGTACGGGTACGGGTACGGGTACGGGTACGGGTACGGTGGAGAAGCCGCGAGGAAATAAAAATGTCGAATCTGCCGTTATGAAACGAGCCAAATCGGAATATGTAACGGATGCGTGAGAGCCAGTTAATAACGCCTCGCGCGATAGTCAATGGCTGTAATTATCACAATACCGCCACCTCTCGACGATCTGTCGCTTCGTGCTTTAGAAATAATATACATGTGTACGTGGGTATACGCAATACCGTTTGATATTCATATGATAATGCGCGTCCCTCTACCTCTACCTCTACCTCTACCTCTACCCCGGCCCTTGCGCACGCGACCTACTCGAAATTTAACGCGAGCCAATGATAATAAATTAATTGCGTTGCGGTTCACCGCACTCGTTGGCTCGACGAGTGGCGAGTGACGAGGGACGAGGGACGAGGGCCGAGGGGACTGGGATGAATCTCGTGGCCACGCGACTTTCGATAGCGGTGTCTCTCGTTGTCGCCGTGTACGTCTACATGACCACATTCGCGGGTGCCGTACTACACGCCGGAGCGAACCAATGATCCGTGAAATCCGGCGTATGTTTGTTTTTCGACAACACTCGAGCGGGGGGCGCCGTCTGCTCAAACTCCGCTGCAGTTATACTGCACTATACTTCTACTGCACCCGCGTGTTTACCGGATCGGAGCCCTATTTATCTCGTAAGCCTCACCGGGACCCCATATCAGTATACGCTGCTGCGAGTACACGTTATTTCGGCGGTAATTAACACGTTGCGTGCGACAAATCCGAAGGGTCGGGCCGCGATTCGCCGACATTCTCTCTTACTCGCCACCCTCGTCCGAAGAGGGGTTTCGCTAGTTGTAACGTGTCCGCGTAGCGTCCTAGCACACAACGACACGTCGAATCGCCCACGTTCGTTCGCGGTGTACTTGGTCGACAAACCTTGTGTGCTCCGCAAACAGACCTTCTCCAGCCCTCGGTTGCCTCCGGCTCCCGTTGGAGTGAGGATCAACCGAGGGCAAGGCGCGCGCTTACCTCCGGGACTCGGCCGCGCGAGGGTGCAGAGCGAGAGGGGCAACGTACACGCGAGTGAGCAACAGGTGTTGGTCGGTCGGTCGGTCGGTCGGTCCCGCAAGACTGCAAGAGCGACGCTCGACTCGAATGTGCGACACACCGAGCTTTGCCCGTCTCCCTAACTGCAACCGAAATGTTGTGAATAAATGTTGGGAGAAATTCGGTACTCCGATACACAGCAAGTCGATGGCGACAGACCTCACTCCCTTGTACCTAATCGTTAATGTTCTCGCGCAGGGGGCGTGTGCGATATGGTACGGCGGATGAGACTCGTTCGAGTCGAGCACGGCTAATAAATTTAGCGGGATGAGGTTCCTGCGGGCATCGATTCGCCCCTGGCAACAATTAAAATAATGAGAATGGTTCTGGGAATTGAAGAGAAGTGAATTGGTAGTACGCACTACCAATAAGACACGTTGCTCGCGTGTCAAGGCGGAAAAGGCGTAGGGGTTTATATTTCCATAGAACTTGCGTTACGCGGCACCCCTCGCACGCGACCCTCGGGCCACGGTAGCGCGATAGGTTGCCTGTATCCAGGCTCGCCACGAGCAGCCTGGATACAGTATCGGCGACGTCGCCGAGTGTGATGGGTGCAGGTTTAGCTCCGAGGGCGGCGACGATGGGGCACCCCGCGCGAAACTGCGGGACGTAACAGCCCCGAAGAACGATGATTTATCCGGATACGAGGACCACGATGCGCGGCGCGATTACATTTCTATTAGGAAATGGTCTTGGGAGTAGCGCCTGGGGTACCGTAGTCTACCCGGGACCTCGCAGCTAAAAATTGGGAGACCCGCGCTCCAGACATTCCGGTCGAGAGTATCGATTCGATTGATTGTAACTCGACTTGATGAAGCGATTACGGTTAGGTGTGCGGCCGCGGGGAAGAGTACAGGCGGGTGGTACGAAAGTTGGGAGCAATCGCCGTTCCGGAAGATTGCGATAAGATATCGCGTGTAATAATCACTCATCACCAATATCAATCTAGCACCTATAGTAGCGATCCGGTTTATAGTGCTTTCGATTCACTACAGACGGTTATAGATATAGTCATAGTCACTCGTCGGTTACGGGGATTCCGATTGCACCAGAGATCCATCACGTCTATTTCTGTTCGCTACACATTATAGCCAGACGATGAATAAGATGCGCGAATATCGGTCCTTCCACGAAATCGTACGTCTCAATTAGGTATTCGGCCGGCTGAACCATCACTTCGCCGAATTTTACTCGATTTGCGATTAATAATTCCACTATTTTTTCTTTTTCTTTTTTTCTTGTCACCGCGTCACGGTAAATATCGTCCACGAGTCTGATTCCACGAGAAAATCGCTAGATGTACCTGCATATACGCACCGCCGCTAGTATGAAAGATGGAAAAAGTCGGGCGTCAACTAGTTGCTAGTCATTCGACGGGGCGCAGCGCCGGAACGTGAGCGAGATTTCCCACCCTGCAGAAGCAGGACAGACGTCGCGTAGCCGGCCGACTCTCGGCTCTCACGCTACGACCCCTGGCCGAGCATAGGCGGTGGCCCCCCTAGGAAATGAGCGTGCGCGGGCGACATTATTGTAGACATTCAAGTTTTAATATATATAAATCTGCAGATCTTGAATGTAGTGTGCAAGCAGCCGATGCATTGAAAATGTCCTTCGTTATATTGTATTTTTGCTAAAGAATCGAAGCGGAGACTCAAACTTACGTTCGTAGTGTCGTTTTGGTCCGAAGAATGGATAAAGAATGCATAAAATTATAAATGATCAATTATAAACTTTTTTTTCAGGCAGCGATGACCGAACTGCTATCCTTAATTCCTTCAAATCATTCAATATTGAGATGATAAACGTCATTTCATCTGAATAACTGAATTTACATGCTGCACTATTATTATTATTGCCATCTATTGATTATACTAAGAATCATTATGTGCACGTGAAATCTACCGAAATATCCCTCGTTCTATTGTTTTTGATTTTTCATTTATTTACTCAAATTTTCGTTATGCACTTCCGTTGCATCGCTTCCGTTGCATCATGGCCTACCATATTTCACGACTCGCGTCCCCGATTTCAAGATTTGATATTGACTCCACAGACCTCACTACTGACCCGAAAACGGAAGCATTTTCAATGCTAATATACAGTGAATTCCTAAAGTGTAAACAGCCCAAAAAAAGTAAAGTTGGCCGCAAATCCACAGCAACCATTCAGGGATCCAGCAACCTCTGAAACAAATGCCAGTGGCGAATCACTGCGTTTTTGGGCTGATTGGACTGTTTACACTTTATTGTACGAATAAACTCTGTATACATATACAGAGTGAATTCCTAAGAGCGGAGTACGCCAGTTGGGGTCTTACTGTAAGGATCGGTCGATTTAATCATCCGTTTGCACATGCTTCTTCCTCACTCAGAACCACGGCTCAGAGCCGCGGAGAGTCGAAGAGAAGGGGGAATGGCAACGTCACCGGGAATAGCGATACACAACGTACGTCTTGGTTCCGCGGCGGTCTTTCCGGAAACGTCTATTTTTGGTCGACCGTCGGACGGCTCGTTAGGCGCTTTCGCGGCGTTGATTCACGAGCGGAGAGTAACGCGGTCAGAAATCCCAGAGACGGAGGTAATTGTTAGATATACATATAGCTAGCTTATAGACCGGCCATCGTCTCTGCAGGCGTTTGATTAGGCACAAATGCGGATTCGACTCGCGCCATTACGAAAGAAATACGAATAAATGGACAAATTTATCAACTCACCCAATGCTGTGTGGTGACGACTTCTCCGTCAGGTCCGTCCAAGTTCTGGTTTCATAAAAATAAGAGAAGAACTGAATTCCGAGAGAATTTTGGCAAACGCGCGTAGGATGAGTCTGGCAAAAAGGTCGCTCGCCGGATTGGAAAATTTGAAGGAAAGAGGGAACAGAGATGAAACAAATAGCGACAAAGGAAGCTGAGATAAATGGCGGCAAAATGCGGAAAAATGCGAGAGAGCTCAGTTTTATGTGTGACAATTGGTCAAATTTTATCGTACACCGCACTCGCGTGAATATGTTTGGCATATACGATAAAACAATTTAGCGGATGTCCGCGACTCGGGATACGCGTAACGCGACACGGAGTAAACGAGGTTGACATTTACTTACGTCTTTCTTTCTCTTGACCGCAGCTCCTGAAACAGCGAAGCAAACAAATGCGTGACGCAACTTTTCGACGTTACCGTTTGACCGAAATGGTCGGGTTTCACGTAGCTGTGCGGAGAGAAATACCTGTGTAGGAACGGAATCGTACTCACCGGCTGAGGGGTTCGCCAATCGTGGGTTGTTGATTACAGGTGTCGAAGGGTTGGAAGCGGACGTCGTTGTGAGGGTGGCCCCGGCGGGTATCGGCGTACCTCGGGTCCCGAATGGAAAGTATGGGGAATCCGGAGGGTACGTCGCACCCTCGACTCCCCCGCCCCCCGGACCGCCGCCAGGTCCGCCACCCGAGGCTCCGAAAGGACCGCCACCGTACGTCTGGAACGAAAATCAAGAGGTATAGTTGCAACTTTTTTTCTAACAATAACCAGTTGCATGGGTAGATCGAGGCGAGAGCCATCGTATGTGCGACAAATCAAGGACACGAGGCTCGACTAGTAGAGTGCATCTACATAACCTATATCGCGTGTCTAATGGGATGAAGTCGTATGCGCCAATATACGACTTTTTACCACGCGTAAAGGTAAAAAGGCATGTCAAATTTTTTTCTCCGTATTTACGCGACATATGTTAAAATACCGTCAGAAAACTAGAAACTGCAAAACTGATCAACTAACAGTGAAAGGTCGTAAGTACTGGCGGATATGCCCTTTCATTTCTAAAACAAAAAAAAAAATGTGTTTACTAAAGGTAAAAGGTCATATCGCCATTATTTTTTTGTTTTACTCATTTTTTCGAAATACTCTAAAATGACGTGAAACGTGGAGAAAAGTGAAAATTCCGAAGTTTTTTCAAAATTTTCAAGATTCAAAAAAAATTATTAAAACGCTAATGGTAAAAGGTCATATCGCCATTATTAGTATTATTTTGTCTTATCTTGAGAATCGGAATTTTCATTTTTCTTTGCATTTCACATGATTATAGAGTATTTTGAAAAAATCAGTTGAAAAAAAAAAATAATAATGGCGAATGCGACCTTTTACCGTTAGCTTGTTAATTTTTTTGGTTAAAAAAAAAAAATTGGAATTTCATCCAAAATTCGATTTATCTATGCGTTTCAGAAGTTTTTAGATGTTTTATGAAAAAAGTATTAAAAAAAAATTGTCGATGCGCCATTTTACCTTTAGCTTGATAATTTTTTTTTGTTGAAGAATAAAAATTTTGGAATTTCATCCAAAATTCGATTTATCTATGCGTTTCAGGGGTTTTTAGAGGTTTTGTAAAAAAAAGTATTAAAAAAAAAATTGTCGATGCGCCCTTTTACTTTTAGGTTGTTAATTTTTTTGATTAAAAAATAAAAATTTTGGAATTTCGTACGGAATTCGATTTATCTATGCGTTTCAGAGGATTTAAGATGTTTTGTAAAAAATGATATAATATAAATAAAAATGGTGGATACGACCATACATCATTAGCGAACACGATTTTTTTTGTCATGAAAGGATGTAACCGCCAGTACTTACGACCTTTCACCTTTATTATTTCTTTCGGCTAATTTTCATAGATATATGCGTTTTGGACACTATAGTAGCGAATGGCAAAGGACAAAAAAAATATATGACCTTTTACCACCAAAATCAACTTTTTGGTGGATACGACCTTATACCACTAGACACGCGATATATAAGAGCGAATAGGGTAATTCCGGGAGAGATGAACCACTTAAGGGAAATGATTTTTTAACTAATTACGTATTTGATAAAAAAAAATTTCTCTTTCACGAAGTTACTGTATGAAGCCTTGGTAATAGTTAAGCACAAAAACTTAATTTTTTTTTCATCTTAATCCTGTTGAAAAACACGATTTCCGAACATACTTTTGTCGGCCATCTCACCCTAGGGGTATGGGTGAGATGCCCCGGGGGGTGTGGGTGAGATGCCCAACGCGGAAAAGATGATCTGCTCAAGTAATTGAACATTCTATAAATGGAAAATTGTTTCATTGACGCTCGAATTGACGTGCCTTGGCTTTTGCGCCACGCTTTTTGAATTCTCACACATTCAATCGTCTAATATTGTACATATACGGACTTTCTTCATTTTTTTCTATTCTGACACAGTGCTCAAGACAATCACTTGAATTGATCCTCTCTAGACCAATTCCACCGTTTGTAGACTCAGGCGAATGGGCACCTAAGCTAAAAATCCAGTGTTTTTCAATTGTTTATATATCTGGGGCATCTCTCCCGATTGGGGGTGAGATGGCCTTTTTGCAGTTACTTCCGTTCCCGTGTGTATTTTGGAGCCAATTTTGATGGTACATAAACTTCAACTATTTACAAGAATGTACCCATGCTCTTAGTCCACTTTGCACATTGATAAATAGTTGGGCATTATGCATGAATAATAGCCAAAGTTACAGCAGCTAAAAGATTTCAAGTTCTGATCAGTTAAGGCCAATTATCGTGAAAACGAATTCATTTTTTCGTGCGTTTTTGCATTCCTTTTGTTATTTTGGATACAAACAACAATTTAAAAAATCAGTGCCACTACATGACCAATAGTTTATCAAATATCGAATTTCGGCCATCTCTCCCAGTGGTTCATCTCTCCCGGAATTACCCTATGTTTCACGATCAGCCGACTGAGTGCTGCGGCGCGACGGACATGGCGGAGGAAGGATCCGTTATATCGGTTTATCGTTTAACTAAAACCGGCGATTACATTATTATTCAAACAGTACTCCGTACCTTCGAATCTATGTGTTGAGAAAAATCTACATAATTTATAGCCTATATATATTATATATTCTGAAGCATAGCCCATGCGGTGCACTACGCACACATCCCTGCCGTATTATTGTCAAACATTCACGTGTGTATATGACGCGATACTGTACGGTAGTGTATAGCTAAACTCAAGCTCAAGCTGAAGCTGAAGCTCAAGCTCAAGCTCACTCACAACATACGTAAAATCATGATATCACAGCGACGGGCGATTCGAGAAGCAATCGTTTAGGGATAGGAGTCGATCTGAAGAGTCGGAGGGAAATAGAAATCTCATTTTACACCGCACCTGCACGGAAAGTACGACTTTCGGCCCGCTGCGTGAACGGGAATTCGTACTTTCCGATGCGGGGGGCGGTGAAAAACAGCATACTACCCACGGGAGTGAAAAAGGCCATCACAAACTGCGATCTTGCCAATTGTCAATCTGACATGCAGTTTGGAATAGCCTATATGTATACTTTCCCCTCCCTAGGTGTGTAATATACTATTCTCCGCTCAGTTTTTGAAGCTTCGCGTTGCGCAGAAGAGGGCGTATGGAAGAGAAATTTTCAACTTGTTTTGTCAAGCTCATCGCTTCCTACATACAGTATACATATGGTATATACATATTCATATACTCGTAGTAACTAGTAAGTACTGGACGCGCGGAGTTGAGAATTGGCGCGGAATCAAAAGTGACCAGAACTTCTCCTCCCTCGCGTTGCTTCGCATTTCGTCATAACCGTGGCTCGCGAGGATCACCGCCGACTCTATAAATACCCGAGGTTTTTGCCAAGATGAATTTATTCAACCGCGCGGTATTACTCTACGGAAGGCCGTTGCGCGTTGCACGATCCACGATCCACGATCCACTCCCTCCCCCCGCCGAAACGCTGCGGATCGTCGGGGTACGTGCGCGGGGTGATTCTTGGGAGTTTCGTCACGGAATTCAGATAATCGGATCTTCCAATAACTTGATCACCACCACCCAACGGCGACCCGACCCTGCCAAATGAGAGGCGCTGAAGAGTTAGCCTCGTTCGTGCACTGCTGCAGCTCAAGCTTTCGGTATAACTTTTTATCTTCCGCCAATTCCTCGCTGTAATATAACTTTGCAACCGTGTTTTATACAACTCTGCGGCTGTATTCGCGAACCCACACATGCATCGAGACGTGTTCGAAGGGTCATAACTCGCATAGAGAGGAGGAGGGAGGATCCCCGAGTTGCGGGGCTGACGAAAGAGAGAGCAAAACCACGGGGAGCGCGGAAGAGCGCAAGTGATATTAAAGTCAGGACAGTGTGGGTGCAGAGATTCGCAGCCCGTAAGGTACTCGGCTTCGTAATTTTCGGATTCGTTTCAAAGTTCCGGACGACCGAACGATACCTCGAGGCGCACGGGTGAGGATGGTGGTGGTGAAAGATATCATCGATATGGTACAATGGTTTGTGATAACAGCGCTTCGCTGGGAGTTGACAGCCTAGATTCGCGTTTCTGAGAACCGCTGTGTTCCAAAATATCGGGTCGGACACAGTTTTCGGGTCATTATGCCCGCGAGGGAGAACAAGTCGGGGGTAAAGTTTTTGTCGAACAAATTGCACCTCTTATGTACCTACCAATATTGATCGCAGATTATTCGAGATCCGTGTAGCCTTGAAATATGCTGTCATGTCTATTCGGTTTACTTGCAAAGGGTTTTACCCGTCAACGAATTATGATTATAAATGAATGAATGAACGAACGAATGAATGAACGAATGGATAAATTAATAACCGGATAATAATTCTATCTATACCGGACACATCGATAATACTCGAATCTAATCGTCAGTCATCAACGATACGATATTACACGATATCCGAGAATGTCATCGATCGTATAATCTACTCTATACCTATGTGCGTATGATGTCGGGTATAGAGATTGACAAACCTAGGTGGATATCGATATCAAGCCGACGTGGATTTTTATCAACCGAGTGGTTCGATCGGAGGGAAAATAACTCCGTAATTAAAAAGATACGGCGTGAGACGTTTTATACGTATACCTATAGGTATAGAACACAACGTTCATCGCGCGAATGTAGGTGATCCCGCATTAGCCGCTGTCCTCGCACCACCTCGTCTCTCCACGTTATAATCGGTTAACCTTGATTTGATCGGTTAATCAATCGATCACCGGGAGCACTCTTACCCCGGCGAATTATACGTCCAAGTATTGGCGATTTCGGTTGTCCGAAGTGTCGGATATTATATACAATTCTCGAACCGGGCTCGAATTGTGACTCTGACAACTGTAACGTGCCGAGAGCGGACGTAGGTAGGTAGGTACAGGCAGATATTCAGACAATTAATACAAGGTGTATCATAATCGATTGACTCACCATCCCGTTGTCCATAGTGGGGCCATACGGCGACTGGAAGCCTGGTTTTTCTGTAACGAGAAGAGAAGACAAAAACGGGAATGAATTAGGATTGTTGCGAATCGAGCACCCAAGTATATAGGTATAACGATGTAAAGATATCAAGATATACAGATACGGATAATATTCCCCATATTTATAGCGTGTCTGGTCGCCTTACATTCAAACTGCGCTCGATACTCGGGTTAGATTCTCCCTCGGTTACATATTCGCCATAATTTTTTTCAGCTTCTTACGATATACCGCGGATACGTATCCTATATGGCATATGCGGCACGCACAGTATACTACCGCTGCACTCGTTCTCTTCGACGAAAGTGTATCACGTCCGTGTCCCTCCACTCGCGAAACAAAACGGTGCGTCTTCTCAATACACGCGTCGTGTTTCCAGCGTTGCGTCGCGACGCGGTGTGGATTTATCAAGAAATCTGTAGTAGGTACGCGAGATTGCCCAGGTTAATAAGTAATACGGGACGATGATCCCCGCCCAAATCTAACCGATCCGCGATGATGTATCTGCTGCTTTATCCGGCGTGAATTCTGTATTCCGCGAGGAACGTGAGACCGCGCGAGACGAAACAGTCTCGAGCGTGGTCATGTTTTATAAAGACGTATACCGTACCTATACCGAATTTATGCAACTTTTGTTCACTTTCATCGGAGTCCTCGCACGCTATTCCAATTATTTCAGTCCTCATTGCCGGGGCTGTGCAGGGTATAGTTAGTACAGTAAATTGTCATCATCGAGTGAGAATCGATCTGTTTGTGACGAAAGTTGCAAGAATCGATGGATGAAGTGAAATCGTTAAGAGCTCAGGGCAATACTGTGAGTGAATCGGCGATGCCTGCTGTTTCGAGGTAACGGACCAATCTTGCCTATTTCGCAATCATCGAATCAGAATAATTTCAACCAGCTACAATAAATAACAAGTTTGCCGATGATTAATGACCCGAGGGGGGCCAGCTAGCCGTTAGACGATCGAGCAGCGTGGGTACGGTTACAAGCGGTTACGCAGCAGAGTAGTTCTGATAACCTGGCAATCGACAAACTGCCTTACACACACCCTATTGTTGTACAATAACGTGTAAAAAACGAATGAAAATCCTGTACGCGTAACATTCAAACTAACCAAAATTGTAATAATTATACCTTCCTGCGGTATCCTCGATTTATATGTATATTCAATACGCGGGGGGAACGGAAACGGAAGCGAGAGGGAACCTCAAACTCGTGGATGCTGTGAGCATTGATTTAATATAATACGTATACACGTATATCGTGAAATATGGTAATAGAACTGTATGCCTATACGCGTACGCTTTAGGTACATGCCCCACGGGGCTGAAGATCGTACGTATAGTCATACGCTATATTGGTTATTGCCCACAGAACCACGTGGTCCTGCATTATAGGTATATATCGCAATATTTTTATCGATGAACTCTCGCCCCGCTCTCCGGGGGAAAGATCGGGGAACTGAGAACTGAGAACTGAGAGAACACGCCCGTGCTATTACCATACTTGTTACGGCGTTTTCGACAGAGCTACTTCTACGGCGGAGGTATAGGTACCTACGATGAGGCACAAACGCGGAGGATGAAAGAAAAACTTGTCTTAAAGAGTTTGATTTCCATTTCCCGAGCAGGGATTGATCTGCAGTGGTGAACAATCACGAATGAAACGCGATATCTGTCTTTGACCTCGCGATTGGGGGCAAAGTTGAGCGGGCGTGGACGGTCGAGGATTATAATCCAGCAGGGCGGTATGACAGTTCTGTTATCCGTAAGGAGTTTCCAAGTCCTGAAAATGACAACGCACTGGCCAGCCAATAGTCACGGTCCTTTGATGCATGATGTGACCGAGGTCCGACTACTTCGTCATCGTAGCGTGGGGCGGTATACGCTCGGCAAAACACGTCAGGAACATGAGTTAAACTGTAGTACATAGGCGCGTGTAGCGAGTGAGTGAGTGAGTGAGCGATAACTATAGCTATACGCGAACTTTCGTCCCACGTGGGGCTTGGGTGATGCCTGCCATAATCTACGGTCTCTCTACATCAAAAATGAGCTTGTATTGCTAGGTCCTAACCTTGGTCAATTTTCAACTATCTCAACCGTTCTCTGATCCCGCTTTTCCTCCCCCTCCTACTCCTACTCCTTCTTCTTCTTCTTCTTCTTCTTCTTCTTCTTCCTCTTCTTCTTCTTCTTTACATTACTTGCCGATTGTAAGCGTCAGTTTTCCTCTTGTTTTCTATCCAACGACGATACATCTCTGACACAGGATGTGCCAGAGGACTTCTCGGATGACGCGATACGCCTAGATGTATCGTTTAGTTGGTGTATATACACCATAATATGTATATACACCAACTAAACGATATAGGTGATTGTCTGGCGCAGGTCGTCAACCCGGTTCAAAATGGGGGCTTCGGGGACGTGGGCCCTTGATTTCCACAGGTGGTCCCCTCCGCCGAGGTATAAAATCGGGGAATCGAGTGCAGCCGAGAAGAGCGAAGCCCCGAGCAGCGCGGAGAAAACCCGATACATCTAGACCAGGGCGACGAAGTGTATCCCTCTCCTATCCCCGATTACATTATATTCGGGCGGATAGTTATTCGGCTGCTGCGGCACACGGCTCGTCGTTAGGCATACATATACCTACTCGAACACATACCGTTATACCTAGGTAGACACTGGGCGGGGGTGCGGGGTCAGAGGACAACCCCTCGGCGTCACGGGCCCACCGGATGGGACTGAACGCGACAGAACTAAAATAACCTGGGGGACGCGAAGGCCCGCAGATACTACGCACGGGTCGCCGTTTCGATCCGTTCGCATGCCCGGGATGCAGGGGCGAAGGCATTAAAGACGACTTGGAGTTTCAGAAAAGTTGAAAACTCACGTCGTCGAACACGGTAGGTGTTGTGTTGCAAGTTGTGTACGCGGGTGACTCTCCGCGTGTGGACATAATATTCATTGACCCCCGCTTGTAATTTTGAAATAATTAAATAGGATGGCGGATAGTTTTCGTTTTCTCGCCCGGTGCAGACCCAGCGTGGTGTATGTGGCCGTATCAAAGGACCGACGCGTTCCGTTGCGGGCGGTTGAGAACCCTCGACTACCTGAATTATCCCCGCCCTCGAGCAACCGGCAATTTTGTTCTCGCTCTCGCTCGTCAGGCGAACAAATTTCTTTTTCCCGGCCAGGCCCTTCAGCCGTTCTTTCGAGCTTCTTTCTTTCTCTCTTTTACGTAAATGCGGCCGCGCGTGTATGCGTGCCTTTCATTTTATTCCATTTAATCTTATTCTACCTGCGCCAATGCGTGAGGGGGGTATATAATATATCCCTTCGAGTCGCGTGGCACTGTCCCGCGCCACCACCACCACAATCATCATCGACGCAGTTGCAGGAGCCCATTATTCGGGCGCCTCCGGGCTGCATACGTTCGTCTGTCTCGTACCACATTGCCCACGCTACTCTCGTTAACATATTAGAAAAGCTGTGGAGTGCGTATTTAAACTTTAAATATATTGTACTTAGAATTATCTCTTGTCGTCTCCCCCTCCCCCTACCTCTTTCGCAGCGATCTCTCTTATCGTTACACAATTTTCAAATTTCAATAACGAATAACGAATAATCATACTTGTTCGCGTGGGCGGGTAAGAAAGCATTTGGAAGTTAATTGTCCAGAGAGATTGAGAGAGAGAGATATAGCGTACATAGATGTGTATTTTATAAAAATCCATGAGAATGTTGGTATGAAATAAAGTAGGTACTCGAGTAGGTATAAGTGAGGAAGAGAGTAATAACCAGAATGAAAAAAAACACCTGGGAGAGTTAGAGAATATGTCTGCCAAACCAGAACGCTATCATTTCATGTTGTTCCAACTAACGCTTATTGTTAGACTATAGCCGGATAATCACGACAAACTTCTAGCACAGTATAATATGAACGGCAAGTTATAGATCCGCCCACGTACATCGTACCTACTTAGGCATTCGGTGTCTTACTCGTGGTAAAAGTTAGACCCGTCTCTTTCGAGTGGGCAATAGCGCATAAGAATGACACACGAGTCCCGGACACCCCGGATAACTCGAGCTCTGTGAAAACACTTGGTCAAACTATCTCACCGTATCGTCGTATCATGTTTTACCTGGTCAGAAAGTCAAGAGAAAGAAGAAGGGCCAGGGTGGAGTCCGAGGCTGGGGCTGAGACACCCTACGCTGCCAACATGGTATCGCAGTCTGCGAGCGCCTGGAATTTCGTATAAGAAACTCGACAACATATTTCTAAGGGGGTGAGTTTGCGACGCTCGATGGTCGATCGCCGAAAGGCGAAAAGAGTGTCGCCCTGCAGTGGGTGGTGCATCGACGACGGCACGGGGACCGCGCTTGAAACAAGAGTGCGACGCTGCAGCGTTTACGCGACTTTCACTGCACGAGGCCTGTTGTAAAAGCAGCGCTTGCGCGAAAACAATTATCGCCCATTGCATTTTACCTCCTTACTCGTCGGTGGGTAGTATGGGTAGTAGGTATGGTGTGTAACAGGTAAGCGAGTGCCTACAAAGGGAACAGAACAGAACGCGGCACAGTGTTGCTGCAGCACCGAAGATACTTTCTTCGCGGTATGGGAACGCTGCATGCAGCTGCCTACCCGGACTCCGACGCCGTTCGCGAAGACTGCAGCGTACGTTGCGAGTCGAATGCTACGTAATTCTTCTCGCAAGTCAACATGACGTTGTGAACGAGCTAGGATTTCACCGCTGGCGTGCAACGCCGCTTATAGGCTCGACAAGAGCTCGTGGACGTGGTATATGAAGCGAATTTTCAATCGCGATGTTTTTTAAAACGTTTACGTTTACGTTTTATCTCGTCCTCGTGTCGAGATGTCGAAATACGTAGACGGGGCAGGAGAAAAGTTTCTCTACGGCAGAGAGGATCGCGCCGAGAGACGCGCGCGAGGCTAGCAAAGCGAGAAGGAAAGAAAAGGTTGGAGCAGAGCCTGAGGGGAGTAGAATGTGGCGTGCCACGCGACCGAACGCTCGCCTGTCGGGCAAGACCCAGCGGTGGTGAGGGTAAGGTCACTGCGGCATGCAGCAGCTGTCGTTCCCAGTCCTCCCTCCCCTCGCCTTCTCGACGAACGGGCCTCAGCCCCAGTGTGTCGGTGGAGGCTCGCGCTTAACGCTGCGGGCCCCGGCCCTCCGAGGAGAAGCGGAGAAGCGGAGAAGCGGAAGAACAGAGGCGAGGATATCGCGAGGGACTCGACAGCGCCACGCACCCGTGAGCTTACCGAGGGACCCGCAGATCAGGGGTTCTCGACTCGCGACTGAACGACATATCGCGGAGGACCAAGTCCATACTTCGTGCATCGTACCTGAATCTATCGGATACATGGCGAACCACAAATAATCGACAAATCATATGGGATTCCAGATGTCCGGTCTAATTTTCATCGATTCGCAGGTTCGGATCGCGGAACGGTCGAGGAGGCGCGTGCCGCGCGCGTGTCCGATATACCTCGTCGGGGGACTTTGTCACCTTTGAATGCCGAGATACCAGGCTCCCGGCTACCCGTTTGAGTGTGCCCGGGGCCTGTACCGGTAGACAGCCGTTGGAATGTTCAACAGGTGATCGACCAGCTAAGCAGTCCGAACGAACGGCCCTGCGACAAAATGTTTGCCCCGGTTTTCTATACCCACGGATATACACGGTACACCAGCAGCTACCACGCAATCACGAGGCGATTGAATAGCATGCCTGCCCACATACGTTATGTGGTACCCGAATAAATTGCACGCATGCGTTCAGTAATTACGTTCCACAACAATTCGTTATAATTATGATCGGGATCGGGAGAATCCCCCGCACCCGAGTATTCCGCTGCGTATCGGATTTGGTTTTTTAAATTCATCTAATAGAATAGAATCTAATCGAATCGAATCGAATCGAATTGCATATCGAATGAACTACGAATTTAAAATTGAAGCGCGTAATACGCCGGTCCGTTCGTTGAGGATACAAGTTTCGAATTTGGAAATTTAAATACTCGGGTGTTACGTTTGCGGCTGTATCCCCGCGAGTCTAACGCGTGGCTAACGTCGGTAGAGAAACTCGTACGTACGGCTCCAGCTCCAACTCCAGGGACGGCAGAGGCAGAGGCAGAGGCAGAGGCAACGGCAACGGCAACGGCAACGGCAGGTGCAGTGCGTCGCGTCAGTGTCACCCCCACTTCGTCCCGCCCCAAGTTGTACTCGATTTGAAGTTCGGGCGTGTGTGTAACACCGCTGCACTCGCAAGCAGTAGCTTCAGAATCGAGAGTACTGACGTAACTCAACTCTACCAAGAAAACTTCCCTTGCAACTCGCGCCACCGCGTACATCTATGCCTAACTTATTCGTACAGTCTAAATTATTATCTGCCTGCACGCGTTCTCTTGCTGGGCTCCTGGTGGACGATGTTTCGTGTCTTTCAATCTCAACAGGATTCGCATCACCGTGAAACGTATAAATTGATGAAAAATACGCGTGCGCGTCATAACCCACTCACCCACCCCCCCCGGGTTCGGACGCAGCGGTGAAACGCGCGGGACCGTATAGGGTTAGGGATATTTTGCCATTTTCGCCAACGCGCACCTGCACAGCCACGGTAGCCGTCGTGTCGTGCTCTCTACACGTGCTCAAATACAAAGGTCGCCGCCGTATGCATATCTCTATGTGTACACATATAATGTATGAAATATTTCGTTCATTCTCTTTTTGTTACCCATTTTGCTTCTCCCTCTTTGATATCTCTATAGATAGACACCGGACGACGATAGGGTGAAATCTTGTATTCATGATAATAACCGGGATAAAAGAACCTTCCTGGATATATCCTTGCGCTTGAAATCATGTTCCCTGACTCGAAAGCAACGATCGGAGCCGAGATCAAAGCTGGCGATATGACCACCAGCCAGCAAGTGGACACTTCTCCTCGTGCGATGAGGAAAAAAATAAATAATCAACAAATCGTTGTTATTTAGCAATCCTTGACCATTAGTAGAGTAGAGAAGACAGATAAATACTGAACAAAGTTGAAGCCACTAATTGATACCTGTAGTTAGTCAGTTGTTGAAGCGCGGGCGTAAGCAGATTAGAAACGCTTCCCCTGCTCGCTACCTTTGACTTTTATCCCGTTCGCTGAAGCCTGTCTGCAGGAAATAATTAATTTCCGAACATGAATCGTTACGCCAACATTTTTCAACCCGGTACGTAGTTTTCATAACTTTGTGGCAGTGGGATAAAACTGGCCGTGTGCGAACGGGGTAGCATTCTCGTAGAATAAGGTATCAAGGTATCGGTGTGTTCCGCCAACACCCCGCGGGATCGGGGGTGATCGATCGATAATATATCTCGGCGAACTTGACCGGTTGAGAAGACATTTCGATCGCAGATATGTACTACGGACGAACAACGACCAACCGGTATGTAAGGGCATATCGTTGGTAGGGCAACGCGACCTAAGAACAAAGTCGGGGGGTTGTCAGACACGCCAGCGTGTTTTCCTTTCGATCTGTCGAAAACGCGGAGAGAAGGAGAAGGAGGCAGAAGGAGGCATTTTCCGTCCCTGCGGCAGTTTACGATCAAGTTTTTAATGAGAATATACAACCTCCGTAGGGTCTAAAGACTTGGCGTTAAAAGCCGAACGAGTCTGGGGAGATACCGCGGAGGCAGCACCGTCTGCATTGTCAAGTGAACCAAAACACAGAACGATAGTAAACGAAAATGATGGCTCGCTCGCGGAGATTCACCCGTATATCCGACCCCTGTTTATTGAAGGTAATACGATAACAGGAGGTGTAAATATTGTAACACGGCACCCACAGATCACTCGGGCACGATGTTTCACGTCGAAAACGCGGCGGTGATACTCGACGGTGAACCTACACACGACACTCACGCTCATATATATTCACTGTTCCCTGCCGCGTCCGACGAAACGATTCACTGTTCGCACACCGACTAACGAGTCTAGGGTATTAATCTTCTTTTATTCACACTCACCAGGCTGCTTGTTCGCGATCTTATTGAAGCAGTTTTGAAAAACTTCGTAGAGATGCATCGGCTCGTCGTCGCTGGCCGCCATGTTTCCGAACATCCAATTCGTTTGTTTCGGTTGAGGGCCGCGCGCGGCGGCACCAACCGCCCGCACTCCGATCGGCAGCTCTCGCAGACTCTCGGCGCGGCTCGGCTCGGCTCGGCTCGGCTCGGCTCGGCTCCACGCTCGTCACACGCTTATTGTCAAACACGAAACGAAATTCAAATGACGCCGGACGGAGGGTCGGAGACGATGACGGACTTGCGGCGATCGACGAGACGATCGCGGTGGGTTTCATACTTTCATAATTCATATACCAGGGCCCCTATTCTGATTTTCTTATCACCTGTGACAAAGGTGATAAACGTCGTTTGGACCAATGAGAGAGAGGCTTTAGACGGAAAGTCTGCTTTATCACGCGTGATACAAAATCAGAATAAGGCCCCAGGGCAGGTTGGTACATGGCCCTCGGGCCACTTACTGTTGGTTAAAAAAATAAAAACAAAAATATACCAGGGCAGAAAAATAAACGCAGGGATTGTTGTTATCATGTGTCATTTCGTTTATTCATCGAAAGCGATTCATGCCGATTGTATGCGTCGGAGAGCAAATTTAGGTAGGTCCCGCACTATCATCTCATTCCCGAGGACCGATCGTACCCGCAACCCTTCATAACCCCGTCAACACATAAGATAAGGGTTGAATGAATCTGTGGTATCATGATATTCGGTGGTCCATTACGGATTAGGGGGAAATAACCAGTGGAAACAACTCAAGATTTGACTGAAACGTTTTTGTTTTTATTTGAAATTATTTCTTTCATTAAATTTTTTTATCTTTTCTTTATATTTATATTTTTTTCGTTGACATCATTTTTTTCATTTCACATTATTTAGTCAAATTTAACGTTTATTGATTTTTTTATTTTTACATAATTTTTATCACGAATTTACTTGTATAACAATTCGATTTTTTCTACTTTCAATCAAATCTTTTCTCATTATTTCAATTATTTCTCATTACTTGATTTATTTCCTCGGACATTTATCAATATTTCACGAGCTACTGACGCGTTATTTCCGAATTCTGCTAACAAATAATATAAACGGTATTCCTATATATTATTATATACATGTACTGATCGGGTGTTGAAATGTTAATACTAAGAAGAAGAAGAAGAAGAAGAAGAAGAAGAAGAAGAAGAAGAAGAAGAAGAATTGAGCCGAATAGATAATGTTAATGTAGCAAAGAGCTTGTCCCTAGATACGTTATAGACGTGATAACGACCTATTAATCAACTTTTGTTGCAGCTTCACGGCGTTCGCTAGCCAAAAATGGAACCACGACTAAGTACATGTACGGTTGAACGGCGTGGAGCATGAAGACGCAGAGATAAAATGGAAGGACCCGATCGGTGGGGATGGCTGCTTGAGCGAGCTGCATGGCTATGATGAGACTGCAAATCAGGGCACCTTTGATAGCGTAGCTCGACGAATGTGCAGAGTACGTGAGTCTGAATCAAAGAAATTCGTTATAATGTGGTTTTGGAAATTGGAAGGTACATTGTTTCAATGTAGCTGTCTTACCTGGCGGTAACGGGTGCGATCGATGCTAATCCAAAAGCAGCGCCGGTAACTCGAACCAAAGAAAACAGGGGAGTTGTATTAACGTGAATCCACTCGGGGGTCGCGCACCATTTAAACGCCAATTTGACACTCCATTGAGGGTCAATACCTGAAAAAGTGCGAGAGGGTTGGAAAACAGCCACAACGGACGAATAAACTTTTTCCAAAGTAAAGCAGGTGAATACCAAGGCCTTTCTGAAGCCAGTAAAATCCGAATGAAATCATTGCCATCCCTAAGGCGGCCAGGAGTAGTTTTGGCCTCCGGGAACAGCGCCACCAAGTAGACGTTCCGGCATCGCATAGAAACAGTCGAGCTACGAGTAGGCCTGTAAGAGGGATTGTTCGATCAGTTCCTGTGGACGGTTTCAATTAACGATGTATCGGTCGTACAATCTTGGACAAATCTGACGTAGAATCGAAAGTATCGAATATTCGGGTTAGTTTGGATCGATCGGACGTACCACCCATTTTTTCGTCAATCCTTTCGTCGATTCGCGGTCTGAAAATTGTACGTTTGTTTCGAAATATTTTACCTCCGAACAGGCCAAGGACACATTGGTGGGGAAAATGTGTCGCGACGTAGAGGCGAGATGCGGAAACCAGGGTCAGTACGAAAGCGAACAAGATCCAAAGCAGCAACTTGATTCTCCGTTTGGTTTTCTCACTGTAGGGAGATCATAATTCGTGTCAGAACATGGGACGATAATTCAAATCCTTATTTCTTTCCTACCAGCTATCTGTCGCCAACCTGTAGCAATTTATTTACCTTATCCTGTGATTCTTGGATATCGATTCGTTTGTGAAATGTATAATTGCAAACAGTACAGCTGCCGATCCCATAACATGACCTGGCAAACGTATAAGCGTGGATGTAGATTTGGTATTTAAATTTAAATTTGCCAACGACCGGAGCGGCTGAGTATTCCGCACCTAACTCTACTCACCGGATGGGGACCCCGGGCCAGTTTCACACGTTAATCGAGTTTGCCTGAGAACCGCTACCGGATCTTTTACACGCAACTCTCTCTCTTTCACCCACCTAGATACAGATATTTTGTAAAATAATTATAACATTTGTGTTCCGTGGCGTGTACGTTATCGGTTATCTTTGATGGAAAAAGGAGGGTAAAATTGATTGCGCGAGACACTTCGAGGTCGATATCGTCTTACCAGTAAGGCCTGTGCTCCATAAGTGACCATTTCAACAGCGTGTTGGACCACTCGGTTATGAAACTGACCACCAGAATATTGGAAGACAGCTTTGGGCTGACAATGACGAAGAATGGGACTAAAATTGAAAATGCATAATTTGGATCCGCTGCCTTGGTTACCGTAAAAAAGAACTTGTCACTCTCCGGGAACCTGGGAAGACAAAAAAATGTATTACTTACATAATCGGCGATGTAAATGGTCGGTAATGTTCTCATTTGACAAAGAAGGGCATATTTTCTGGAGATGTCAAGTGTCATCTGACAAAATGCGCGGATTAGCAGGGTAAATAATTACGCACTCACGTATTTTGTACGCCGGCAACGGCCGTAACTCCGATTTCGTACAAAGCTTCGATCGGCTGCATTTTGGGATAGTAAATATGTGCGATGGTGAATAACTGCGGGAATGTAATACGTCGAGGGGGATCGACACACCTGGACACACCGTAGTCCGATACATGCGATAACCTCACATCAGACCACAACCAGATATCCTCAGGCGAAATCCGCGATCGGTCGACAATCTGATTTCGCGGATATAAAGAATAATTTTTCGAGTCCCACGACAACCCTGTGTTATCTCACGACAACCGTCCTCGCGAGGGACTTGCTTCACGTAGATTTGAATCTGCCATTGCAGACGATCCTGCAGACGACAAATCTACCGTGCGGTCAGTAGGGTCGGTAGCCTCCATATTGGATCGCGGGGTGGGGACAGGGCATCGCGCTATCCGCTATCGCAGTGCATCATGGGAACGGGGGCTCCGGGGAGCGCGTAAATTCAAACAATTTTTACCGCACGTACATCGATTCTTTTTCCGGTCAGATTTCCACTGAATTATCTACGAAATGTCATAGAATTGGTGTGCGGTCTGCGGAATAAGAATAAGAAGAATGCCGTACGCGTTCTTCGCATAGTACGGGTAACTTGGACAGATTTGCCGGATATTGCCGAAATTTTGGAGCAAGTGCGTGTCCATTGTGTCCCGTGGACGCGGCGTTCCGAACAACTGCAGAAATAAACCCCGGTTACCCCCACGAGCCCGGAGTAGCTCCTGAAGCGAACGCGGCTCCGTGCAAAGCTGCGTAATTGTCGCACAGGGTACTGCGGCGGCCCGAAATGTCAATGCCGCAATGATATTCCGTTGAAAATGAAAGAACCGTTCCTCCACCGAACTTATACATATGTATGTTCGGAAAACGCAATGGGATCGAACATATTATGTAACGTTCCATTGATTCGTCGATCCCAAAGAATCCCCGCTATTTTCAACTGCCGCTCTTCGGTAGGAATTCCAACGGAATTCGACAGTTCCACGCGTTTTCGGTAAGTATACTATAGTGGCCGCGGGAGTTTCGTGCAGCCGGTGTAGCGCAGCGTTATCGCAGTTTGGACAATTCGGACAACTCCGTGGATCCAAACCAGCCGGATACCGATTGCTGTCCGCGAATTCCATCCCGCACGGGGTCAGAGCCGGAATCAGCTGAAACAACATTTCCTGATTACGTCGGCATGGAAATGAATATTAAATGTATGTTTATCATCGTGCCAGTAGATATTATTCACCTGAAAAACCCGGCTACCCGAGGCCCGGATAGCTCAGTCGGTAGAGCATCAGACTTTTAATCTGAGGGTCCAGGGTTCAAGTCCCTGTTCGGGCGGTTATCTTTTTTCTATTTTCATTTTTTTTTTCCTCCTCAAAAATTCCTCTCCGCCTGGATCCCTCTGTGTAACAGTTACGAGAAAGAGATGAATAGTAGCGCGTTTTAACTCACAATCTTCGCGTCCATGATTAGCGTTCATCGTCAGTTGACCGTCGATGCAGGTATAAGGATAGGGTTACCGCACCCTGCTCTATTTATATGATGCCGGTTCGTCGAAAGACACGCCCTGCACGATGATTTTTCCGTTCACAAATCGGCAAGGACCGTGCACTGATATATGTACATACAATCGGTGGGACCGTGTGCAGCGTTGTTCCGTCCGCCACGGCATCCTTTATTACACTCTGCCCCCGTCAATTGTTCCGTCACCAAGGTATTCTCACAATTGTTCCGAATTTGTCTCATTGTCAAACCTACTCCAATTAGTCAATCAAGCCTTGGAACACCTATTCGAATCATTTACTGACACTCGATACATTCAAATATAACGTACACTGTTGTATACCAGTGTCGGTGTTCAATTAATGGGGGATCAACATTTTTCTCCCATAGTCATTATCGCTTGGTGACGTTGCAAGAATATGCGACACGCCTTCTAGCGTTTTCAGAGCCCAAAGAAAAATCTCAACACGTATTTCTCGTAAGTCTACCTATCGATTATTTAGACACAGGTCACCTCGGGGCTCGGAGATCGGAGAGCGATATCTTCGGGCTCCGTGCAGACCTCCAGCAGCTAGAGGAAGGACTTGATGGGATAAAGATACACGATAGGGTCAATGGGAGACCGGATGCGAAATGCGATCATATAGGAACGTCTACGATACACTTTATTCTTGAATAAATATTAAATAATTCATTTTCTTTAAAAGTCACAAACACTGCGGCAACGGCTGAAAAAATCTATAATTCTACGGTCAAAACGATGGATGTGAGTTTGGGGAAGGGGGGCAATTTTATCCCAAGTACACGTTATCCTTCCGATTGTACATTATAATTAGGCGTGCGCGATACAGGTATGCATCGTGCTTCGAATTTATTTACAACCGATGCACGCATAACCTGCATACGCTACACGCGTCGTTTCTTACAACGTACCCTGCGAGACAGTAGGTGTATTGTCGTTATTATAACAGTGGAGATACAATGGCACAATCGATTATTGCGGCAACTATTATAGTTACGCGCGAGATTCTACCCTCGACTATAACTCCTTACAAGTCTTCGTAGGGGCTGCCGCATCGGACGTTGTAGAATTGATCGCAGACCTGAAATTGCTGATTGAAGAGCGTCCCGTTACCGCACAGGAAGCTGGATATGAGGTGCTCGCCTTGGCAGAGGTGATAAGCCTGAAATGAAATGGTAACGATGACAATGATAATTGCGACGAGGGTGACTCATCCCTTGAACATTTCGAGCATAGGTAAACATACGTAATGTCACCAGGCCTAGCTTGGGGTGCTCAATCTCCATAATTAATAAGCTTTGCCAGAATCCACCAGGCTCATACGTCATTTCATGCCATGCCGGTAGCCAAGCGGGAGCAGGCCTTCCGCCGTAATTATAATATGATCGGGCAGCAGATACGTCGGATTCTACAACTTTGCTTCCGACGCGACAGTTCAATAACTTGACACACCTACACTTATATTTCTATACTTCCGAAAAACATCGCGCGAACGCACACGGACGTTCGGCATGTTTCCCGAGATGTTTCCTATCGTCGCGGTCGTGCGTCAGGACCTTTTTTCTCCACCGATAGATGAAAAATGAATCGTTGAGATGAAAATATCGGTGGGGAAAGTGAAACCGGTGCTAGTTCGAATCGTCCGAAAAACTTGTGCCCAGGACTCACTAACCTGGCACTGAGCGGCTACGTCGACCCACAATTGATCCGGCAGGCCGCGACACGTGAATCCGGTATGGGGGACCTGGCGATAAGTCGGGTACAGCGGTGGGTCATGGGGCACATGGAGGTCGTGGTAGGCATCGTATGGCGTGCCGTCAGCGTTCGAGTAATGACCGGCGTAGACCGCAACCAGGCACGCTGAAATCACAATACATTGCGTGCAGTCGTATTAACGGTCGAAATTTTAAAGACGGGCTCGTACCCGGTTCCTCGTTAACTTTATCGGATTGTTTCGGTAATTGCAGTTGGTAAGTGGCAGTCTCGTATACGTTCGCCTAAAGCACTCAAACTTTTCCAAGTACCTATAGACTAATGTGAAATAATTGTGCAATAATTGGCCCATTTGCGGTGAGGAAATAAAGAGCAACCGTTTACGAAAGTACCTATAGGTATAGCCTTAGGAGCCTTTGTTGACCTTGCCTCGGAAGATAGTAGATGGATGAAATACGGAAGATATGCCTATATATGTGCACTGTGCAGCAGTAGGTAGACCAAAATGGGAAAATTAAACTGACAATGAGCAATGAATTGAGCAAATTCATATGCCTCACTTGGTCCAAACGACCGTTTTCGTGGTTTGCTATTAATCAGTCCGTTATACATTTGCATAGAATTCTCATCCGTTCATCTCATTTGAAGGACTTTCGGCTCTTTCAACTCTACATGAGCCCTCGCGGCCGCGTGGGCGAGTTAATACGCTCATCGTCAGCGTATATGCGAAATCGGTACGGACCCGTGCTTCGCCTTCCTCGTAGTTGGTCTGTCGAGTCGAGTAGCTACATTCTGCTCCTCCTCGCTCTACACTTGACGAAAACTTGTTACACAGCCTGCACTTTTGAGTTCAACAACTGGCATTGAAATACACTTTGTTTGGCTCTCGAAATTGCGCGCAGGCTCGAAGCTAGGCGCGTGGCAGGCGGGTGCGAGCGGCTTGGTTGCACGTCGGGGAGAAATTTCACATCCAGATATTAATCAAGTTAACGCCCGGAGGCCAAGCGCACGGTCCATTCGGTGCCCAATCACGCAACAAGGTGACAAGACGCACGGCGAACGAACGAGTTCGTTACATAAATTGAAAACACAGCGGCCGCGGTGCTTCGCAAAGAACATCTTTCGTACAGATGGCTCGTCATATATAAGACAATCAGACGACCCAAGGCAAACGTGAATAACGACCGTGGTCAAGTCCGAGACGTGATCCCACATAGGTAGGTACGGTACGGACGAACGAACAAGAATGAAAGAAAAAATGAGATAAAAAAAAATGATATCAAGGAAAGTCGGGACCATTACTCACCAGCGACGAAAACGAAGATTGTTTGCATCTTGAAGCAAAGTTCGGTGAATAAAAAAAGGAAGAAATTTGACCAAGAGTGAGACTCCTGCAGCAGCGACGAGAACACTTGACAGCGTCGTTGGCTGCAACGTTGTACGTTAGATTACTTTCTTGTGTATATTCTTTCATATATTTTATCATCGAGACATTAGAATTGCTTCTGATGTTGGGACCTCCGGGTGGTCGTTTGCATCCGATGGATCGGGTATATGACCAAAGCCGGAGACAGGGCTCTCAGGTCGAATAGTGAAACTACGAATATGGGTCCGAGAAAAAATGGTGGTCCTTTCGAATCGGTCGGCGGAGGCGAACTGGCTCTAAAATGATGGGCTGGATACTCATAAGGACAACCTTAACTGCCCACTACAAACAAGTGAATGTTTTTTTAAATCTCTGCAGAGAGGTTGCCTCTGTGTGTGCCAAAGTACCTACCAGTACGGACAGCAGCCAAAACCGCCCAATTTATTTCACACATCATTTTGACTAATTATCCATAGACACGATATATCGGAGAAGAAAAAAACAGTTGTTAGACCAGCGTACCCAACGCTTATTCTATGTCAATGAAATATCTTCTTTCGTACCCATCTCGATTGCCAGTGAAAGACGTTTTCATCCCGCAGGCTTGAGCATCCTTTCAAAATCTAAAATGATCTCCTCACGGAGTAGGTACTTGTGTATTAATAGACGAGCGATATGCCGATAGGAATGTAGAAGAAGAAACCGATTACATCACTCTGCTGGTGTGAAAATCCGTAATGGGCATAAAAATTGAGAGTCGATTATTTTTTTTACGGGATTAGCAGCGACCTGATCACCTGAACCGAGTCACTAAGTTCGTACAAACGTACAAATCTATCTATCCTCGCACGCTGCAGCCGGTGCAATCGCCGAAAGCACATCGAGATGTAGGGGAGACCGGGGCTAGTTGTCACAGTGCAAGTGTCCATATCTCCACCGCTAGATAACAGATCGAATCGCGCTATAGATCGAAGTTGTAGTTCGATGTTTGAAACAATTTCATGTCGGTAAATTGAATATCGCATCACATGCGGCCTCGCAGTGATCGATAAACTGAAATTGGACCTGATAAGTAATTATTTTCCATCTTCTGTGTCCATCTTCATGTTTTTTTCTCATTTTCTAGGCTGGCATGAGAAATTTCGCTATATGATATTCGGAGGGGTTATTCTTAACGCTTTTATTTAATGTACCTACATACATATTGTTGATACTTGAATGGCGGGTCAGCAAGATATGCAAATTTTTAAACAAAATAGTCGGTTGGGGCAGGTTGTCACGTGTAAAAACTCACCCCATTTTGACTTCAGCATTGTTTTTTTTTTTTTTTAGTTGAGTTCAACTTTCTCAGGATTTTCGGAGTCTGGGTGGAATTTCGCATGGTTTGTGGGGTTTTTCGGAGTCCAGGATTTCCGGGAGACAATACAATGAAACCCGTTTTCGCCACTTAAAATACTTGAGACAACTTACCCCGGGGTCTGTGAAAATTTACCCCCACTCTGCAAATTTTTTTGAAAACTCGAAAATCCCATATCAGACTTGTTTTGGAACAACCATACATTTTCTCTAGGTGCGCAAAAGATGCGTCTACACTACCCCATTTCAAGATTTGAAAAAAAGTTATTCGAAAAAATTCTAAGAATCAGAGAGTAAAAAGTTTGACAACTAGCCCCGGTCTCCCCTACCTTATACCTATACACACATACCCACGCCTCTGTGAATTATCTTTGAAAAATGGCAGCGGCGCCACGGCGGAATGCGGTTGCAAAATCTCGAAGGAGACCGAAGAAAGCGAAAAAAAGGAAGAGAAAAAAAATGGTCTCAAAGTAGATCTGGTTTTCGGCGGCGCTAATTTAAAAACGTATCGATTCGGAGCGAGCCGAAAGTTGCCCGATACCTTTTTACGTGGGTACCCATACCTCTGCGGGATTTGTACGTAGGTACGCGGGAGAAGCAGGTTCTTGCGTTAAACTTTCATTCGGCAATCTGCGAGCGTGCATTTTCTCCCAACACATGATATTCAATCTCGCAATATTATTGCGATACGGTATAAGGGACACAAATGCCCGGAACCGAAACTATAACAGTGCCCGTGGCATCTCGCGTAAAGATATTATCTATTATCCCCTCTATTCGTACAGAGTCCGGCGGCAGGCGTGTAATGATATATGCATATATGTATACTACCTATAGTGTACTTCTGATTGGAATCCGCAGTCTGTAGATGTCGCGTCAACAGTTTCTCGCACATTATCTTCTTTCACTTTTTTTGACAGAAACTCGAGAACTAACCACCGCTTGTTCGACAGCAATCGTCCGTTTACGGAATCGACGCGGTACAGGTAACGATGATCATTGGGTATGCATAGGGGCGAAGTAACCGTTGAAAGGATATTCCATCTTTTGTACAACCAGTACGGTTCATAGGACACGGGCCACCAGCCACAAGCGACCCAAGCAATGGCAAGTTGTCTATTACAAGGTCAATCAGCTGGCGACAAGCATTAAAACGTGACAACTTGGTGCAGGTACATACATACATACATATACCACGTCGAACGTATATACCTACATATGTCCAGTACGTGTAGCACGCGTATCAAATATAGGTATCGCTCGCTAGGGCATGACTCGTATGCCTTTGCTGACTCCTTAATCCGTATTTAATTGTAAGTAGCTTTATAGCCTTACCTATGCGCACGCTTGGTATAACAGCACTCTGATAGCTTATGGAGCTTGATTGTGAGTCACGGATTTGGAAATGTCACTTTGCCTGTCTGTCTCTCCGACTGACTTGTCTGTCGAAATGTCTTAAATGACTCCAATGACAGGCTTTGTCACCGCCCGATGTTTGTATATTAATTGTATATTAATAGTATATTACACACCTAGGGAGGGGAAGTAGGCTCTTCCAAACTGCATGTGAAATTGACAACCGAGTCGAAGGCGAGGGTGGCAAGGACGCAGCTTGGGATGGCCTTTTTCACTCCCGTGGGTAGTATACTATGTTTCACCAGACTACCATAAGATGACCGTAATTCGCCCCTGAAACGCGGGTCGAAAGTCGTCAATTTTGGACCAGAGGGAAGAAAAGTCGGTGGCGGGCAAAAAAGTAGATTGCCGGGCAAAAAAGTAAATTAAAACTTGTGCTTTTTTTGTATTTTCGACCTCATCCATACAATGTTGGGACTTTTTGGTGTCGTAGGTCGTGAAATGAAACTTCTCATTAACGTTTCAGCCCATGGAGAGGGCCCTCCTCAGAAAATAATAACTATACATTTAAATCAGAGACGGATGTCCATTTGGGAGCGCGGTCGTGTATAAGAGGAAAATACACGACCGCGCTCCCAAATGGACATCCGTCTCTGATTTAAATGTATAGTTATTATTTTCTGAGGAGGGCCCTCTCCATGGGCTGAAACGTTAATGAGAAGTTTCATTTCACGACCTACGACACCAAAAAGTCCCAACAAAAAAGTAAATACCCGGGCAAAAAAGTGGACTTTTCTGCCCAACAATTTACATTTCTGCCCGGTTAATCACTTCTCTTCCTTCTGGTAAAAAATTGACTACCTAGTTTCAACTCGCGTTACAGCGACGGAATGAGGTCATTTGATCGAAGTCGGGTGAAAAATAGCATATGCCACACGGGAGGAACGCAATTTTCACCTCGTGTTCGTGCTGCCCTCGCTGCACTCGCTTTGCTCGTGCCTCGGGCAGCAAACCCCGCAATCGGCGAAAATCGCGCTCTTTCCTCCCTTGTAGCATAATATACTATTTCACCACCCCCTGCATCGGAAAGTACGAATTCCCGTTTACGCAACCGGCCGAAAGTCGTACTTTCCGTGCAGGAGTGGTGAAAAGGTAGTTATATTATATTCACGCTGGTCGCCGATCCCAATCCCGATCCCGATCAGGCACAAAGACCCGCCGAGGATTCGTCGTCCTCGCGGTACCGGAAGTTACATCTGCAGAAAACTGTTCGCGACGAAAACTGGCACGCTACAACGTACGCCGCGTCGTATAGCGTAGAGTGTACATACCTACTATAACATTATGTCCAAACGTGCGATACGTGTATCGAGATACAGGGATTACGTCGATTATTTTCTGTTTCGAAATTGCAATGACTAGCACTGGGAATTCAGAGTTGAAAGTCAGAGAGGTATCCCATCGGCTGATGTAAGTAAATGGCCACTTTGTTTCGGCAGGTCCGGGTCCGCGATCGTGATCACGACCAGTTGCTGGACGTCGGATTGGCAATTTCAAGGCAAACGGTTCACCGCCACGTTATATTATACCTATATACGTTGTCAATGTTATTTATCTCAATGCCTGACGATGACGTCACCTCGAAATGGCGACTAATCAGCTCTGCGAATAAGAACTTTGCCCGCTTTGCGTCAACTCCGTGCAGGTAGGTATTATACGCACCGTGCGGCGTATGTGGGTATGTCGATACATAGGTAGGTATCGGTATCTATAACGTATCTAATGCCACTGAAGAACAAGCGTCACCCTACTGAAAAAGATATTGTAAAATATTACACGAAAAATTACATAATGAATTACATAAAGTTATGATTGGATTCATGATATGAATTATCATGTAAATTGAGAATGTTGTAGATTATTATGTACTTTATCACATGATTTTTATTCTGACCATTGTTGTACAAATACACATAATTTATTATCTAATTTATATTGTGATGTTTTACATGATCAGATTTTACGATAGAAAAGAAAAAAAGTAAAATTTAGACCGGGGGATTTATGAGTTCCAACTTCTCCGAAGAAACTGGAAATCAATCACATTTATATCAAAGCTTATGAAGCTGAAACCTCGCTATACTACTGTGAAGTACCGTAGCTCAGACGGTAGCGTCACTGCTTGCGAATTCAAAGGACGGCGGTTCGATCCCGACTCAGGGATCCGTTTTTTTTTCTTTTTCGATCATAAAATCTGACCATGACGTAAAACATCCTACGATAAATTAGGTAATAAATTATGTGTATTTGTACAAAATGATGTTTAGAACAAAAATCTTATGATAAAGTACATAATAATTCGTATCGTGAATCCAATCATAACTTTATAAAATTTATCATGTAATTTATTATGTACTTTTTCATGTAATATTTTACAGGATCTTTTTCAGTAGGGCATTCACGATTCACCTTTTCGGGTGAGAAAAACTCAGGGCCCGCCCGTTCTGTGGTTCCGCGAGCGAGTGAACGGCGTTCATATTTATCACAGACCATCACCGACACAAAACCGATATCAGATATCAATCGTCCTTACGACATAAAGGAGCGAATATACAGAGGTATTGCCCGGGTATTGTACCCACTCTGCAGGGATTCCGTCGGCCTGCAGCTGGATAGGTCATGGACTCTGTGAGAGGAAGGAAAGTCGCGGGCTCATAATTAATTGTTACCGTTCTTGCGTTATTTCTCTATTATCCTTGAGGCGCACGTAATAAACGCACCGTGTAGGTATAATGGTACGGAGGATGTTTGATATTAATAATAAGGAGGGAATGACGAAGATTGTACCGCAGCCACGCGGTGTTATGGCGTCGAAAAATTAGACAGATCTTACATTAGATTCGTTGACCTACATCGTCACAACAAACATTCACTTCGAAACTGGACCACTTATACTCATTGTCAGTTGGGCCGTTAATGCCGCGATCCGAGATCCGCGATATATAATACACCTATATGTATCTGCGGAACATACCTACATTGTCAAATGGAGCATACGGCCGCGACGAGTGATCGTTTGAGGCACCGTAACATCGCGATAACTGCCTTATGGCGCCTTATATACGTACAGGATAACGCGTGGATCGTAGAGGATTATCGCGGCTCGCATAGGAGATCGGAAACAATAATTGGTCGCAGCCGTCTCTGTGTATTTGTGTGACCCCTATTATAGCTGGTATACCTATAGCCGACAAGGCCGATGTAAAAGTACATTTTTTTTGTGTTGTGGCGCCCACTGCTCGATTTTATGTAACCTTAAAGAATTCCGAGGCCGGATTACGGATTGATTTTCGACGCAAGAATCGGGTATGGATACAAGTTTGACGCCCCCGGCTAGGTCGTACAAAAATATTCCAATCCTCGCGGGGATCGCCTGCGACACTTTATCGGCATATTATTATACCCAATTGATTTGCAGCGTCGACGTCCTGTCATCCGCGATATTTTCAACTCGAAGAAACCGCGGATCACTATCGGGTACACTTACCTTATACAATCACATCCTGCAAATGCGCAAATGGCGCTTCGGCCAACACCTCGGTGAAATGCTGAGAGGAATTACCTGCATAATTGTCAAGTGTCGCTATTTTCTTTTCTTTTCTTTCCTTTTCTTCTCCTTTCTTTTTACATATATTGTTACGCAATCGAATCTGCCTTGACGTCAGCCGGCCTCGATAAAGTCTCAGGATTTTTTTTTTTTTTTTGATTTTTTTTATATATAATCGTTTTTTCGAACTGGCCCCGTGTGTTTTTCATAAACTCGAACTTTTGAAAGTATATCGAAAGATTAGATTATAGTGAGAACATGCACACAAAGTGGTATCGACCTACTGGAACTTGATGCATATACCTATATTATCCTTACCTTGTCTACCTAACCTTATCTATAGATATACATGGGGCATTCCACGTCAAACTGACCCCCCATGAGCGTGACCCTCTGTGATTTCGATGCGCAATGGATTTTTTGGTTCGTTTTGGTCAAAAATGATGCCTCTAATTTTTTTTAATTTTTCCGAAATTTTGTAAGATCGTATGATGACCTCAAATATCATCATCAAGATGGACATTTTTAAAATAGCTGATTTTTTTCTGTAAAATCAGGGACTCGAAAACACATCGTTTGGTCATAGTCCGATAATGGGATGAAAATGCTAACATTTTTTTTTTTCATTTTTTGATTTTGCACAAAAATAACAAAAAATTCTAATCATGGTTTTTTGTAGTCAAAAATAAAACAAAAAGAAACTTTGTCTTGGTGAAATTTGATTTTCTTGTTGGTTCAAGAGTAAAACGCAAAAAACGATCGTTGATTGCGTTTTTATTTTTCGAATCAAGCATCGTTTTTGGCGTTTTACTCTTGAACCAACAAGAAAATCAAATTTCACCAAGACAAAGTTTCCTTTTCTTTTATTGTGTACTACAAAAAACCATGATTATAATTTTTTTTATATTTTTGTGCAAAATCAAAAATTGAAAAAAAAAAATGTTACCATTTTCATCCCATGATCGGACTATGACCAAACGATGTGTTTTCGAGTCCCTGATTTTACAGAAAAAAATCAGCGATTTTAAAAATGTCCATCTTGATGATGATATTTGAGGTGACTATACGACCTTACAAAATTTCGGAAAAATTTAAAAAAATTAGAGGCATCATTTTTGACCAAAACGAACCAAAAAATCCATTGGGCATCGAAATCCCAGAGGGTCACGCTCATGAGGGGTCGGTTTGACGTGGAATGCCCCACATATATATATATATATCATAGTAAAACGGAGCGGAGATAAGTTTCACCTGGCGAAATGCACGTAAAGATTAAATCTATAGATGAATAATTCAGGAACAGTTACGCGCCCGCGTAGGTATATGCATATAGATGCAGGGGGGAGGGGTGGGCAAAACGGGCCCCCTATACATATGAGGCTTTCCAGTTTTTTGAAAGCAAGTGAAATCCTCAGGGGGTCGATACACATCTTTGCCGATGACACTATTCAACGGATATCCAAATGCCAGATACATTTCGGTGGCGTCTCCATCCTGCATATCTGTCCCGCAATGAATGAAAATACTATGGTGGAATAGACGTATGCGTACAACTGCAATAGTTGAAAGAAAAAAAAAATCAACGAATCCTTACGGTGAATGTGATTGGAAAGAAATGACAGGTCGAAAGAGAACTGGTTTAATTTACTAACAGTTTTCCTTCGGTTTTGTTTTTTAAGCGATAGTCGTCAATCGTACTGTAGTTCGCAGCTGAAAAACCGCAATTCATACGAAGGAATTAGCAATGAATTTTCTCAGTGGGGAGCTTTATTCCGCAGTATCCTCGTCTTATATAATTATAATCATAATCAAAATCATAATAATAATGATGATGATGATGATAATAATAATAATAATAATAATAATAATAATAATAATAATAATATTTAATCACAATATCGACGTAGGTATAACACAGGTACATCGCCACTGTTCTGATTCTGAAAGAACATGAATCACACCCAGTGATGCACGTACGAGTGTAGGTATAGGTAAATTCTTGCACATAGCATACATATACATAGGTTATATGACCAAGTGATAATATCGCATGTTTTCCACCCTTCGTCAGCCAAAAGTGGAACGACTCGATTCAAACGACTCTGCAGCGTCGGTCATAATTTTAGAGGATAAACATTTTCTCTTCGACATTATATTGGTGGCTTTTGCCAAGTTGAACCAAGATGTCGAGGCCATACCGGGCTGGTCCACTGCGAATGCTCCACTTCCTCAAGCTCAATGTTGCCGGAACCCAGGTCCTTGCTCTCGGGCGCGCTTCTTTTGTCTCTAGGTTCAAATCACCGGATCCTCCTAGGGTGGTCCCGAACGGTATCTCGCTTTCTCACTCCGATACGGTGCGTGATCTCGGTCTTCTCATCGATAGCAGGCTGTCTTGGTCCCAGGAAATAAGTTCCGTCTCAAACCGCGTTCGTCTTACTCTGCGACAGCTCTCCGCATCGCGATCGCGCTCATTGCTCTCTAGACCGCTGCGCAAGAAACTCGTAGTGTCGCTTATTGTCCTCATATTTGACCATTGCAGTGTGGTCTTTAATGACGTCTCCGAAGTGGAAAATTTGCTGTTGCAGCGCCTCCTCAATTCTTGCGTGCGCTTTGTTGGTGGCGTTGCTCGCAGTGAGCATATCACTCCGCCGGGAACTTGGTTGGCTCTCTGCTCGGGATCGGAGACTCTACCTTCTTGGCTCGCTGTTTTTTAATGTTGTTCGAACCGCCACACCGCTGTAGCTTCGGGCACTTTTCGTGAATCGGTTTGTCCTTCCACGCTATAAATCTGCTGCGTACGAACGATCCTTTTCGATTGCTGGGCTTCGTTTCTGGGACTCGCTACCCCTATCTCTGCGAGAAGCCCGTTCTCTTGCAACCTTTGAGCTAGGGCTGCGCAGGCATCTTTTTGAATCTGAGTTTGCACGTCGGGAGAGATCTTGAACAATGGCTTCTTTTTATTTTTATTTCTATTTTCTTTTCTTTGTATCCTTTATCTTTGATTCTTAATTTTAATCTTTAATTTTACTTTTATCTTCATTTCATTTCTGTCCTCCAGATATTTTTCTGTTCCTCTGCCTGGCTTATTATTATTATTATTATTATTATTATTATTATTATTATTATTATTATTATTATTATTATTATTATTATTATTATTACTATTCATTTTATTTTTATTTTCTTGTGTGTTTTTACCTGTACTTATTTGTAATTCGTTTTTTTTGCATGCTTTATTATTTTGTATGCAATCTTGTCCAGCATTGCTGTGGACACAATCGAAATAAATGAATAAATAAACATTTATATACGTCCATATCGATGAAAAAGTTCCGCCGCCAAAAGACTCATTCCGACAATAAGGGACGGACTGCTCCAACTCGTTGTATCACCCGCCGAATGTGCATCGATGTCATTCGACTGACGGTTATCCTCGTGATTCGGCGGAGCCCGGGCTAAAGCTGTATTTATCGATCGCATCAGAGGATAATCGAGTCCCATCAAAGGATCCAGTAACGCTTCGTGAACCTCGGCGCAGTCAGCCAAAAAGTCGTCAGTGTCGATGCTCCAGACCATCACTCCGGCGAGATGTTCTTCGTTCACGAAATTGGCCTATCGGACGGTAGAAATAAAGATACAGGGAGTCACAGTTGGCCAAATATATACAAATATATACGAATCCGTACGCACCTTAATCATCATAGTCCTGGGATCGTCGTAGGTGATCACTCTGTCTTCTCTGACTGCCCACGCGGTGGAACTCGCGTCGTCCCATCCTCTCCTCCACGGATGCGTCAAGTTCGCGAGTTCACGGCAGATCTGGAGTCAACGAAGTAACGTTAATCGACATTCATTGCCTAGTTTTGTGACGCAACACCATGGATAATACGCCATAACCCTGTCTCCCCAGAGCGGAGAAACGGTTGAAACCTCGCAATCGGTGGATCGCTCACCTCGTTGTAGCCCATGAAACCGTTCTCGTTAGTGAACGGTCCGCTGAAACCTGTTGCGAGGGCCTCGGCACCGAGGGGGCTCGAGGTCCGGGATCCGGAAGTACCGGTGAGTATAAATGTACGTCCGTACATAGGAAGACCCAGGACTAGTTTACTCGCCGGAGCCCCTTGTTCCAACAAGTAGCGGACCGAGTCTTCCTGAAAGCAACAAGGAACCGAGTTCGAGTTGGACTTGCGAATCGGGGAATCAGGGAGTTGACCGATGCGGGGGATAAGATTCAGGAACGGGGGTGAGCATCGAGAATGGTAACTCACGGCTGTCAAAGAGTCGGCAGCGTGGCGAAGAGGCGCGTTAGGGAGAACGCGCTGGTTCCAAGCGCCGTGGTAATCGTAGGCCATCACGTGAATGTAGTCCAAGTACGTCGATAGCTTCGGAATATCGTAAGCTACCTTCATCGTCTCGATTCCGGCACCCAACGCTGCAGTTAGCAGCAGTCCTTTACTCTTGAAGGCGCTGCTCAGATCCTACCGAGGATAACGATCAACGTCCGGTCATTTTTTCGACATTTTCGTAATCAACTGCAAAAAAAGAATGAAGGCAACATTCTCACCTTCGCGAGGGCGACCAAGTTTTCTTTGTCGTAAGGTGCTCCCCCTCGTTGCGCTGGGAATTCCCAATCGAGATCAAGACCGTCGAAATTGTATTTCCTATATATAGAAATCAATCACCAAGTAGGTACCGACGCGTTATTAATGTTTTATTCGTCGTTCGTCGTTCGTCGTTCGTCGTGCGGATATCTATATACGCGTATCTCGGTATACAAGTTTTATGTTACATATATATCGATGCATTTGCGGATGTGGATTATATTATATTGCATTGCACTCACGTTACGCCCCGACTGTTATCGGATCGTTACCCTACACATGCCTATTATACTACCAGTAACATCGGATTGTCATTATCTTGTACATGCCTTATGAATGCTACGGCACTGTTGACAAAAGTTCGCCGTCTCTCCGGCGATGCAGCCAGGGCCGAGAAGTTCTTACTGCCTTCGTTCCATCCGCCAATAGCCAGTGTCACCTTGAGGCCGGGATGTCGGTTTCGGAGGTCCGTGGCTTTTTTGTAGCCAGCCTTGCCTGATAATGATTCGCGTCAAAATTACGGATATTTTGTATTTGTATGGGCAGCTGGAGAGTGCAACGTGTTCTGATTCTTCTTACCACCGCCGTCCTCCAGGTCTGCCCATGGGTCGAGGCTCCGAATCGACCAACTGGTTGCATTCAATCCGGCGAACGCGTAGACCAGATGAGTGCAATGCTCGACGCGAAGCTCATTGAAACTGAACGTACCCTTTCCCAGTCTGTAGGTTGCCCAAGAAGAATAGTAGCAAACCACTACCTTGTCATGCCGCGGCGTGACCGCTCCTGTGAATGTTGTTGATAAATGTAGTTGACAGCTGCATCAAACCAATGCTTTGACCATTATACCGGAATGAAGCTTTTACTACATAGTGCTGCGGCCGAGAGCCGCCAAGTGGACTGGAAAAACTTTTTTTACGCCCTTTACGCAAAAATTACTATTTTACGCCCGCAAAACGAGGCGTTATTTCGAATTTTAAGCACACATGTGTCGAAAATTACATTTACAAGAAAAAGATAACCGTGTAGTCCTTCATACCAATACGGCCGCCGCCTTGTTCGCGAGCAGCATTCGTCGAAAACGCGCATAACTTGAGTTTAAGATTAGCTATAGGAGGAAGATCTACGAATCAAAATGCAGCCCGAAGGTGGACGAAGATATTAATTACCAACAATAATAAGATAACAAGCCGGAGAAATGGTTTTTCAACGTTCTACAATAATTCACAAGGTCAGGTCAAAATTAACTATCAAATATCGGACCCGGAGATAAGAGTTGCCGGGCGACATTAGTCAAATGCTCGTGATTAGAGTTTTTAATACTTCCGAGTGTGATGTTTGCCGTTAAGCGGACACGTGAAACGATAATTATGACTTGAATCTGAATACAGAACGATGATGTAGCGCGTATAAGCATCTAATTTTGCTCATATAGACTTCTGAACGGAAGCGCAACTTATAGTCTCGCAGCTCGTTTTTGAGTAATTACGTATCTAGTCGGGAATTTTCGCTATTTTCGATTCAAAGATGTTCCATTCGATAGCCAGAGATCCGAGAATGGATACCAGTCCAGGCATGCATGAGATCTTTGTGCACAAGGTGGAGGAATGTAAGTAGGTAATAAACCTGCACCAACGGGCTAATCTTATGGCCTTCATAGGTATGAATCCTACCAAATAACTTTCTTCCACCTTTTTTTATCATTCTCTCATTCGTGGATTTGAGTTCCGACTAGAACCTCTGTCTACCAATTCCCTGACCTTATCCCAAGCCGCGATAGCCGCAGAAATTATCTTACAATAATATTCAGCATACGGAACGGCTCCCGTACGGCCGCTGTTCGGCTGGACTTGCTGCATGACGCAGAGTAGAAAGCCAGGTTCCTAATTACCACTGCCGACTACGGGAAGGGGCTGAAAACACTGCATGTCAAATGATCCGAGATCATAAAATAGCTTGGATTCGCCTGTCGGTGTATCTACATACCCGTAGGCAGCTGATGTTAACAAGTAACGCGCAAACGGTATAGGAGCTCGTGTCGTATTCTCACCCTGCGGAAATACGAGAATCGGCAACGGTACCGCGGACATATTATCGCCTATCTCAATATCGCTCAGAACAAAGAGACCGCGAAGATGAGCGGAGGTAAATGAATTGGGCGCGGGCTACAAATGTCACCCGGTCAAAGACCCCACGTAATGTTGAAACGTCAGAGAATACCTGATTTTTTTACGTTTGAAAATAATCTGGGAAGCTTACGGAGTCGTGTATCGCGAGCGGTTTACCATAATCTCGACTTAATTCACCAAGATCCGTTTCAACACGTTTAGCCGGTACGATATCACGGATAAAACAATATTACTCCACGCGGTTGCAGAATTAGCGAGAAATCGGCGATGATGAATTTAATATCGGAGAGTTGAAATGGTGCGAAGTCACACCCAAGTTAACAGATGTCAAGGTAGTTTAACTTGCCTTCCAAATCGCTGACTCCGAAGACGAGGATATAAGCACCGAGAATAAGCAAAATGGCTCCTAAGCCATAACCGGAGCGGTTCGCCATTGTTGTCATCCGTTGGACGCTGTTCACTGCACTCTGCTGCCGACTTTCTCTCGAGGAGAGAGAAAAATGCTTAACGAAGGAACGACGATAGTGGACGGAGACAGAGCTCCGCAGACTGGAAGGGGCCTCTCGATCGAACCGGTATAGGTACGGTACCCAGGCGAGAAACGAGCATAACCGTAGTTTTCCATTCGATAACGGAATGCCCTGGGCCACCTCCGAGCCAACTCATTGTCAATTCCATCGGATGCGGATTATTCTCCAATTTTTTCAAAATCATATTCCGGTTCGATATTTCTCATTTTCTATCTTCTGGTCGCTCTTATCGGTGTACCAGTTCGAACAACGACAATGGAGTCGAGCGATTACCCTGAGGATTTTAGTTGCCTCCGAAATACATGTATATCCAATGTCACGATTTCACCAATTTTCAACTTTCAACGGAGTACGCAGAAATTCGGATTTCAATTCCCTGAAGAGCAAATAGCTCACTTATTCAATTTGTCTGTAACTTGAACCTGTGGGCTGTTCTGCATCCTAAAATACTATGAACCTTTTACCAATCGATGTTGTACCGGAAATTTCGATGTCAGATTTTTTCTACGATGTTTTCTGCAAGACAGCGCGCCAAGAATCAACAGGTGCCGTGTATTCGGTTGCCTACAACAGGGCGCCAGTGTATCCACTGTCTTCATCAAACTGTCAAGTTTATTCGATAGAAAGTAGTGTCGATAGTAGGGAATAAATATCGTGTGGCGCAGGATCAGAGGTTGGTAACAAATACATGTACGTAGCACTGTACAGGGTGTAAATGTTGACTTTGCGCATACTTCTAGGGCGTGTGGGGACTACCTGGGCAAGCATATCGAGGCAAGACACTCATGGTCGGAAAGTCATCATAATGGCTCTGAACTGCTCTAATGCTGAGTCTACAATGGGGCATCGGTACGTCGACATTCGACGCTACGCATATGCTCTGAGTTTCTGCATCTGTAAGCTTCTGCTGGGTGACGTCGGATTGTAGCGTCGAATGTCGACGCACCGATGCCCCATTGTAAACTCGCTGTGGAGGATTTGGTATCGTGTACCGGTTCGCTGCATAATGAATAAGATGTGATTACTTCCGCCTCTTCGTTTTACAGGGTGGCCACAAATTTCTGGAAACCAAATTCCATGACCTTTCCAGGTTTTCCAGGACCTGAAACGCAGGGTTTCCATGACATTTTCTCCGCTCAGGGGGTCACATACACCTTCAAATTTCGAAACATGTAAAAAGCCCGAATATAATTTTTCATGACTTTAAATGATTTCCACTCAATTTTAGGAACAAACTCTTTCTTCCGTCTATTGTGCAAGAAGTAAACTCTACGGGTGGTCAGATTTTAGATTTTCTGGTCTCGAACGAAAATTGACGTTGAAAAAACAATCTTTGGTTTTCTAGAAAATAATGGATCAAACTTTTGTATTAATTAATTGATAAAGGGATTTTTGTCAACAGTTTGAATTTAAAAAATCTGAAATCGGATTACCTACACTTGATTAATACATTCTATTCTTGGCACATCAGACCGAAAAGATATCTGTTCGTAAAAATGTGTGCAAGCCATTTTCATGCTCGCAAAATGATATTCAGCAGTTTCGACTTTTTAGTTATTCCAAAGTGTATGGGTTCCCAGTTATTTAATTCCAATTCGTCAAGATTATCCATGAATTTCATTCGAATTGAAACAAAAAGTTGACTTTTCAATATTGAAATAATCTTTCCATGACCAACATTGAAATTCCATGACAATTCCAGGTTTTCCAAGACCCTTTTGAAATTCCATGACATTTCCAGGTTTTCCAGGTCTGTGGCCACCCTGTTTTATTCAGCCGTAGGCAAGGTTACAGAATTCTTGTGTTAACTCATGAAAACGATAAGCTTTGCAAAGAAATAAAAAACAAACCAATTTTCTGTACCACGGTCGAAAGCGATCACCTCTGATTCATTACAATACAAACAACATCGAATTCTTCTAAGCCCTCCAGAAGAGTTCGGAAGGGGGGAGAAAAAAAAACAGAAAACATCATCAGTTGCACATTTCTTGATCTGCATTTATCTCACATCAAGTACCATGAAATTGTTATAGGATTGAATTAGATTTACTGATCCAGTTTCGTAACCTTTGAACGGTGAAAAATAACACTTGATCACAAATATAACGTTCAAACCTATAATAAACTCTGAGAATTCTGTAATAAGTTAAATTGGCCAAGTTACAAAGTTCTTTCGCAAAGCAAAAGCATCTCGCCGTGGTGTCGAGGAAAAAAAAATTCGATAATTTTGAAGCTATCAACAGGTACTTTGACCAGAAGAGGGTATAAATTACCTCGAAGGAAAGATTCCAACTACTCATATTTATAACAGTCGGAATGTATAAAAAAAAATTGACTTCTCCGGCAATTTTCAATTTTGTTCTCTAGTGGCGGAATATTTGCTAATCACAATCACAGTTCATCTTTGTCCGCAAACTCGTCTTCCTCTGTGAATTCAGTGTCGTCCGGGAGCATGTCCGAGCAATAGCGGGCAGCTTCTGTGCAGACCTTGACATCGACATCCTTGGCTCCTTTGCTGAATAGGCGAACTATGTCGTCTTCGAATTCATCGACTATTCCTTCGCACTAGAAATAGAAGAAAGAAGTCTCTTATTCGTAGTGCAACATTCAGATAATTCGTGAATATGATCACACAAAACGACTCGACCCACGTAGAATTTGAGACTCTTGTTCAAATCGCCGTCCTGGACGATATCCACTTTACTGAAATCTGGATTCATTCCACCCTCGGGTGACATAAGTCTCAGTAGGGTTAGCTGACCGGTGGATTTGTACGTAGCTCTTACATAGTCGTCAAGTTTTGTACAGATGTTGTCCAACATATCGGAGATATGTACCTCAGATTGGGCAAGAGGGATCTGAAACAACAACGACAGCAGCTTGATATCGGTATTGCAAAAAAATTAAATCCGAATCAAAGATTGCTCCGTAGCAGGGAAGTCTGTACCACGAGCATGCTCGGTGTATGATAGAAGTTTCGCCGATTTCAGCCAGATATCTTATTCAGCTTTTGATATCGATGGATAGGATATCTTCAAATATCTTATCAAAGACACAATAGGTACTGGCTGAAGTTTCGAGGCCGAGCTGATTGACCGCATAACCGACCGCGTGTAGTTACTGTGATAAATTCACGAATATGTAGGCAAGCAAATAATAATTCTTATGCACTCTCACGTACAGATTTCTGTTTGACGTTCCCGTCGACATCCAGTCTGTAATTACCAACATCTATGGAAATTGCTGGATCGATTTTAGCCAACTCTGCTTCCACTTCCTCTATGGTCGTTCTGCAAACTTTATTAGAGAAAACGGAAATTAATTAACACAGCCAACATTGGATATTCATTAAGAATGGTATAAATTAAGGCGTATGCATGGCGGCGCCACATCAAAACGAAACATCGGAATAAATAATTTTTTTCGAATTTGTTGGTTAGCTCTTGAAAAATCGCCATGAAAATTGAGTGTTCGTTGAAGCAATTGAATAGAGAATATATAGTAAATGGACGAACATGAAATAGTTTTCAAGACTCACCCAAACATTTCAGCTGCTTGCTATCAATATTCTGGCTATCCACAAAAGATCCGAGACTTCCGAGACACAGGACGAATATTATTGTTAGACGCATCGTCTGTAACAATAACACAGATAAATAAAAATAAATAAAACAGATTTTTCTCTGCGACCTGCGAGTGCATTTTAACAGGCGAATTTGACGCAAAACTATTCCTTACCACTTAAGTTTGGTGAACTTGCCGAGAGTCGACAGGATGGACTGCAGCTAATCCGAGAAACAACAGTGTTTTAAACCAGTGAACATCGTCAGGCGTCCGCGACACGTGTAATCTCACCGCCCGTTACACCGCGGCTACACGCTCTCTTTTCTGATTGGCTGAGTGGCCATCCTCGGCTCGAATCCACCGTCCAATTGGAGATATTGACACTCGCTCGCGAATTATGATGACCTATTGTTCTTTTGTTTTTTTCATCGGATTAACATGTATTTGGGTATCAATGAGCGAGACCGGAGGAGCATTACAACACCATGAACCATAAGTACACCGATATATTCTCCAAGAGAACGAAAAAAAAGTTCCAGGTAGCTGCGAAGCGTAAAAGTCCGGAAACTTGGAACATTCGGGTCCAAACCGGACGAGACGACGAGATTCGATAAATATTTATTTCGATGGTGGGTGAAATAATTGTCACAGTTATGATGTTGTAATGTCACAATTTGAATGCGGAAGTATTCACAATGGAACACGATCGCTCGTTCAGCACGTTCTTATTCAGACGAGGACTTGACAACATCGTAGAGATTTGGTCCGTCTCCGTCTCCGACCTCGTCTCGTATTGTTTCGCGAATCGCGAGACTTTTGGCGTATGAAACCACTGATGAAGCGGATTGGCGAAGCGTAAGCAAACGCGTGTCATCGTCAACCTGCTAGACGATCATTTGAGTGGCCCGCGACGGGGGCTCGTTAAGAGTAACGTAATAGTTACGTAAGTCCGGAAAGTGATCATTGTCGCATAAAACCCTTGTGACAAACGGAATGAGGTTATGCCAGCCGGCACTCGGTATAGCTCGGCAGTGGTCGGCCGCGGGGCTCGTAAACGGCGCGCAAAGCGCGTCAAGGCAATCCGGCATTCGGATTGGAGCTCAGGAGCTCAGCATGCGCCATTGGTCTTCGGCGGCAGGAGGGTGTAACTACGGGAACCGAGGGAAAACAGTTGCCAAGTACGGACGAGTCCATTCGCGGGCATGGGCCCGGTTGGGGGAGCAGTCGGTGACAGCACAGAGTCGATTCGCGAATTGATTGCGACACGGTCGGGCATCCGCAAGATATTTTGTCCGAGGGAATAATCTTCGAGATGTGATATTCGTTCGATCCAAGTCCAACCTCCGCGAGTGACACAAAATAATAATCGAGTGTTGTTTCGTCGACAATCCCGGCACCCCTCCGAGCTCGTTTGAGTTCGGCCGTACTCGCGGCTGACCCGACAGTCTTCAATCGGTCACCTGCATGAGCGGACCAGTTTACCCGTAAGATGTGTCAAGATTTATCACACAAGAACAATAATCGCAGTTTTATTGGGAAATATTTCAAAGTGCGTTCGTCGAGGGTCAGTGAAGTTTTGGCCGGTCAGATCGAAATTAAAGTGAAATTCAAGCGACTGTCAGGTAAGATTCGGACAACTGATTGAGGCAACTTGAGATAAAAGGCAAGTGTCGAGAGGGAATCTGGGGAGTCTGTGAATCGGGCCGAGGAAAAGTGAAAAAGATTAACCCACGAATTCGCGAATTCGATTCCTCATGCTCGGACTAGCCTCCCGCCTGTAGCCCGTGCTACCGCGGTGACAGAAATATTGTTTGGGGGCCGGGCGGAGTGACATAATGTCCTGTGTTGCGTTACTACGTCATATAGCGAAATGTAATGTAATGTATTCGTCGATTGCGAGTCCGGACTCTCTCGAACGTATTTATTCGAACCTTCGTTCATCGCGGCAAATATTATTATCGGAAACGTTCGTCTTGGTAGTCAGGCCAAGCTGACCTGTCTGAACCTGTCTGTCTGTCTAGTTTGTATAAAAATCGGAATTTCGAAATCGGAGCCATAGCCTTAACGGAGTTTGAGGCCTGAGCGAATCGTAAGCCGAGTGAGCGTGCAGCAGCGGGAACGCTTGGCATCGTCGCAGCGACACCCGCGTTATGAAGAAGAAAACACTCGGAGCCGCTGGAGTCTCGTTCGAAATAACCACTATTCTTTCATTATTCTCAAATCTAACAACGTTTTACATTTGCACAATTCTCGACTACACCGTGCTACACCGTCTTACACCGGCGCGGGCGTATAACAACACTCTACGTGTAAACTGTGCGCTAGTTGTAATCGAGTGGGACGGTATAACTACAAGTGGAAAACGGTATAACAAACACCAGGCGCGTGATCGAAATATCGTGATCCAATTCGGCCTCTCTCGTATCGTCGTCCGCGTTTTCCTAAAACTTTTCAATACAAATTGTCAGCTCGATCATTTCATCGAAGGGCCAATGGCAAGAACGCTTGCGGGTGAGTGCGATTTGACAGGTGAGTCGCAAGACTTGATTGTCAAAAATGAAAGTCGGCACGCAGATCCGGATACACGTTCTGATCAGCCTGACGTTTACATTCGATTAGAACTGCAAGTGATAATTTGACGACGTTGGATTCGTGATTCGAAAATTTTACTTCACCCAGCACCTAACGTCATCCGGATACCAGGCGACAGCCTGCTGCTCGTCAAATATTGTCCGTTCGTTTTTCGTGTCATTTTTCAATCGGGGCTCTTGTAAATTTAGGCCCTCCCGACACATAGATTTCCTGAAAACGAGGTGTAGCAGTTTGTTGCGGCCGAGATCAGCTGTGGTGGTGCCCGTGTAACAGAAGCGGTGTGCAGACCGGCTTGTTCTCGGCTCGTCCCCGCGCGCCCTGCCGACTCGCGGGATGCGCGAATGTCAGAGAAGCGACTAGCTAGCCACGCAGAAACCGAACGCACGCTTGAAATATCGATTCTGCTGCATACGGCCATCGCGTCATGGCTTCGTGCTTCGTACCAGCCCCGTTCGCCGTCACGGCATCACGTTTGCGCGAAGATTACTACCGACGCGCGTATTCTTGTCCCTTCATCCGAATATCTTGCAGCTTCTCCCGAATATCTCGCCACGAGCGATGGTTGTTTGAATTTTGGAAAACTGGCGCGTATACCGGGTATTCCCCCTGCCGCGACGTTCAAACACGTATTCGTGTGTATTAAGTGTATTAAGTGTAGTAGGTACCGCGAATTTGTTTCCCAGTTTTCGAACATGGCGCGCCGCCGTTCATACATACTTCCAGGCGACGACGTACGCGCGCACTTGTCGTGCATGGGTCGTTTTACGTGACAATAAATTTGTTTTGTTCTTCATTCGATTTCTCTTCTTTCTCTTCGATACAAAAAGTCCGTATAATTCTACCAAACAGAACGCACCTGGTTAGAAATGATACCGCATATATAGGTATTGTTCAAACACACATACCACGCGCGCATACACATTTCGTAAATTGTTGATTTTTATTTCAAACTGCAACTCAACGCGAGTCGATGAATATTTGATGTGAAGATCTTGTTACTAAAGCTTTCATGTCATCTCTTTTAGATTCCAGTAATTCTACTACCATTATTTGTATTTTGAATCGTCAATAAACCCTAAGTATTTCCAACTTTGATCAGGTATAAGATTACTCTTTTCGTCACTTATGACAGAGCATAAATTCTCTAGGAGAGTTTTAGTTGCTTTTGAATTATTCAAGCAGGATAAATAAGAGCCTCAACTACCGCGCCGCACGATTATTGACTCAAATTTCTCGGTATAACGTATACACTTGCACTATTGCCGAAGAAAGTTACGCACGTTTTAACGGAGCCAGCCATCGGCTCCAACGCCGCCTATCAGCTTTGTACCCACGATATTATACGAAGCGAAGTTTGGTTCCGAGTGAATAGTATAGTATACATATGTATAATACGCGTACGCATGATTCAAACGATTGTTTCATCCAAAATCTACCGACTCCGGTGTAAAGCAATGCGGAACGAGTGAGTGTAGAAAGACGCCAGGCGCGATGGGGGTGGGAGGGACTGATTTTTCTCGTGTTCGTGGTCTCACCGCGTTGTGCTTATTTCGCCTGAACTGTGGCAGGACCATACCTATGTCGTGCATTATCAAATCATGCGTACAAGTTACGCTCAGTCTGTGTCCAAGCGGTCCAACCAGATGGATCGAGTGACTTTCAAAGCGCGGGATCGGCGTTTCTGTCTATCCTTTATTGTCTCGGGGATTAATTTTATCGCCAGCGCGCGATCGGCGAGATATCATCCACTCGTCGTTGATTGACCATCTACATATATCATCTATAAAGGAACAATTTAGAAAAAGCGTTCATCAACGCGGCTCCAACCCGGAAGCCAAGACTCATCCAGAATCTACCCGCGGAAGCCTCAAAGACCTTAATTTAGAAAAAGTTTTTAGATTTCGAAAATGTTTTCATCGATTCTCATGTTCATGTCACCACGTAGTGGTGGGCTACCGTTCTGTCAATTGCTCAATCGAATCGCATATTATAACCAAGTATATGCATTTATTTCGTTGTTCCCGTGGATCGGATTCGGCACACACCCGTGTGCATGTGTATGTGCAACGCGCGGTTGGCCAACAATGAAGGGCAAATGTCCTGCCGGTGTAATAACATTGCGCGCCTCTTTGTTCGGTCAATATTAAGTCAAAATCAACTCAACTCTCAACTCTCGGCTCTCGACTTGCAGCGAGGAGGCAGCGAAGTACGGAACGCATCTCGTACAGTGGAGCCGGAGACGTTATTCGACGCAGCTAAAGTTAGTGACAAATCTCATCGGGGGGTAAAACGCGTCGCGTCGTCGAGCTTGGCGCGTGTAGACTGATTCACTCTTATGTACAATCCGCCAATCCGCTGGCTCCTTTCAACTCCGTCCAATACGGTGCGATCCCTCACATCCCAGCCAGTGTTGTATCATCTACACCTGCGCACCAGCGGATGAACGTGAAACCGATTTTTTCCCGCTCAAGGATTTTATCCCTATCGTTCGTGTTTCATTGTATGCGATTGTGTTAAATTGGTCGAATCAAATCACCGTTCAATTCCTCATCCCCGAATGTATTAATGTATGATTAGACGTGTGAAACAATATTTCTACAATGTGGACGACGGACGGAGTTGAGCACGGCCCTGCAGGTTGCGATAGTCGTCGAGGGGGCAGAGAGTGAGAGATGGGTGTGGTGGGGGATATTTCGCTCGCAACGAGCAACGAGCGGCGACCAACTACATACATACCTCTCGCGTTCTTTCCTCGGGAGTGCGCGGCAACGCTGTAATTTTCTGATTATCGGTGGGCGGCCTGTGCGCGGTCGAAGCCAAAGCCATGGCCGAGGCTGAAACTTCACCGCGGCTGTACGCGGCTGCGTTGTCAAATTTTCTCGTCAGCGGCCAAAATAAGACCGGCTTCGGGGCTACCTTTTTATTCATCTGGTACCACGCTTCCGAGGAGAGGAGAAATAACTAGCGGCTTATCGCACACACCTCGTATATATTTATATTTTCATATGTACGTACGGTATAAGTAGTAGAATCAACGCGGACTTCTCCACCCGTAAAACACCGAACAGGACGGAACGGGTCTGGTGATGATAGTGACGGCACGAAATGTACGTGAAAATCGAAAGGGCGTGCTTGGGGTGTGGCGGCGGCGGCGGCGGCGGCGTCGGCGGCGTCGGCGGCGTCGGCGGTGGCGGCTAGGTGCCAAGACAGGTTGACTCGTTCAGACGGGGGACAGCAGCCAGCCAGTAACAACGACCCGAAGCGTCATCTTCGTGCTGCCGTGTTGGTTCTGGTTCTGATGTCGGTGTCGGTGCCGGTGCTTCCAAGTCTCTCCGTCGCCACTCGTTCGTGTTCGATTGTAGCCCGTGCGGCCGTGGGCCATATGGAGTCCCAGCGGAAGGTTGTAATCAAATCGTAAGATATGATATGAGCCAGCTTCTCTTTCTTACCCCACTTTCAGCGATCGTCTTCATATTCCATCTACTTACAATTAGAAATGGATGTTCTTTTCCAATTGAGTTTTTATTTTCATTCCCCTACCGGCGAAACTTGCTGACAACTTGACCAGGTACTGGTAGAATTGCAGGTATAGAATGGCAATTATACCGTCACCGTTGTAAACTTTAGCAACGCGGCTATCGTGCACGGACGATCGAACGATAAACCGCAATCATGTTCCTCAGGGCGATGTACGAACTTACGCATGCCGTTTCAATCGATACCCGTGCAACTACCGACGTCGGTACGAGTGATCGAAAAACACGACCACAGGTGTAGAATTGACAACAACCGACTGTGTACTATGTGTACGGTTGTGGTTCTATTTGCTCGACTTCTGCTCGTATCGGTAAAGAAGGAGAAGTATAAGCAACGTTGATAGCTATAGTAGCTGATATTAACCTTGATCTCTAGCTGCTGCTGCTGGATTTTATTCGTGCCAGATATGCAGCCATATTGGAATTTGTTCCGACGTGTGACCCGGTACCAATGAAACTACACGATCATTGGTCGTCGTCCTAATTTCCAAAATTCATGTTATCTGACTTGCTCGTGGTAATATGCCAAGTGTCGGCAAGCAGCTTACTTTTCCCCGGATTTATTTCGTGTTTGCTACTCACCACGTAAGAATTACTGAATGCAAAGCACGTGAGGGATTAAAGGAGTATTCGGATAAACCCGATCGCCTTATCACCCGTTTTGCTGCACCGTGTACAGGCAACAATGTAGACTGTAGCGCGCAAGGTGTTGATGAGGTACGCGGTATACGTTGATAGATGGCTTTCGAAAATTCGGACGGACATTCGATTCGTGGTTCGATACTTGAAACTCGTTTCGCCGCGTACGTCCGTAAACGAGAGGGGATGGCGGTTCGATTCGTTTCATTACGCGAATGCGTCTAAGCTGAGCGTAGAGTCTCCGTAAGAGGCATAAGGGCATAGGTGATGTGCTATGTGTAGTTGGATATTACGATGCGCCTGCGCTTGGTGCTCGGTTGGTTGCTTGCGTCGAATACGAGCATGACGACAAAACCACGGCGATGCCGCCAGCCGAGTTTTCTCCTCCTGCTATCCCGGGTCTCGTGTCTCTCGGCCAATGGGCGTCGAGGGTTTTTGAAGCGGGCCAATGGTACGCGTCGACTCATACTTTGCGAGTTGAAAGAAATCGCGACCAAATGTCGAATCTACTCACAATTCGGGGTCTCAGATTTAATAGACGAACAATTTTCTTACGTTTTATTGTAATTTCGTCGTTATTTTACCAGTTTTTCGTACAAATGATTCCCAGAGGGAAACGGCGTAGAGAGTGTTGCGCAGTTTCCGTGACCCAGATAACCGGGGGGAGTTAGCTCGCTGCCGGGAACAGCTGTTGGCCGCATAAAGATGGCCGACGCTCCGGTATTTTGTAGTATGCGCGCGCTGCTTGGCGGACTCTGTCGCCACTAGTTTCAGGGGCGTGTCTTCCGGTCGAAAAAAAAGGCACCCTCGTTGGCACCCTGCAAAAATTAGTCGAGTGCGTGGTGGCGAGATACATTCGGTACATTCGGAACCGAATGTATCTCTTCGTCGAGTTGGACGGCTCGCCCGAAGATCTCCTACTCCCTCCCGATTCTATGTATCCCCGACTCTCCTCACTTCAATCGCCTATCGGATCCCGCACCTCACAATTAGCTAATCACCGGGGAATAATGAAAGATCGTCCAACGTGTTAATCTTCCGTTGAACATTTCGCGTCTTCCTAAACAGGTGATATTGATATCGCGAAATCAGTGTGAAATCGTAACGTTATCGCGTCTTCTCGCTAGCAAAGAAGAAGAACGCTATTTTCCTCTTCCCGTCCGCGGCAGGGGGGCGACAAGAAGAAGCCCCCCGAATGCCGCGGCGCATGTTGCGTCCCTGACGAATCCTCCTCGCCGCCCCGCTCCCCCCTCTCCGCTTGCCGCGCACTACCCGTCGGTTCCTTGTTTGCCATACAAAATCCAATAGTTCGTCGAGTACCCTGTAGCGGTGACGATGTCTGTAATGAATTTTATTCCCCATCAGTGTACCGAGGTATTTATAAAATTGACAAACCGAGGATAGGGATAGGAAAAATGTATTTTCGCGAGTGAAATGAACGTGGGGAGGTGAAAGTTTTTTATATAAATTCTGTTGTTCGTGTTATTTCCCGTATGTTGTAAGCTGTGATCATCGTATGTTGGTGCATCGCATCGTTGTAAAATCGACCTTTCATCAATTAGTTTTCGTTGCTGGACATAATCGGACCGACGATGGTTACCTCGATGGATGTTCGGTGCGGAACTTGATAATATCGTGTTTTGGCCGAGGAATACCGAAAAGAAAAAAAAGTTTACTTCCTTTTCTCGTGGAAACGTATAAGTACGCGGGAGCCGGCCTGTGGGAGAGGCTTTGCTGTTTGCTTTGCTGCGACGCGCGAAAACGTGAAATGTGTAACGTATTTCTCATTAATATTGCGTAACAATAGTACAGGGTTACTTACCGTTTCGTTGTTTAACAGTTGATAGGCGTTTTAAACCCAACCACCGGACTACATGCTACGTGAGTAGTAGCTGGGCGAGCGAGCTGGAGGGGAGAGGGCGAGGGAGAGAGAAAGAGCGAGAAAAAGCGAGAAAAAGAGAGACGGGGCGAAAGAGTAGCGTAGATTCCTCAATTTCCTACTTATTTCTCAACTTGGAACAAACGAGTTCACATCCAGATGATTGAAATTTGTCCGATCCTTCTTAAATTTAATACTATTCCCGTGATCGATCGCTACCGATATTTGCCTCGATCGAAAATCGTGTTCTACGAGGTGAGCCCTGAAGGAAAATGACGCCGTCACGTTTTCAGTCATGAAACGATCAGCAGCTTCTAACCTCGGAGCAAAATGTCCAACGGTTTGAACGTAGCGAAACGTTGCATGAAAGGTTGGAAATGAGTGTATCTAGAGACGAATGCCTGAATCAGACGCCCAAAGATAGTTTTGCTCGAAAAATGAAAAACGAAAGAAGAACAAAACGAGAAAATGGAACGTGAATGTAATGTGGGAGAAAATTAAAGAGAAAAAAAAAAACCTGTCGAGTAATCGTAAATGAGGATGATTGAAAAGAAACGGCGTAAATAGCGTTGAAGAAGAAATTCGTGGTGATCCGAGCAAAGGGGGTTATGCAGTATATTCCGTAACCCGTCGTTGGATCCGGCCCCTGGAGATCGCCAGGCACGCCATGGCAACCAGCATATGACTCCGCTTGGACTACACGCCCGCGTTTTCACCGAGTCGCGATCTATTTTTAACTTTTTGAGCTTTGAAGCGCTCTCGAAGGGCAGTAATACTCATACCAGCCATCCCGTAGATATTTTGCATTGTTTTTCTCTCTCCACTATCAAATCTGCGTGCTTTTCTGCTTTCACTTCCTCCCTCCTCCCCCATCTACACGAAATCATTTTACACCGAAAGGTTTCGACTAGCAGATTTTTTGCCACATTACAACGTCACGCCTAACCTCAAAGCGACGTCGAAATTTTTTGTTTTGGGCCCGTTATCGTCTGCTAGACTATGACGTCACACGGTATAGTTACGCGGTATACGTATGCATATCGCAGGCGTGGGTTTCCGTCTCTCGTTGCCGTATGCACTCGGAAAGTACGAAGACGACTCCTGAAAACCGGTATGGGAAGCTCGCGCTCTCACCCCCAACCGTGCAGGCAGCCATAACACCTGGTTCAGTCGCGGACAATAACATGCTTTCACATAAATCTCGGAATATCTTTTCGAAGAAGAAGCGTCTTCTCTTTCATTAGCGGTTTTTCGTTTCTGGCGTCATTTCTTTTTTTTTTTTTTTTTTCACTTCTAAATCGTTCCGATGCTCGTATATCCCATATTCATAATGTTTTCTCACATCTGTTGCAGCATTTCCAATGTGATTTGAGATGAAACGTGCTCGTGGGGTGGAAGAGGTAGCATCGGCAGCAGCAGCAGCAGCAGCAGCTTCGAAACATTTGTCAGCAGGTGGAGGAGGAGGTGTCGTCGTTAGTGGGGGTGGTATAGGGGTCGTCAGTAGCCTAGAGTACCGTCCTAGCGGCGGTTTGACCGTCGGTATCGGGCCTGGTCAGCCGACGAGACCGATAACTTCGAAGGAGATGCCAGGGAGCGTGCAGTTTGGTGCCGTCCAGGCGCAACAACAGTATACAGGAGCCATAGTGATGCCTACCGCTGCTCCTTCTGCCGTCAAGGTACGAAACCTTGCGATGGGGCATTTTGAAATTGAATCGGCCTTTTTACAAAATAAGACAAAAGTGATCTATTTCACACGGAGCATATCAAGACTTCGAGACAAGATAAAAATGTATTTCAAATGCACATTTAAAAATTCGACGATGTCGCACTTGAGCTCGTTTTGTTATCAACTAGTTATTCTTATCGGTTGTCATTATTTTTTTAGTACAGAAGCACACTTTGGTTGTGTTACAACAGTTGTCATTATTTCAGGGAATGTTTGATAGCCTCGGTACATGGGGCAGTAATTATTTTATCGGATGAGACACATTAACCTGCTCTCGCGCTATAGCGTGTGTAATTTTTCTTCGTAGTTTTGCTCTCATATCTCGATGGTTTGTCATTGTTTCCCGGATCAATTCTCAACTTTGCGATATACGCGTGCAGGGGGAACGAGCGAATGAGTTTAATCCTCCCACATATCTGTCCAGCCAAAAGAGAGACCAATGTTAGCTGCAACTTTTTCCATTTGTATTTTCAGGTGCATTCCGGTAGTACGACACCACCAACGCCCACGGCTCCGGGGAGTAGCTTGAGCGGAGGTGCAGGCTCGCAACAGTTTCAAAGGCTAAAGGTCGAAGATGCCTTATCTTACCTTGACCAAGTCAAGTATAAGTTCAACAATCAGCCACAGGTAAGAGAAATCGCTAGAAGCTTTGTAGATTCTCTCAGACTTCCGCCTTACTAAAAAAAATAAACAAGTTTATTTCAGTCCGATTGCTAGGAATTTGTGCATTCGCTGACTCCTCGTGGATCTCATATTAATATTATACCTTGTAGGATTGTTTCGCGAATGTAATTTTGATACATTGAATCAGGGTTCGGAGATTCAATGCTGCGATCTACTCAAGATCGAATCTCAAGATACTCACAGCCAACTATGATTACCTAAATTTTATGGCGATGATCGTATTAGCGGTGTTTCTTATCACAGGCCCCGCGATTTCAACTACTCGTATTACCGACAATACAGTCTGGTTTCCAATACTTCCTTGTTTGTGTAGTCGGAAGTTGAAAATGACGAAAGGCAATCTTGTGGTCGGAAAAAGTTGACAATGAATTGAGTAATTTTCTGTCCCTTAGGTGTACAATGATTTTTTGGACATCATGAAAGAGTTCAAGTCGCAGAGCATAGATACTCCCGGTGTTATTACAAGGGTTAGCAATCTCTTCAAAGGACATCCCGAACTTATCGTCGGATTCAACACGTTCCTACCGCCCGGGTATAAGATTGAAGTTCAAGCCAACGAGCAAGGCTACGCGTTTCAGGTATCCGTCAGTATGCCAAGCCCGACTGCTACGCATACCGCCACGCTATCTCATCATTGTACAGTCAATGTCGGTTCGCCTCCCATTGCCAGTCCTCCTACCCAGCCAGCCAAGGCTCCACCCGTCCTACAAATTATGCAAGGGTGAGTAGACCAGCTTATAGCATTCAAATCCCTCTCGCACCTGTTCTTTGACAATTCGTCATATTTTTGTTCTTCAATACCCTTTGCACTCTGTTCTTAGATCTGGCAGTATACATCACGCAATCGGAAATAACATTACTAACAACAGTTTGACGGTTCATGCACCATCTTCGCCGCCTGTTCAATCGTACAATAATTCACACATCAGTGCGGCGCAAGCCCAGGCTGCTGTGAGTCAGGCTTTAAGTCAGGCACAAGATGGAGCGCCGATTAGTGGCCAAACACAGCAGAGTCAGCCCGTCGAATTCAATCACGCCATTAATTACGTCAACAAGATAAAGGTAACTTGGGGATTTCACATATACTTCGCCTCACTGGTTTCACTTACCTTTTCGACCGCTTCGATTAATCTCACTACAAACTGTTCCTCTTTCTAGAATCGATTTCAAGGTCAGCCAGACAAGTACAAACGATTCCTCGAGATTTTGCATACTTATCAGAAGGAGCAGAGAAACTTGAAAGAATCTGGGCACATGGTACCGGGTGGAGGAGCTGCCGTTGGAGTAGGTGGCAAGCATTTAACCGAGGCTGAAGTGTACAGCCAAGTTGCAAAGCTTTTTGAAAATCAAGAGGATCTCCTTGCAGAGTTTGGACAATTTTTGCCCGATGCCACCAATCAACAGAGCGCCCTGGTGAGTTTGATTTTTTTTTTCCCCCACTCCGAGAGAACTGCGTTGATTAGCCCGAATGAATTCCGCATTCGCATAGTACTGGAATAAACATTTTATAATTGATACATATCCCAAGTCTGCGGAGAGAGAAATGCTTAACTCTAATTGGTGCTAGTCTGCTATGTTTCAGAGCAACAAGGGTGCGGCGGTTAACGATCATTCGGCGATCGTTAAAAAACCGCTGGGCTTGAAAGCGCTGTACAACAGTTCCGGGAATATACCCAGAGAGCATAGAGACACCGGAACCTTGGGTGGACCGGAGAGGGACAACAGGGATCATCGGGAACGAGATAGAGAAAGAGCAGGAACAAGAGATTTGAACAGCGGTCAAAAGTTTGGTCATAGCGCTGGTCAGCTAAAAAGGAGTCCGTCCTTTTCAACTTCCGGATCGACCGGCAATTCGCATCATTCTCAGCATGGACAGCCCCCATCTAAAAAACACAAAATGGCAACACTGCGGGACGTCACGTTTGCCGATGCCGGGAAATATGGAAGCTTGAATGATTACGCCTTTTTTGATAAAGTAAGTAGGAGTGGTAGCGTAATCTGAATAGAAACAGATAGAAAAGTTCTTCGAATCATTGTTTTTGGTTTCTTTTTTTTGCTTCACAGGTTCGCAAGGCATTACGATCGCAAGAAGTCTACGAGAATTTCTTACGCTGTTTAATTTTGTTCAATCAAGAGATAGTATCTAAAACAGAACTCGTACAATTGGTAACACCTTTCCTGGGCAGGTTCCCAGAACTATTGCGCTGGTTCAAAGACTTCTTGGGACACTCTCCGGACTCTTCGACTTCAACATCGGCTACGGTGGGTGGTTCGAACATCGAAACGCTTCCCAACAACGTTGTGAGAAGCCATCAAGACCGCCCACAGGGAGACTTAGCTATGGAGATTGATTACTCAACTTGCAAGCGGCTAGGCGCATCTTACTGCGCCTTACCCAAATCTTATATGCAACCCAAATGCACCGGCAGAACGCAGCTGTGTAAGGAAGTTCTCAACGATACATGGGTATCTTTTCCAACATGGTCCGAGGACAGCACTTTCGTTACTTCAAGGTAAGACACGAGCAGAGTCCCCGTGCTACTTTTGTTCTTCTCGATTGTGAATCACCAAAAATTTTGTAATTACTAAATTGTTAGTACATAATTTTTCAATTGCTCAGGAAAACTCAGTACGAAGAGTTCATATACCGATGCGAAGATGAGCGGTTCGAGCTCGACGGCGTGATAGAAACAAATGCAGCAACAATCCGAGTCCTGGAAGGGGTACACAAGAAAATGAGTAGGATGAGCTCGGAGGAGATACAGAAGTTTAGGCTAGATGACTGTCTGGGAGGATGTTCGCCGACGATACATCAGAGAGCATTGAGAAGGATATACGGGGACAAGGCCGCGGACATTATCGACGGTCTTAAGAAGAACCCTGTTGTCGCGGTTCCGGTTGTCCTCAGGAGGCTCAAGAGCAAGGAGGAAGAGTGGAGAGAAGCCCAGAAAGGATTCAACAAAGTATGGAGGGAACAAAATGAAAAGTACTACTTGAAGTCCTTGGATCACCAGGGCATTAATTTCAAACAAAACGACGTCAAAGCTCTCAGGTCAAAAAGTCTCTTCAACGAAATTGAGACGCTTTACGACGAGGTACGTTCACATTTTGTTTCCACTTTTTATATGGAAAAAAAAAAAATGGTCGATGCACGACACGCGAAATCTAATTATTTAATAATGGGTCGAATCAACAGAGGCACGAGCAGGCGGACGATGGGAACGGAGAAGGACAAGGAGGGGGTGGGCCTCATTTGGTACTCGCGTATAAGGACAAGTCTGTGCTTGACGACGCCGCCAATCTTCTGATTCACCACGTAAAGAGGCAGACTGCTATTCACAAGGAGGACAAACAACAGATAAAGCTACTCCTCAAACACTTCATACCTGACCTATTTTTCCACCCCAGACAAGAACTTAGCGATGACGAACGAGACGAGGATGGTAAGCGGAAGTTCCAACGACGAATCATGTCGGAGCCACCCATTGCCATTCGAATGATTCGCATTTTGCAAACTTGCAGATGACAAAGAGGATATAGACTTACCGGCATGCAGCAGCGGTCAAATATCGTCGTCGACGATAACTTCTGGCGGCCTTCATGGGAGTAGAAACAAAACGGCCGCATCGCCGAATCTGCCATCGACACCTGTAAAAACTGAACCCAACCTGAAACCAGTTTCGCATAACCTGTCGACGGATCCTGAAGAAGCCTACACGCTCCTTATGGGTAGCAATAACTGGTATCTCTTTCTTAGGCTGCATCAAATATTATGCGAAAGGTTGACCAAGATGTACGAAAGAGCCATTGCCTTGGCTGACGAAGAGTTGAGATATAAACAACAGCGGAAAGAGAGCACAGCTGTTGCGTTGAGATTAAAACCAAAAAGTAAGTATTCTCGCTTCTGCACCGGATGCTAAATTGTACTTGGATGAATTCGCGACTGTAATAGGTATCGAATCATGTGGCTGCTAACCGTACTCTAATCCATTGGGTCGATCGTCTTCTCCTTTACAGATGAAATTGAGATTGAAGATTATTACCCAGCCTTTTTGGATATGGTGAAAAACGTTTTAGACGGTAACATGGAAAGTACGGCGTACGAAGATACGCTCCGTGAAATGTTTGGCATCCACGCATACATTGCTTTTACCCTGGACAAAGTAGTCACATACGCTGTGAGACAAGTACGTTTTGACAAATAACGAATCACCAGCAATTACACTTGAATCAGCTTATCCATAATCGACGAAAATTCATTAATCCCGTGTTTTCGTTTCTCCAGTTGCAGCATTTAGTGTCCGATCCAACCTGTCAGCAATGCATGGAGTTGTTTCAAAGAGAACAGAGGCAGCCAAAGGACAGCAGCGGGGCAGGAGGTCTGTGTGCCACTGCCTACCTGAGGCTAGGGTCAGAAATTGCCTACCAGCGTAAAGCGGAGAGAGCTATGACTGATGAGAACTGTTTCAAAATACACATTGTGAGTATCTATTTCGCCGGATAGGCTCAGATCACATCTCCGATATCAGCTCAGGTCGATCGTTAGCAGATCTCATCTCATCTCATCTCATCTCATCTCATCTCATCTCATATTCCTAATTTCTAATTTCTAATTGGACTTGATCCAGCCATTGATGCGTTGTAGCAAGTTCATAATTGTATATTTGCCAGTGTGCCTCACACTGGTAGGAAACACTGTCATCTGCTATTAGATTGAGATTCACTTTCGCTATTAGCATTGTACCGACACATAGACAATCGATGTTCTCGGTAGATGAAAACAGCACACATTGCCGTTTGACGATGAACTTTATCGTTGATTGTCACTGCTGGTATCGGCTGCAATAAGCAGTAGAGATATCAGAAAATGATTGAATGACTTGAGAGGAGTTTGAATTTCAATCATGTCTTTCTAATGTTCCGTTTCACATGTTGCGTTACAGTACAAAAAAGACTGCAAAATAACAATGGAGCTGCTGGACACGGAAAGTGAAGATACCACAGAGGGTGGATGCAGGGACAGAGAGAGTGAAAGAGAACGTCAGAGAGAGGGTATTAGTTCGTCTGAGAAATGGTCGACTTACGTAGAGAGGTACTCTGCTCCTCTTGGCCAGACCAGCCCAAAGGACATTCCTACCTCCGTAGACAACGACGCGGCAGCCAATCATCCTGTGAGTAGCGACCAGGCAGGAAAGGGGGGCAGGGGCAGAAAGCGCAAGAACGCTGATATTAACAAGAAGGTATAGGACCACACCCATAATCATAAACATTGCTGATCGCATTGTAGCTTACATTCATTCGATACTTTGTTTAGTTTTTTTGTAACAACTTCTAACTGCCGCGGTGGATAATATCCATCGCAGCAGCCAAACAAGAGCAATATCGACTTAGGTTTGCCTTTCTCGTCCGTTCCATAAGCACTGCGAGATACATGTATTCTTTGTACACAATAATCTAATCGTCCAAGTAATTTTGCACCAACGGAACAGCAGCCCCTCCTCGAATTTGAATTGAAACAGCCACCAAAAGCCAATTCTCTACAAGAGAATCAACTTAAAACTTAACACTTAAAACTTAATTGAAACTTTCTCTCACATTTGGAACAGACGGTGATAATTAGTATTTGTTCATAATGTAAACACAGTATCTCAGTGTTGAATATTTGTTGCTTCGATAATTCTGTTACCATATACATATTCACATATTCCTTGTCCTAGAATCTGACCCGATTAACATTAGGCTGAATTTTTCCTGATTTTAAAGACAATTGTCCAGTAGTATTCGCAACTCTGGTAAAACCTTGGCTTAAGTACAGACGTTAGATCGTCATTGCAAAATTGTTTAAAGATTACTCGAAGAAACCAAATTTCCGCCAATAATGCCCGGATTACTTGATAGAATAAAAAATCAGAGAATCGTTTCAGAACTGGACAAAGGTGGGTATCGGTCGTTTCTTTTGTGCAAGACGACACAGTGATTAGATTATTGGTAGTATGAGAAATCTCCTACGTGATATTAAAACGAAATATGTACCCTTATACGATTATTGAAAAGTTTTTTTTTTTTTTTCACATAATCTCCCTCTGATCTACCAGAGAGGCTATCTTTGGCAGTGTTGACTATCTGGTAATATCTTTTTTCCTTACTCCGACGTCGATTCTCATTCACCGGCGATATATCGTGTCACGCTACGTGTAAAGATTTTTCGAACAATATGCCTACCCCTCTGATAAATTCATCCTAGATATGAGTTTATAATCAACTAAAATTGGATTATGTTACCTTCTGATGAATATGAATAATTTTTATACAAAGGCTAACGATTAAAAATATTCTGGAAAGCAATATTTTTTTAAATTTGCAATTATACGAGTCCAGTAAGTGGTGTATTCAGTTTTGGAGTTATTATTCTCAGTCGTATGTGGCAGCGAACAGATTGATTGAAATCTTCTAGTTTCGTGTGCGTCTTGTGTCATTTATGGGTGCCAGAATTGAAGAAACAATGCAACCGCCTCGTATGCCGATATGAAATTGTTTTCAACAATGTTTATGAGAAACTAATCGGCCAACTGCTAACATGACTTTTGCAATAACTCATTGTTCGTTGTATAAAATTGTTTATAAGGTATCGATATTTGTGATAGACAAATTTTGTAAATTCACGAACGAAAAATAATCCAGCGATGACAAGATGAGAAGATTTGTCTGGTGACCAGTAGTATTGTTGTCGTTTGTCCGAAATCTCGCAAGCTAAGAAAAAGAAACCTGTAAATATTGCACCATAAAAATTGTATATAGACTTTGATACATTATTTAGGATATCGGTAGTATTAATTTGTAAAATAGGTAAATCTTATCACTCTCATGAGATAGATCGGTGAAGCCTTTTGGAATTAATAATAGATGCCTTCGAATTAATAACATACTAATTTATTGGGGGAATAGAAAAATTACAAATGCCTGAAAATTTTCCAGCCTAGCATGCAGCCTAGCATGCAGTCTTCTGTTGTGAACAATTGTGAGAATAAAAATTGTAAGCGTTTGTTAAAAGTATTGGAGATGAAAAATACGGAATCATTTAAACGGTTTGAGACTAGTGTGTGCAGTTTTTGAAATCCAGAGCAGAAGAAGGAGATGCCAGGTTTCCAATTTTACAATACACAAGGTGGTGCTTTTTTCCTAGATTCATACCGTTGTGGTACCAACATGAGGTGGAGAGATTTAGCCGGTTCATCTGTGTTGTAGCACCTTCAATCTGAAATTTACCGTTGGTCCTCAAGCAGCTGTCTCATGACACATGTCTACACACTTTTCAGACATGGACGTTTGCTAGGGAGAAATAATTGCTTGCCCACTGCGCAGGTTCGCATCGCGTTATCCCATTAAATGTACCGCTAACTCTGAGAATTTCCCAAAGGTTTCATTGTACCAACTAGACCACCTTAAAGTTACTGACCGGTCGATGGTTGTTGATTCGACATTTTAAGTACCATAAATTATTCCATTTGATTTTACACAGGCGTCGTTGACGTTGACATTTATGTTTCTATCGAAATCCGTTGCCGTCTGAAGTTATACCCGTGATCGACATATCCATGAAATATCAAGGAACAGAATGTGATTGTTCTATTTTCAAAATGATGTGAGCCAAAAATGATCCGCTAAAAATCGTTACCTCTTTGGACGGGCATTATGCGAATGGATCCATCAAATTTTCCCACCACTGGAAATTGCCGTACTTGATCATTGGTCCGTGGAAATATACAGAATATTTTTTTCTTATGTCAAACCATCTCTGCATCCTGGGATATAGTACACGGTTGTAACCAAAGATTGGATTATCGCAACCTTTCAATGCAGTATCCTTATCTGTCCTACCCTTCCTTCCTCTTCCTCTTCCTCGATCCCATTTTCTGTTACCCATACGTCAAAACCACCTCCTGTCTCCTTCATATGATGAATTTTAATCTTGAAATATATAATAAGATATATATTTTGTAACTATAAATTATATATGGAGTGTGTGTGTGTGTATATGTGTATGTAAATAAAATTTATATACACATATATATATTCATATATATATAAATTAATACTATATTGTATAGAAGAGAGAGATATTGAAATACATGAACAATGCTTTTAAACATGATCGTCTATCATTTTTGTACCACTAAATTATCAGTTTGTCTCCAAAAACGAAAATTTACTTTCATTTTCTTTCTCAGTTGTACGTATTTTTTTGCCTTATATTAGACACAAGTGCCGAACTAGATTGATGATGAAATTCTGTTCATTATCGCTACGTATGTTGATGCCATATCGATTCGAAACTTTCTTTGTTGGCAGAGTTCTCAGTTCTTTTCTTTACTACGCCCTTTATAATATTAGCGTTATCGTTTTATGTTCCGGTCTTTAATCCTCGTTATTCACTCCAGAACTGTTTCGTTGTTATTCACATACGTATCTTTTTCAGAAATCAACGTACAGAGAGAATAATATATCTCTTTTCTAACACACTCTCATGCCACATTCAATGAACAACAATCGATACTGTTTCGAAAAAACATTGAATTTGGCACAGAGTTCCTACATTTTGATATCGTTAGGTTTACCTTAGCAGTGTGTTAATATTTTGTTATAATTTTTATCGTTATATTTAAGAAAAAACGTTCTGTCCATTCAACTTATGTTCGCCGACAAATCATCTACGTTAAGAATTATCTCGGCGGTATACTTTATACAAGTCACAATCCGTGCAAGGATTGGATCTGGATTTGTGTACATTTGTTCTTCGTTAATTTGTATTCGCATCCCGAACAGAGTCTCATTTCATTGATTCGATGCGGCGAATTCATTTCAAATCTGTCCGAAAGGATGTTGTCTTTCTCAACTTGGAAGCTCAATTTATTTCCTCGACAAATGGCACACAATTTCCTCGTATCTACTTTGGACAAACCTTGTCGCGTTTGGAAAAAAAAGTCTGAGACAAACCAGAAGGTCCGGTCGCGGAGAACTATAGCTGCGTTACTACCGTATTCTTTACTTTTCGAATAACATATCAGTTTGCCGGTATCAAAAACGTTGTCCCGTTAGCGTTGTTCTACCAGTTCTAATACCTGTAAGCGTCGACTGGTCAATTTTTTATACGCTGAGTATTTTGAGACTGTTGTAAAACTTCAGACTTACGACTGAAATTCCAACCACGTGTAAGGAAAGAAATCCTTATTGTAATTGAACTGAATTGAATTCAACTGAAAAGGAGAATATCCTTAAAAATCGAAAATACTTTGGCCCGCTTCGTATCGTAGTCGAATCGATTGGACGCTAGATTCGGTGCGACAAAACTTGGTCACCCCCTACCCTACCAGAGCTCATCTTCAATTGTATAATTCCTTCAAATACACTGACAATCCACAATGCTGACTTTAAGTTACAAACCATTCAACCAAAGCTGACTCAACCATTCAGACAAATTTTCTTTACACAGTTACAGTCATTTAATATCGAGCTGTGATTGTTGTAGATGGACGGAAGCAGTTGGGGCTCGTATGATAGAATTTTGGCAGGCCGTAAGCCAGTCTTTCTATGCCGCAACGTCAGGCAATGGCGAAAGCGTGTGTCTAGGATGGATATTACCCCATCGTCAAACTCGGTCCATCCAGAGAAAACACCGGAGTAAGTTCTCTTTCCTTCTGCGGTCGAAAATTTACAAATTTGTCCCCGTGATCGGCAGCTATAAAAAATATTCATCTTTTCTTAGGTCAGCGACCATCGACAAAACACTCGAAACGACATCGGGCCTTTTGGAAACGCCGCCACCTTTGAGAATGACCGACACAGTAGATGGCGGGGATATGATCAACACGGACGATACCCAGTGCAGGTTTAATCCGAATAGTTATAGAATGGTCTATGTCGCGAGCAAGGAGGCTTTTCTCTACAAGCCAAATTCCTTCACGAGAGCTAGAGAGGTAAGTTGTTCGCATTCGAAAAGAATACCTACTTGAGTAGAATTAAATAAAGCTGTCTTGGATATGGTTTGGAAAAGTGATACAGTTTCTGATGAATTTTGATCATCATTTCAGTGTCACCCGGCAGTAACGAAGCGCCTGAACTCAAAGTTTCATCAGTGGCTGGCAAGTTGGGCGACACAAAACGTTGCGGATACGCAACATCGTTTATGCCAAGACTGGCTGATGGGCCGTTACGAAAATCTAATACCGCACAGGACTCGAGTAGTTACGGATAATGATCAGACACGCTCCCCCTATCGCCAATACAATAGATATCGGATGGAACGTTTAAAACCTGATTCATCGGCGGACCAGTGTGCATAGCCCCCCTCGTTTCCTCTCCCCCGCCACTACCCCTTTTGTGAATATATTACAAAATTTGAGCGGTGAACATTTAATGAACGAGAGTGAACTCAGTGAATCATTGTGAATATAAAACTTAAGGTTGTGTTTGTAGTTTCAAGATAGGTTTTACTTTTATACATATACGATCATTTGAAAGCGAAACATGGTTTTAATTCACCACAGACAGATTACCATACGGTTGTAAAACTCTGGGTCGTTGGTGAAAGAAATTGTAGCATCGGACGTTCAGCTGAATCCCTAAAGCCTATCCCTAAAGGTTTTTTACCTCCGTTCGAGGGTTGTGCTGCGTTGATACGGTAGAAAAACAAATGAGGTACGGGATGATGAAACAAAAGCTTCGGACTCTTTCGACATTTTCAGAGAAAATCCGAAATATTCGAGCAAAAGAAAGGGAGTTACATACGGTGTTACTGTCGCGGACATGTACGGATTTTTAGTTCACGATTGTACATAGGAGATCGTAGCTACTTGTTACTGAACTGATGTTAGTTAGTATATTAGGAAAATCTCTTTGCCTGTCAAAAATCACTACCAGCAGCCTTGTATCGATATTTTTTTACCAGGTGAATAGCGATGTAGCAAATGCAGTTGTTTGAAATTGTAGGAAGGAATTTATCGATCCAGTCGAGGCAGTTATTATTACCATCAACTATCGGTCTGTGATCAAGTCAAGTATTGAAAACCGTAACTTTCTATGTATTATGCGAATCACACTCAGTGTTCACGCTGATTTTAAGGTACTTGGAGAATTTGGAACCGATCCGATGGCACATTGACGTTTAGAACTTGATACCTCACATTTTCTTTCCTTCGTGTTGCACTTTGACGAGAACGAAATGAATAACTAACGATTGTATATAGATCGGTGACTGTGCTGAATCTCACTAAAACAATTTATATGCAGCCTTTACGTGTATTTTTCTATTGGAAGTTTAAAAACCCACGCAGCGCATGTAAATACTGATATTTTCAAACAGTTCGTGCATCACATTGTTTTTACTCTGGTATTTAATCACTATGATTCTGCCATTAAAATCAATTGAGCTTGATGAAAATATCTTTTCCTTCCATTTAACGAAAGGATTATGATATTTAATCGAGGCCGCATCACAGTCAATCATAATTGTGAGTGAAATGTTGATCTTGCCCGTGAACGATTTCCCCAATCTTGTTCTTCTGCGCGCAAATAAAAATGCAGTTCATTCTCTTCTCTAAAGTAAAAGTCTTGATAACTTCAGGAGATGCGTGACGTTCTTCCTTTTTCTTTTTCTCTTTCACTTGAAATATTCCGTCATAAAACGAAAGAGCTATGAAATGACTCGAGAAAAGTCTCGAAAGTATATTACACAACTGGTTGACAAAAATTTGTCAACACCGTCAATTTGTGGGAAACAAACTCGTGTGATTTTATATCTAATGAAAGAGCTTTTCAATTGATTTTATAGTAGTACGCAGCAAATGAATCACCAAGTATGAGAACATTTCTCTAACGTATGCATAGGTATAAACTGGTCAGAGGGAATAGCTGCGATTGTTTGAACACAGCTGAATGTGATTCGTAATAAACGTGAATTGTATAAATGATTCCACATGCAAACATAAATCTAGTTGTTTCCACACTATTTTTGATTCTAATTGCTATAGGTGACAGGAGTTTAAAAGAAAATTCAGGTTGGACACAACAGTGGCACGAACGAGTATGTATATTAACACGATTACCACTCATACTCTACCGTACCACTTGAAAGAAGAAATAAATTGGGAATATGAATGAAGAAAATGGAAGAATTGTCGCATACATATTTTTTAATTTAATATTGCTCCAAAAAATAGATATTCCTATGGTAAGGGTATTCACAGTCGACAAGTTGCTGGAAACAATATAGGTATATTTTTTGCCATTATTGCCATTATACTCTTAGTACAAGTACACTCGCTATAATACCCATATTTCAACCCATCCCGTTCGATTCGGAAGTGTTGCGGTCGAATATTCCGCCGTTGGTTCGCTCGCGATCGACGACAATTGGTTTTCCGCGTACTTTCACCTATTTACATGTTTCCCTTTTCTTCGCAGCAAATTTCTATAGACAGGCTGAAAAGAGGCGATAAAGTATACTCGTTTTCAAATTATGCGCTGCTTTCCGGTAAAAACTGTGGCTGCCATAGGCCTCCTAGGATGTTACTGTAATTTCCCTTAATCACTGTGTGATACATTTTTGTTGAAGAAAATTTGACTTTTACGCGATGCACGAAGAATATTGTCAAAATACCACTCAACCTCCATTCCTAGTGACAGTTCTTCTTTTTGCCCTTCTTGGCTTCGTCCGTATTCGGCAAAAGCCACGGCAAGTGCCAACCTAGTGACAGTTGAGCATGGAAAAAAAACGACAATCTAGTAAAAACTACATTAGCGCACTCTGGCTTCCGACAATCAGGGTGCTTTCCAACCAGAGCCACACGCTTCGACACTGTGATAACACTGGTCCTTTCCCTTGGATCCGGCCAATCATGTCGCTGTGTGTCTGACTGTGTCTGTTTTTTGCTTGTTGGAAAGTTCCCACCACTGATCGGTATAGAGATCGGTGGTTCCCACCATTAGCATCGTTTCATGTTTTGGGAGCTTTCCACAATCGCAAAATAAAACAGACACAGTCAGACACACAGCGACGTGATTAGTCGGATCTAAGGGCAAGGACCAATGGTATCAGGCTCTTGTTGGAAAGTACCCTGTATGTAGTACATCGCGGTATAGTACGTACACAGTACTCAGATATCCCCGCCTAGATTTTGGCTAACTTGTTTCTGCGCAGAGACCAAAAGCGGCGTGTGTAATGTGTATGTAACGGGTACGGCTTCAAAAAGCACCGTGCTTATGCAGACGAACGTTCAACTTCTAAAGCCGATTCCGATTCGAGAATGTTTTAATGTTGGGGGAATATGCCACACATGTTGACAAGTGGGTGCATGAAATGAAGTGGCGCTACCGGCTGGCGGCGGCGGAGAGCTGCGATTTCGGCGAATATTACACGCCGATTCCTGACACCCCGAGCGCTGGCATCGATTCCCAGATCCCCTCCACTATGATGCACCCACTAATTGGTCCCACACGGAAGTATGTACAATCTCGTAGTTGGTAATCAACAAAGTGGGGATAGAAGAAAATATGATAATAGGCTGTTGTTTTATTCGTTTATTTTGTTATTATTCTGATTATGCAATTCTAAAGAGTAAGTATCGCTACAGTCAATATTTGTACAGAAGGTAAATATCTTCAACCCCTTCCAATCACAGCTACTCATCGTCAGAGTAATCGAAACATCCGACGCAAAGAGAATAGTGGACGATATCCTAATTGAAACCCTAAATAATAATACGCACATAAATGTTTGACACGTGTGTAGATACCCTTCTGTAATTCATCGCGGGGGATCTACAGTGTTGTGCTGGAATGAAGGTCTTTTGGATTAATTTTCTATACATTGAATGTAAGAAACAGCGTGCCTTTCAATAATTACGAAAAATCAAACATCGATGAGGACATGTTCTGTGAATAAAATGCCTTTCGTAAACCCAAACGCATTTACGGTACTGGATGTTGAATATCACTGAGTTAAGTATAATTGATTGCAGGAATTTACATCACTAGAAAATATATTATACATGGAATATAAATCAACTCATCATTTCATAATATCCCGATACCTTGAACCGAATCTGGTATTCAAAGTGCCTTCTACCCGAATACCCAAAGTGTAGAGTTATCAAAAAGTCAGATCCAAGATCGTCGTATACTTTTGCGTTACAAATCAAACATTAATTTTCTTTCCTTCCCTTCCACTCGGTGCAACGAACAACATGAAAATTGAAGATGATCGACGTTGCGATCTGCGTGATAAAAACCGAATCCTTCATGTTTCGCAAATGTCAAAAGAATATACGGATATCAATAATTACCGACAGTAAAACCAAAAAATAACAATGGTGCAGGTCAGTAGATACAACAAGTTTCTCGTTCTATTTGCGTTCGTGAGAAAGAGATGTAGATAGAATAAAAAGTACAATCGTAGACAGGACGGTTAGAGATCGCGTCATTCAACTTGGTGCTGTTTCGAGAAAACCATGATACACTCAGTATATGTCTATCTTAAGGTTTGTCTGGTCTGCTCATACTGTGAGCGAATCAAGTGCAGAATTCACGTGGAATGTATATTACTAACGACAGTTTTTTACATATAATTCTGACCGAGGACCATCCACAGTAGTGCGTTCAAGTTTATTCTCAGGTTTGCAGAAACATTCTACATATAGCGTGTAATGATAACTGACCGAAGCAGGTTCATTTCGTCAACCGCAAATCTACTGCCAGCCGAAATTATGAAAGTTGCTCCGTTTCAATTTGTATAAAATAATAATTGATTGGAAATTATTATGCGCTTATGACATTTAATATCGAGGATATCGATGCAGCGATGGTTTAATTGTACTGTTCCGGCAGGACGTATGAAATGTCATCCCAAGGATGGCGGTAGAGTCCTTGCTTCAATCTCTTTTGATCCATAAAGTGACCTGCGGAGCGAAAAAAATCGAATGTTCAGTACAAGAGGCATTCACCACCAGCGTGATTTCAGCTTTCACAATCAGTCATTGACAGATTCAACTCCGGATTGGGTAACAAGTGACGAATACTTACCAATGAAACCGATACTCCTTCCAAGTACAAACAGACTGTTTATGGCCCCAATTTCAATGTATTCTTGGGCCTCTTCCCTCGTGAAGCTGCCGCTGTTTCTGAGCATATCGACAAACGCGCAGGCAATCATACCGTCGACGTTGAGAATGAGATTAGGCTTCTTGCTAGTCGTGATTTTTTCAACTTCGAGCGCGTACTCGACCAACGGCCTTGCAGGGAAGCTTTCCAGAACGAACTCCTTGATGAGTTTCACCCGCATGTCCGGGTTATTAATTGACTTGACACGATGCCCAATGCCCATTATCAATTTCCCCTTCTTGCGCATGTCATTGACAAACTGCTGTGGATGGAGACCCGCGTCATAGGCTTCCGAGAACATATGGGCTGCACCGTCCAGTGCTCCGCCAAATCTATCACCCTGAAACGCAACGCGGAAATGGAATTGGATGCCTTGCCGCGTTAGTTCTGATCCAACGTCGAGAAGTGTTTGCAGAGTACTTACAATTGTCAATAATCCGGATACGAGAGAACTAACCAAGTCTTTTCCAGCTCTGGCACAGACAATAGTATTGTGAGCACCCGAAACAGCTGGACCGTGATCGGCGGTAAGCATTAGCGACATTTCCAAGAATTTACAGAAGGTAGGAGGTAGACAACGTTGGAACCACAGCAACGATACAACTCCGCCGATTCCTACATTCTGCTTCAGTACTTCGGTGACAGGCATACCAGCGTACAGCAGCTCTTGGCCGCGCTCGTCGCATATCGAAGTCATGAATGACGCAGGTTTTCTGATAAGACCAAGTTCCTGGAAAGGGAATATGAAATCAAATTCTTGCCATCCAATAACCGCCAGATGCTATTGGTGCACAGGTAATAATGTAGCTTTACAGAGAATTAGTAAGACTGAAAAAAAAGGCTAACCCTTGCCCAACTGTAGTCCATGGGAACGGTCGGGGGTGGAACCTCTGGCTCAGGATGGATGTTTCCAGCCTTGACTAAGCCTTGATAGACGGACTGTATGAGATCTCCGAGGGTGTCGAAGCTGTCCGGAACGTATGCCCCGGCTGCTTTAAGCGCGGCATTCTTTGCCAGTGCTGTTTCAAGATTACTATGCGCGATCGAGCCTGCATGTCCGAATTGAACTTCGGATTTGAACATACTGGCACAGGTGCCGATGCACCATGCTACCAATGGCTTTGTTATCTTGTTAGACTCGAGGGCTTCGCATACTTGGTATTCTTCAACTCCCCCAACTTCACCCAGCAATACAATGAGTTTGACGTTTGGATTAGCCTGATAGCGCAATATATGATCCATGAAATTCGTCCCAGGATAACGATCTCCCCCAATAGCCACTCCTTCCAATACTCCGTTGGATGCTTTTGAAATTATGTTATTCAACTCGTTGGACATGCCTCCGGATCGTGAGACGTAAGCGACGCTAAAATTGGCAATTATCCATATCGAAGTCACTCGAGAAATAGGTATTGAATAATAAATTGATCAAGCCGGAATACCCACCTTCCCGGTCTGTAGAGCTTACTGTGGAGAATGTTATCCATCATACCGCCGGTGTTGCCGATCTTGAAACATCCAGGTTTCACCCCGCCGACAGTGGCAGGACCGATAATGGCCACTCCCTTTTCTTCAGCCATCAAAATCAATTTTCTAGTCATATTTTCTGGGATTCCTTCGGCGATTATGGCAATCGTTCTGATTTGTGGAAACTGAAGAGTCTCGACTGTGCTATCGTACGCCGAACGGAGAGACGCAAATGTCACCATTACATCGGCATCTTTATGCTTGGTCATGGCGTCCTTCATATGTTTGTAAACAGGAATCAACACCTACGGAAAAATCAAAATATTTTTTAGGACTTCGAATATGAACTTCCTGCTTCATTTCAGTCGGCTATTCTTTTCTCCTCTTGGGTAACTTGGGACAAAACCCAGCTCACCTCTTTGTGGCCCCAATAAAATTTCTGCTTGTGATCGCCGACAAAAGGATATACAATGGCCGCTACCGAAGGCTCGGTTCTCCGACATACAAAGTCAAAGTCTAGCATACTTTGCACGGCTCTGTTTTGCATTCCCCAAATGATAGCCCTGGTTTTATTGCTGAATAACTCTTGTCCTTCCGACGAGTCGACAACATCGTTTTTTGCAACGTTGTTCTGACCAGTCGGCAAGCCAGATTCAGCCTTTTGGGGCGCTGCTGGGCCAACGTCTTGGCCGGAGGGAAGAAGGAAGTTTGCTGTAGAAAATTCCTGTGCCTCCGGATCAGGGATTGGTTTGGTTCCAAGGGCCATACCGCAGATTGCTGTCATGTGTGTTTCAGGGCCGAATACGTAACCGGAAATCCCCAGACGCTTTCCAACTTCGCGTATAATTCTGTTTACAAACGTAGATGAGATTAAAGCGGAGTTCAATTTATTTCGTTAATCCAACATAGGTTGTTTATACGAAGTTCGAGATGGCTAAATTTGCAATCATGGCAACGGTTTGATCATTAAATGTTTTTGGGTACTCGATCTCTACTTTGGAAATGGTCTGTATTGTCTTCCAGATTTCATTTTACCGTTATTCATTATACAGTCACACTTCCGTTCCAATAATTCATTGATATCCGAATTATCTATACTAGGTATTCATACCAGACTCCACATCGCGTGTCTGACGGTATAAGGTCGTATGCGCCAATATACGACTTTTTACCACGCGTAAAGGTAAAATGGCATGTCAATTTTTTTTTCTCCGTATTTACGCAAAATACCGTCAGAAAAGTAGAGGTTGCAAAATTGATCAACTAACAGTGAAAGGTCGCAAGTACTGGCGGTTATACCCTTTCATCTCTAACTTTAAAGAAAAAAATCATGTTCACTAAAAGTATAAGGTCGTATTCGCCATTCTGTTGTCATTTATCTACTTTTTCGAAAATACTCTAAAATCATGTGAAACGTGAAGAAAAACGAAAATTCCGATTATCAAGATCACACAAAAAAAAAATGGCGAATGCGACCTTGTACCTTTACCATGTCAATAATTTTTTTTTTTCAATCTCGAAAATTTTGAAAAATCTCCGGAATTTTCGTTTTTCCTCGCGTTTCAGAGGATTTCAAAGTGTTTGAAAGAAAGACAAAAATACATTTGAAAAATTTCGGATACGACCTTGTACCATTAAGAACTGAGTCAAAAAAAAAAAAATTAAAAAGTTAGTTATGTAAGGGCTCATCCGCCAAACATACGACCTTTTACCTTTATTCATTGTTTCGGATAATTTTCATGAATCTATGCGTTTTGACCGCTGTTATAGCTAATGGCAAAAGAAAAAAATATATACGTCCTTTTACCACCAAAACCGGCTTTTTGGCGGTTACGACCTTATAGCATTAGATGCGCGATATTATAATACTATCGTCTATTGTTATATTAGCTCAGGGGGAATCTCTGCAATCATCTCTGTATTCACTTAGGCGCGGTGCAACAATGTAATAAGGGACTCGTCTCGTACGATGGTGAAAGAATGAGTGAATTAATACCAATCAATTAAACGGACAAATCAATTTTTAGCAAAGCTCTGAGGGCATAAATGATTCAATTGCGCGACTTGCCTCAGACCCTCTTGATAGTTTGGCCCAGCCCTCCTCACAAAGATTTTGATGTCATATTCGATTAATTTTGGCTGGAATTCTTGTAGAGCCTTGACGATGCCCTTGAATGTAGCGGCAACATTGGTAAAGTTTGCAATACCGCCGCCAATGATTAGCACCTTTCCGTCGGCATGCTTCTCTTTGGTCATCAGGCTGAGAATGGTCTTTGCGTACTCATAAGTCTGTTGCTCGCTCGGTGCTCCGGAATATTCGCCATAATTCGCCAACTCCGAAGCGCCACCGAGATCGCAAATTGTGTCGGAATATACGACTGACGCGCCTGGAACAGAAATTCGTCTCCGGTCAACAAACGATTCCGATTCACGCGCGATTTGTCCACTTCATATACTTGCTCGAATGAAAATTTACCTCCGCCAGCCACCATCGTCCAGATTCGACCTTTTCGGTTTAGAATCGTCAATTTCAAACTGGCACCAGATTTTGCGTCCAGATCAGCAATGTACGCTTCTTCAGGGTACGCATCCCGTCCGAACGGCGGTGGGTATTCGATTTCTCCCCAAACAGGACGGCAGATGAAATCAGCTGTAGTGTCAAGCTTGGCAGCAAGGTCAAGTACATAGATCGCTTCGCTCGTCACAACCAAAGGATTTATCTCCAAGTAAGTGAAGTACAGATCGACGTAAAGTTTGTAGAGGGCTTCGATGAACTTGGCGATAACGCTGAAATGATAAAAATCACGCGGAATTTTTGTTAATTCCAAGGACGATTGCATCGGGTATGCTGTAATGTAATGTACGAATATACGGCGTGCTTTGCGTAAGTGGTGTAGAAAAAACGATCAAAATATATTCCAAGCGTCGTCCGTGTCATTGATTGACGTAAGTTTCTATTACAGACGGTAATTAATATCCGAGTAAAGTTGAAGAGAGAAAAGATTAGCATAAAGATTTGTGTAAATTACGATTTAACTCATCCGTGCATAACTTTAACTCACGGTTTCTTGACGACCGACACGTTGGTTAATAACTTTTCGGTCAGCGTAGCTTGGTCAGGGGCTGCCGAACTCACGGGTACCTCCAGTTTCAGAGCTTTCGCGTCGACGTCGCCTACGTCAACTCCGCCTTGATGATGAAACAGGATGGTGTCCGCTGTACGGTGCGAGTAAATGCATACGTAGGCCTCCTCCTCCTGTCCAACATTCGTAATAACAACAAGTTGCGGAAACAAAAATCATCTTTCGTAGCCAGAAATAAGGAATGAACATTCTCACAGGCTTGTGGGGTACGAATGGCTCGATTATGAAGGTCTTCAATTTGCCAGTTGCCTTCTCCACTTGCTGGTCTTTGTTCATACGTTCTTCTACCCATTTATGCACAGTCGGTAGGTCGGCGTTCACTTTGATCAGTCCCAACTTTCCACGACGTTTGATGAGCTGATCAGGCTTGACGACCAGCTTTTCTGTTTTCAGCCATGGATTTTCAGCTACGGCATCTACCCAGTTGGTGTTCTCGTCAATTGGAACGAACCGGCACTTAGCGGCAGCCGTTCCCTTGACTAGATTACGATTGATCAAATCTTTGCCCGTCGCCTCGCGGATCGCCTTGGCTGACATATTTCAAAATGACCTGCAGCATAAAACACGCACCTGCACATATAGTCACAAACTGCCGAGGAGCTGGTGAGCCGCCACTCTGATTGCCTGTTCTTTACTCGAGTTGTTCGTGAATGTTTTTTACATTCAATTCGGTCGGGTCGATCAACCGATTGTGAGATTATTGGTCGGGAATAATGAACGGAAACATGAATCCTCGTAGAGCCCATGCGCTCAGGTCATTTGGTGTTTCGTACCCGATAACTGGTAGCAAGTTGGTTGCGTTATTATAGCGGCGAGGAACCGGTTGAGTTTGTATTTTACCTTTGGACCCGGCACCGGAGATTGTCTCAAGTGACAACGGGCTCTTGTTGCAGATCGGAGGCCAAGAAGAGCAATAAACAAGCAGGGGTAAATTGATAAGAATTCGGGAATATTTTCGGTCGCAGCCTGAATTCGAATTTGCACAGATGTCAGCTGCACAGCGACGACTTTCACCCGGGGTGCTTGACTTGTCGTACGCCCATAAATACGGTAATACCGGCTATATGTATGCATATTTTAATTTCCGCAGAGTATGGGCGACATCACTCTTATCGAAAGAAGCAAAAATTATCACATACACACAAAGTACACGTAGTTGGCATCGGGGTGATCCTGAATGCGTTGTACCGGAGTATAGCTTTATCAAATTATGCTTACCACGCGTAAGGCCGAGACGTCGTACGATGCACGCGCTACGCGTCGTACGATAAGCGAAACAGCTGTACCAATCAAATTTGTGTCATCCAATTAAAAAAGGAACGAGTGCAATGTGGTTCGTCGCTTAAATCAAACCAGTTGGGTATACCTAACTGCGCAGTTCGGTCTGATCGATTATAAATAGGAATGTAGAAGAGAAAAATTGCGAAAAGAATCGGACGGTAAATAACAAGTAACAACGCTGATCATACGAAATGAAGCGGGGAAAACAAACAACGGCATTCGAATGAATGAAAATTGTTGATGGGAAGAAATCGAGAATTACGTACATACATGCATAGATACATAGTACGGACGATACGAAGACTGACAATGAGTGAAGCGGCGGTGGAAGTAAATGAGAAATTCCGACGTGCCTTTCTAAACGCTCGGGACGGATACGTATGTATACATAAGTATACCTCGGCAGGAGACGCACGTGTCTGTATCGGCGACGCCGCAGCATACTTTCTCCCGAAAAACTTTCATCGAATCACAACAAACTCGAGCAGCAGGCTCACGGGTATTGTGAACAATAAATCATAATCATTGACCAAATCTACCGTGCATAAACGAATAGACGCGGACGGCGAAGAACTTGGTTTGAAGGTGAATTGACGCGAAATTGGAAAGTCGTACGGAGACGTCCGCAATCGCGTCATTTTTCGAATAAATCAACAACCATCTACCGGAGCCTTGCGTCAATGAGATAATCTCGTCTTATTGTAAAAGTCGATATTTCGAGTGCGCGGTTGAGTAAGAAAGACATTAAAACTCTACAGTATATAAGCACGGTGTGCCTATATATTCGGTCCGCAGTTCTGACGATGAGGAACGTATACGTACGCGAGTGATGATTTGTGCCGCTCGAAATGACTGAATAATAATGATAATAAATAATAACCCACCGTTTGCGACGAAGAATAATTCGTCAAATATCGATAGATATCGTTAAGAAAGTATCACTCGCGACTACAAGTTTGCATACGAAAATACGAAAATATGAAAATATGAAAATTTGAAAATATAAAAGTACGCAGGTAATAGATGTGCGAGAGACTTGTAATGCGAGTCTGCGGCTGCACGACGACGGTTCGCTCCTCGACTGCTCGCGGCAGACTGAACTATCGGATACACGCGCGATCCACTATGTATAGGATACGGGTCCGTATACGCATACGGGATCTACGTACGAGGGAGCCGATACGTCCTTGCGATAACGAAAAGGCAAAAGCCAGAGTATCGTACGATTCTTATATTTTTCCATCTTTCTTGTTCCCCTAAGCTCGTTATTTCTTTATCCTTCGCATATCTTATCTATATTTCTCGCATAACCAGCTGGTCAGCGGTATTCAACTTGATCTCATTATCGTCATGATCACGCAATCTGCAATGGAATTGATAAATGTAAGGAAAAGACGAAAAATAAAATAATATACAGCGAAAAGTGAAAGGTCGGAATAGAGGAATTGGAATGTCGCCGAGGCGCGGCTTTCGTATCTCGCACAATAAACCAATACCTACCTGTCTATTTGTACCTATAACTATGTATACACGTATACATACCTGTAAGTACATTACACGGTTACGGTATAAGCGCGAGGGGCGGTCAGTTTTCTCGAAAGTATACCCAAATTCGAGTAGACAACTGATAACTTGGAGTCTAATCGCAAACTGCGAGCAGGTTTGACATACCTATACGTTGCGCGATAGGAGGATAAAGTGTCGGATGTTGACCAATTTCCGGCCGATTGTTAGTGATACTAATAAATATTATACCACGACGGCGATAGGATGAATTGATGGAATAATTGTGACGATAAATACAATAATCGCAATTATATGGATATCGTCCGCGCCAATCACCTGCGCCAATCACACCTCAACATATTTACCGCGAGTACCCACGCTCGAAATCTTACCCGATCGATTATACAGTTATCGACCGAATAAAAATCTGACCGAATCCCGCGGACATGTGGGAGTATATGGACAATAGATTATGTATACCCTGCACACGTGGGGAGGGGGTTATCATTGGGTATACTTAAAACGTGCTGCAACCGTGTGTATAACCGATAATGGATACGTGAACGTGTATGAGCGGCAGTGTTAATTCGAGTGAACATCAGGCGGTGCGGCGATAGGCAGGTTGATGCCACGTGGTGATAAAGTCACACCACCGGCACCACGCGTCGTACGTAACTTCTTATCGCCCTCTCCGGCTATGCCTCACTCTTGCAATTCGTATGTACATATATTGCAGACTATATGCCTATAACGTAGATGTCCCATGCATACTTGGCTAATCCCGCGACACGTAACTCATACCCATCTATAACCTACGTAAGCATAGTATAAGCCCTTGTGACTCGTATTACTCGTCTTTGACATTGTATTATTTTCATATTCCTTTTCGTATCAATGATAATGGTGACAAAAGTAAAATTGCTCCAGTTCCACACCGCATGTAACCTTGTAGACAGTCCGCCCTGCGTACCTATACTAGTCCACGAGAAAGCACATATACGTCGGTATAGATATACGCGTATCTATACATATTCTATATAGCCAATAGCCAATGGCCATGACCTATCTCAATCGGCTCCAGATTTTTAATTCATCGTGGTGTGATATAATAATGAATAATCATTATTATTATTACGCCACGATAAATAAAAAAATTATTATTACTATTATTATTATGATTATTATTATTATTATTATTACTATCATTATTATTATCATTATCATCATCATTATTATTATTTTCAAACTAGTATTTTAGGAACTTATACGTAGGTATACGTACGTGTGCCTCGGAAGAGTGTTATAGAGAGTAAGTAGGAAAAACCGTTGTATAGCGACACCACGATACAGATTTTTTTTCCTTCAGAACAGATGCAGCCGGTATGGATGCGTACAGGAAAAACCTGGACACCAGCAGTGTATTATTATATATAAATTTTTGATGGAAATAACGCCGATCAACGATTGGCAGTATTTTAGTCGGGGTCGTGACTTCTGTTTGACATTAACACGCAAGTGACCTGAACGACGACGTGATAAATACGTGATAGTCACGATCGACAAGTGCATGCATAAGCTCCGAACGTTATTTCATTTGATACAAAACGATAGAAGCCGACGATTCGAAATTGGCAATCTAGCAGATATGTGTATACCGTAGGTACGTACAGTTTCTTTCTCACCACCGTGCAATTCGTCCACTCGTAATCTACATTCGCCGTGTTCGCTCTATAGGCGTAACGTTCTCTGCGATATCGAAGCGCGGAACAAGTTATTCATTTCCAAGCACATGAAATTACAATTGTTGCAAATTACATCTTAACCATGTTGAGTTTCCATTCCTAACGACAGAGTCATCGTGACGTTGAAGGTCGCGCGCGCGGGAACTTCTAGCCACCTGCGGTGATATACCTGCGCGCACGTAACTATCTATCCATCTATCTATCTATACTATACCTACCTACGTACAGCGAAAAATCGGCAATCGAATATATGTGCGAGGGTTTATGACTATCGTCGGAATAGCGAATTGTGAATAAAATAGGAGAGAAAAAGACAAAAGTTTGTAAGGGATTCCGAGTGTGTCACGCGGCGGCGATAGTTTTGTAGGTGTGCACACATATTTTTCATTACTTACTCGCAGGATAAACACAACAGCGAACTAACGACAAACGACAAATGACAAACGGGAAACGGTAAACGGCAAACGGCAAACGGCAAACAATTTCCCACCACCCACCACCGACACGACCCGAAATGTGTCCAACGGGTAACTGATCGTGAGCAATCATTTTCGTACGGGTATCGTGGCAGCAGGGAATGATTATTCCTGCGTTACGAATGATAATTCCTACATTACGGATGATAATTTCAGGCGCGTTTGCGGGACTTGTAGACGTGAGACCGTTTGCATTTAGTCATAGGTAGGTATAGCTAATTGATGTTGGTTCGAGTGGCTCGCCAACCGGGAGAGTAACTAATTGCAAGTACCTACGTTACTTGCGGTAACGATCGACGCCTCAAATTCTTACCGAATGCAATATGCGAAGGGTGAACTACGCGTGGAGGCGAATCTTCCGAATTTCGCATTTCCATTGGATCAGGAATCCACAGTTCTTGCCTGCGACTAGCTCCGAACGTATAACGACTACAGCGAGTGTGCGTGTACGGATGTAATCGTATTGTATACGTATGTACATACGTATTCAATTAATAGACTATCGGGTCTAGCTGCTGGCCAAAGTCAAAGTGCGAGTATTGCGTAAATCAATTTGCATTTGCGACGTCATGTGAAAATAACAGATAGGTATCCCGCGCGGGCTGAGGCAAGGTAAAGATGAACTGTACTATACTGTACTATACTATACCATAGACAGGTATGTGTGTGTAATACTAATGTGCGGATGGAAGAGATGCACGTTTACACCAAGGTTTTTGCACATTAAGATTATTTACTTACTTACAATTACATACATATTATGGTTGATGGAAAAAGGAAACCGGGAAATATACGTAACAATAAGAAATAAGTAATTTGTAAGAATAGCATTTCTCCTCACCTCGTTACGTCCATCAATTGTTACAAATATTTCAAACCTCGCGCGAGACTCTGCAAATTAAGTAGTCATTATTTGCGCGCGGATCCGTAAATATTATAAATACGAAGCGTATATTATACCTTATACCTATCATGTACATATATTATACATATCGAGCCCTAATATATTATATCTTGTTCCTACTTTAGTTTAAATAAACCTATCGAATACCGCTACACCCAAGGGAGTAACCACTTCGAAGTGTGGGTTCCCAACCATTTCAAATTTCACAACATTTCATAGGTATTTCATTGGTATATCACGAGATGATTGTCCCAACTATTTCACGAGTTAAACGATTGGAAGCATAAGTCAAGGTTTTTCAATATCGCCATCGGAACGATAAACTCGGTAAATTGACTGATTGACGATCAGAGGAAAAAAAAAATCACTATTGTCTTAGATTGTCGATAAAAACGAAGATCGAAACTAAAATCTACGTACACAAAGGTACGTGGTAGCAAGTAACATTACGATCGTCGTCGGTTTGGAATCGGGCTATCGGTCGTCCTTGAATTGTGTAAGTTGCGCTGATTAGAAATGAAATTGACATTGAAATTGTCCACAAGTATCACGGCCAGGTTGCGCCCGACATGGAACATTTCGTTTCGCATTCGATGGGTTTGACAAATCGGAACAGTGTGAAACCAACGCCGAATCTAACCTTTTCGCAATCGGCATGAAAGAATGAAATGAGAGTTAGTTTGTATCTTTCATCGAGGAATGAATCCACTGTGAATGACGGGCTTGAAAACCCTTGCAAGTAACATTACGCTGCAGGTCATGACTCGCATTAGTCGCGGAGCAGGAAAAGTGTGATTAAGAAAATGACACGTATAGGTATGTTGAGGTTATGTTTTCCCTATAATTGAAGATTGGTTAGGAATTCTGTGGCACTTTCTCACCGTTGATATAATAATACGTCAGTGGTTATCGGTGTGGTTCTAGAACGTAATTTCAATTATTGATGTTCGGGTCGTTTTTATTTTGCTCGTCAGCCCATGTCCCGGGTCAATCAGCGGTCTAAGGATGTTCAACAATAACTAGACTTGTCACTTTGTCAGTTGAATAAGATCTTGTCAATAATCGACAATTGCAGGGTGAACATTTTGGCGAATTACTTACTCACTGGCTGGCGGTTTCGTTGACGTAAGATTCAGAATTCTCCAAGAAATTGACCGACAAAAAAATCCATCAACTCCGCTGTCGGGGGGAGAGAGCGGAGGCAGAAAGCGGGCTGGAAGATGAGAAGAGCCGCGAAAGACAAATTACTACTACGATATTACGCGCGAATGTACCGACGGTGGATCGTCTCGTTATCGCCAAAGATCCGCAATCAATTACTGCAACAAGCCTTGAATGAAGAAATCTATCGATTTTATATATGCCGTATATCGCCTCAGTGCGACCGAATAACAGTTCTATGATGCTTATCCAAAACCCAGGAGGCTAAATAACCGAAATCAAACAATCACATTTTATTCTCAGTACGTCAGTTCCATCACTCAGGTTCATATGGCCGACCAGCTCTGTCCGCTGCAGTTGTCGACGCTCACCGGGCGGCGGCCTTACCGGCGAAGCTCAGCGCCAGTGGCACTATTCTAGAAATGTATCCTCATTCCATCGTATCACGGGTGTTTACGCCGACTTTCCGTTTAAAGCTGCCCTCTGATTGGCCGAGACGGCGTATCTCGCCCGTGATACATTGCGACACATTTCCGGACGCTCGTTAGTCGTCGTGGTTACACTGAACATCCGCTGCCATTGGCTCGATTTTCATTTCAGCAGGTTACCGCCGCAGTGGTTACCGCCGCTGCGAGTAAATTCTCGCATCGCCATTCGTCGATGATCACGTGGTAGGACGAGGGTTATAAACGACGAATGGCCTTGCGTCCAGCCCTGCAGTCCCTGCACCGATCCATTTGCCGCTAGATTTTAGAATTAATCAACTCCGTTTTGTTCTTTACGCTCACAGAACCCAAATCAGAGATGACGGTACGAAAAAAGCCACCTAAAATATCAAACGAACAGAAAAATCTGTTTGAGAGGAGCATCCATCCCGAAATCTTCGACAAAGATCTGTTGGGGTCGGTCTATACTTGAACTCCACTCAACATCGCCGAAGCCAAGGCGAAGTGGTATGTACACTAAATACGTGGACTTTTTTTGTTATCATTATTCCCTTTCACGTATCAACTTTTGTACCTTCTTGTCAACGGGTCCAAGTTTCTCAAGTTTGACCAATCACCACCGACTGCAAGAGGAGTACTCTGCAAGTGTTTGGAGTAACAAGTGCGTCGAGTCTCCAAGACTCCGCATGTACCAGTTTTGCCAAAACTATGCGGTATAACGCGGGACAGGGACATCGACGCTGGCGACACAACCTTGAGCCGGGCCTTGTGGACGCAACCTCGGTTGAGGGTGCTCTACGTAAACGCTTTACAGCACAGACATCTTCCAGGGCAACCTGGTGAGGAAATCGTGCCTGCCACCGATGATCCTATCTTCGAGGAGGTTTCGAGGAAGAACAACACGAAATTTAAACCGTGGATGATTTCTTTTTTTGTCACCTCATATATTAAAATATACGCATCAACTACATTCTTCTTTCATCTTTGTCTTCTTTCTTTCGATGGATTCAGATCCCGCCAAGGATCTACCTATGTACTAACAAACCTACATAATATATTACCGCAATGTCAACTATTCTAAAACATGGAATGTAGTATCGTCATAGCAGATAATATTGATGAATATTACTCGGTCGTGATGTGTTATAAATTGCGGGGATGCTGTACTCCATTATGCTCAATAACTTTGAAGAAAAAACTTATAAAAACTGTTTGCTTGAATGGAAAAACTTTATGTATATTTTTTGTCCAAAGAAATTTATCGAATCGATATTCGGAAGTAGCAGAGTCCACGTCAATCAAGTACAGCATCCCCTCCACATCGAATCACAAGATTCCAATGGATGTTGTTTGTCCGACTAACAAGGGGGTGCTCCACCTTGCCATCGGTTGTTTCGAACGAAATTTATGCTAATTGTAGGCGATGAACCGTATTCTCCAAGTATTTAAAACCAAAATGCCTAGAGCAAATTGCCATTTTCGAGAAAAATGTGTTTGAAAAATCCGAGTCGTTAGCATCGTCCGTAGCAACGTAGTAACGCCGAGCGGTGCCGTGGCGCAGCGCAATGTGGAAGAGTTAATTTTCGGGAACACAGCAGCTGTTTTGTCCAATTCAATTCGATCGCCCACCCTTACCATAAATTCCGTTCGAATCAGCCGATGGCAAGTTGTAGCGTCCGCTTGTAGGACGACGAGACATTTGCAAGAATTAATCACTTATACCTATGTATTCCTGTATATACAAATCTTTGTCAAGACCCGTTGTTTGTTTTCTTCTCATTTCACTCGACAACATCGGTGAAAACATGCCACGCTACCTACTTTCATCTCCGTATTTTACAGAACTCTGTTTGGTTGTCGAAATTCATCTCCAAGTCCGTAAAGACTGATTCTCACGATTACATATCTTACGAAAGTAAATCGATACCATTATCCGAAACATTTTTGATTCCTTCGCAACCATGGTTGACCATCGGTCATGTATATAATTATAATTATAATATCAATTATCATTAATATTTCGTTCAACCGATATTAAACTCTGCCTTCCAATTTCGCTATCACATCATGCGTGTTTTCGATAACGCTGTAGATGTAGGGTCGTTCCATTGGGTTTGCCTTCAGCATGGACAGAATTAAATTTTGTATATCCTGAAAAATATATTGCAAGTCGTTAGAATGTATCATCTGCATTTTCCACGTTACGCCGGTTAAATAGATATTTCAAGTAATTTACTTCGTTATACGGCCCATTTTCCGGAAATACAACGTTGGCACTCATCACAGCCAAAGCTACGCTGTCGCCACGTTCGTAAACTGAGTCAAATGGCGATTTAAAATAGCACAACGCGTAAAGGATACAACCGAGCGACTGAAACGAAAATCATTGAATCTGTGTCGAGTCGAATTATTCAAAAAAAAATCCATCTAATTGTAAAATGTCAGATTGAAACTTACCCAAATATCCGTCCTCTCATCTATCATACAATAACTATCAACATTGAATAACTCTGGGGCTCTGTAAGGCATCGAACACCGCTCCGCGGCGACATCTTGTAGAGTTTGAGCCGTTTGAGCTCCGCAGACCTTCACTCGAGCCTGCGCTACCGATCCTGCGGTAAGCATATCGAAGCACGTCGATTGTTTGACAAAGGTGCGATAGAACGTTTATTAACGATTAACTGTGCATTACCTAGATCCATAATTACCGGTGTCATGCCGTCGGCGAGAACGATATTAGCCGTCTTCAAATCTCTGTGCGCCAACGGCTCGGGTTTGGCCTCATGAAACGCCTTGACCCCTTCGCAAATCTGCAGAAAGATTTCCAGTATTTCTCTGGGGTTCATGTAATCCAAGTTTTTCCCTCGCCGTTCCAGTTCGTTGGCCAGTGTGCCTTTCTGAGCAATGAGAATTTAGCGGATGCTAATATAATATCGAGACCGGCTCCTGAATCATCGATTAAACACTTACATGGTAGTAAGGTAGAAGCAGCAACACTTGGCTGGTCGAATTGACCACCGGATCCGCGCTCCCTGTGTGGGATGAATCGACGCACTCTATGACATTCCGGTGTTTTATCGTCGAGTGGAATTCAATTTCCTTCAAAGCTAGTTTTTGGTCCTCCGGTCCGTGACAGACTATCTTTTTGACGGCATATTTTTCGTGCGTCACAGCGTCCTCGACCAGCGAGACGGTACCGAAGCCTCTGCAATGAGAAGTTGAAAGTCTACTTTCTACCGGGTATTCCCGCCTAATTAACAGATCGCTACCTGTCGACCGGGACGGATACGACAAGACACGACGTTAGTTAGTCAGTTACAATAGTTACCCTTCTCCGAGATGTTCGCGCACGGTGTACTTTCTGCCGTTGACCGTAATCGTCTCCTTGGCGCAGAGGCAGCCCATTTTCAGAATCAAACTCAAACCCAAACTGTTCATATTCGGTGATACATTCTACGACTGTGAACGAAACATTGAACTCTCAACAAACCGTAACCTGTATTGACGTTGACTTGACGTTGCTTGACATGTCTCGCGAGTGTCTAGAACGCCGCCATGTTCGGAGAACTGTCGAGTGTCGAGTGTCGAGTGGTCGAGTGTAGGGATGGGCGATGTAACATCGATTACTGCAGAATCGATGTTTTTTCCCACAATAATCGATTTTTTTAAATCGATGTTTGAAAATCCGATTAATCGGTATATCGATGTTTTTTTTTTTTTAACGATATCGATTTTTTGTTGGAAATGGTGAAAAAATAACCTAAATTGTCGGACAGGTCATTCATTGCCCTTTGGTTATATCAGAATTTCATGATCGTTTTAATCGGCCTTGGAAATTAAAATAAATCAAGTACCGAAAAAAGGAGAGAGGGCTCAGTTACACAGAACGCGTTGCCTCACGCGTCACATGTAATAACCTATGGGAGAACAGCTTTACCAACAATCTAGAAGAAGGTCAGCACGTTGATTGGCCAACCGTCGTGTCGCGCGACGCGACGCGCTCTGTGTAACTGAGCCATTACGAGTGGTCTGAAGAAATTACGAAATTTGGAAAAATATGTTAGATTTCTCTTGGTGTTTTTTTTTTTTTTTTTTCATTAACATCGATTTTGTTGACATCGATGTTTTTTTCATCGATTAATCGATTATAAAGAATCGGTTCAAAAAACAATCGATTATTCTAACATTTTCAAAAATCGCCCATCGTCGTCGAGTGACGAGTCCACCGACGAGTCACAATTGTCACAGACTCGCAAGTTACAAGAATATTACAAGCGGTCAAGTCGGCCGAGTATTGACGGTCGGTCGCGACTATGAGAATGAGGAAAAGGCGAACTCTAACTACTCGGCGCAACGAATCACAAACGCGGATGATCGGCCGTGCCTACTCTCGGGTCCGGGTCTACATAATCTATAATCTACATTCTACAACTCTACACTCTACACTCTACGGTCATCTACCGTCTAGTTCGGCTAATTCGCGGACAGGTGGAGCATGGGCAAGGCCGTGTTCCACCATTTTTAAATAGCTCAGTTCGCCATTCGCCTCACAATCAGTTGCTCATCAACTGTTCCGAAGCGAGGTTCGCCTTGGTTCGCCTCAACTGAAAGTTGCAACGTACTGTCACCAGCTCAACAGTTAATAAGCCTAGCCTTTTTATTCAACTACTATTCGCGCACCTACCACTCAAGCTTATTTGCGTCGTTCGAATATACACGTTGTACCTGGGACGTTCAGATATAACATGTTCGCCGCAGAGTTTGGGAGCTACTACGAATAATAATGATGAAATTATTCGGATGAATGCCTGGTTGAACGTACTCGTTCCGACTGATTCTCACAATCGGATAGCTACACCCGAAATTCAACGAAAACATCATGTCGAGTGTGCCGCAATTTTCGAGCGGGCTCAGCAAGCTAAAAAAGAAACATTTTCGTGTCAAGCATCAAAAAGTGAAATTATTCCGAGCCAATGAACCTCTACTCAGCGTATTCATGTGGGGTGTTAATCACACGGTAATACAGCACCATTACTTATCTGTTCTGTAACACCTACGATCGCCTTCTATTCCTTTTTCGTCCTCTACCATTCCGCTCATTGTTGGTTCAATACCAAATCCAATAATGTCACGGACGCTCGCAAAAATGACGATGATGATGATGAGAAAGGAAGGGAAAAAAAAGAAACGAAAACACTAACATCTTCGTAATAATAATATCTTCGTGTTCGGTGAATGGTCATTTATTATTTCTAATATATCATACCGATACCGAACAAGTTTCGTGCCTCTAGTTACACGGACAAGTCGCTACCCAAGCTCTAGCGCCGGGGTAAGCTTCTAATTAATCATTCAAATGACATGCGAGGTACGACTCCCTCATTGTGACAATCCTTTACGCATGGCCGTTGCTATCGCCATAACTTAATTATCAAGTATAAAGTATGAAAAAGTCTGATGCATCGTGCAATTGCCATCGAATAGAGATAACTCGAATCATACGCGCTTCGTTCGTCGTGGATTTGTCGAGTTGTGGATTTGTTACTCAGAAATCATCATTACAGTAATATTAGTCGTCTTGATAGTATCGATGCGTTCCAAATGAATATGACAATCACCTGAATGTTTGAATACCCAATTTCGAAAGAAATTGCCTTTATAATTTATCTTTATACTTTGTCAGAGGTGAAATGTGGTAGCGATTTCTCGTTATCTTCACAGATAAAAATATATCAATTGTAATCTTTCTATGAGATAAGAAACGTTTGCCGCTGTTATGTTGAATTTTGTCTCCAAATCGCCGCTTATCTCTCGCTTGTTTAATTAAAAATAAATCAGGCTTAATTTATATCAAAATTTTATGAGGATACCGGCGATAGAATCTCGTTACCGCGTAAACAGAGTCGTTGTATTGAATTTTCCCAATATTATTATGCGTCATACGCCGTTCAACCAAGAGATTCGATTGAAAGTAACAAGCCTCCCTGACTTTTTCCGCCTTCCGTTTGCATGGAATCTAATGCTGCATGATTTATTTCGCTCGAACAATTATTTTCTTTCACAGATAAACGAACTGAGTCATGTGAACATACCTGTGATGCTGCTACCCGACGATTTTAGAGCCTACAGCAAATTAAAAGTGGACAATCATCTGTTCAATAAGTAAGTTCATCCTGATTACGTGGGAACTGCACCGGAGAATAGATCCGTTCATTGTTATTGTTTCGCGGTAGAAACCGTTGCAAGAAATATGTCTATACCGGCCGTGTATCAAGTCCGAGATTTGGCCGATATTCCATTCTATAGCTTCGCTTTGGCAATAATTGTAATAACCAATGTACCTCGTTGTGGTAATGCGCCCGAAGGCCGTGCGCTCAAAGTTCTTGTACATGACTCGTTTTCAATCTAAGTCCCAGCCTGTAACATTGGATTCAGCGTTATAGGTATTTTAAAGTTGTCGATGATTATACAGGTCAAGAAGTAGGTTGGCCCGAAGAGATTTGTCGCTAACCGGAACTTTAGCCCGACAAAGTTTGTTAATAATAGCAAATACGATAAATGACTAAATATACTTTATTTTATGCCACTTTCAGAGAAAATATGCCGTCGCACTTCAAAATCAAAGAATACTGTCCCCTGGTGTTCAGAAACTTGCGTGAAAGATTCGGCATAGACGACTTGGACTATAAGGAGTCTATGACAAGGTGAGACAATATTATTTTATCATTGGAATCTTGTGCTTGTAACGAGTAAAAAAAACGTCCATCATCAGTCTATCCACCTACCCTACGAATTACAATTTGGTATCTAGTGACTTGGGTGCATGAGCAAGTCGCGATGCGGTTCTATAAATTTTCAGACTTATATTTTGGTAATAAATCGTATCAGCTCGCTCTTTAATCGACAGCATAGAGCATGAGTTTGAACCTAGTTCTTCGGAGTTACCTACGATGCCTTTCCGATGCGCGACAAATTGATATACATACATATATACCAGAGAAAAATATGTAATCTAGATCGCAAAGAATTCCGGGGATCTGCTGATCCTTCTTGAAAACGATGCGTTTGGCTTATTGTTAAATAAATTCTGGTGATATAGATGTCGGACGTTTGATCCTTCGCGAGCAAAACCTCGACCTGCATCTGCGACGGTTCCTGGAAGAACTCGGCAATTGGTACAACGATCGGCTACAGTTCCCTCAATTATTTTATCCCCTCCTTCTGCTGTTTCGCATATTCCAGTTCTTGCCAGGACGCGGCGTACCTACAGTCTTAAGCCTAAGCGATTGAGGTCAGATAGGTTTTTTACATGAGTTCTCCTTCTCTGCGTGTCTCGATTGTGGCTAACGTAAACAGATAACTCTTTTGTTTCGAGATTGTTTTCATCTACGTATAGCTTGTGAGTACAGTGGTTTATTCCTTCGTTTTTTTTTTAATCCTTTTTCTACCCTTTGCCGCGCACAAAGGAGACAAGCACGTTCACCCGTTAACATCGCGTACTTCTTGGATAAAAAAATAATCTACTGTAACTCCGTCGCAAAATATATGGGAATCTGGCAAGAACGATTGGGAGAAATTTCACCGAACTGATTATTAACGCTGATTGTTCAACTTTTGTATGAATAATTGGCCTAATTAGGATCACTATATTACTTGCAATAAATGGTCCACAAATTATTGTTATTACGCTTTGTATGTTCAATGAAATTCCAAACCAACCGATCCGTTATATTCTTCGATTTAACACATACCTCAGAGTTTTCGAGTTTCCTTTCTTGCATACGACAAGCAGATTTTTCTTTCGGCGTTTGAGTTTATTTTGAATCAATTGTAAAAGTAATGAGTCTCCAAGTTTTAGAATACATCGGTCGTTGCTAAATTACCGCTGTCTGTGGTATTTAATTTTTAATAAGCACGTAACAAGGATCTTTGCCGATTCAAACTTTATGTTTCAACCCAAAGCTGTTTGGCGAGACTCTGGTGAACAGAAACGAATCGTTCATAGGCTCGTTGAATATGTCTTTTACATTTTTCTATTCGCGTTATCATTCGGTAAAATTGTTTTATTTTCGCTCTGTACTTGCTGATGTTCAAACGTGACGATCTGAATGTGGACGATTTCGACGTGAATTTTTTCGTTTCCCGAGATGTTTTTCCAAAGATTTTTTTGTTGCCGGAATTTTATCTTTCGATATAAATATTGATATACCTGGCTAGGCAACTAATCGACCGCCAAAGTAATCGAATTGTGCATGCATCGGAGTTGAAATTTTTTATACATATATCCCTTTCATCGGTTGACAATTTTGTTGTTGTTGTTGTTGTTGTTGAATTTCATTCGTTATTCGGCTGCATTTAATTTGATTAATTAATTCAAACGTGTGAAAACACAAAACGACTGCGTAAATTTTAGCTTCTATTTTAGATCTCAACCGGTTTTGGACGACTCGTCAGGGAAGAGCGGTGCTAAATTTTACCAATCGTACGACAAGCTATTCATCATCAAAACTTTAACAAGCGAAGAGGTAGAACGAATGCATTCATTCTTAAAACATTACCATCCGGTGAGTTCCCTGAAATTCTTTCCGTTTTCTTTCTCAAATCGGCGGAAAATGCAACTCCAGAATGCGAAAATACTGTTTCATGTAATTTCAGTACATCGTGGAAAGGCATGGAAAAACTTTACTCCCCCAATACCTGGGAATGTATCGTCTCACAGTGGATGGCGTCGAGCATTATGTCGTTGCCATTCGAAATGCGTTCTCAAATCACCTTGTGACGCACAGGAAATTCGATCTGAAAGGATCTACAGTGGACAGAGAAGCTTCCGACAAAGAGAAAGAGAAAGATCTTCCCACGTATAAAGACAATGATTTTGTTAAAGAAGGAATGAAGATTTACATAGGGGATGATGCGAAAGGAAAACTAATAGAAACGCTCACTGCCGATGTGGATGTGAGTGGTCTTCCTTGATTATCGATTAAGTTTGAGACATTTGAGTGCCGACGATAAGTTTCTTTTATAGTTTCTGACAAGGCTTCATCTTATGGATTATTCACTGCTGCTCGGCGTACACGACTGTGCACGCGCCGAACAAGAGAATAGAGAGCGTGCAGAGCGAGAGGACGATGAAGATAATCACGACGACGAAGACGACAGCGAGTCTGGCAGCGGACTGGACACTCGTGGACCTATGGGAGAGTGGTAATACTGATAGTAGTATGACATTATAGCTCAAGTTACAACCGCACTCGATTCTGCAATAAATAGAGCCATTGAGGATTATTCCTCGACGTTCAACAGTGGCCAGGGGGGATTCAAGTTATCGTATGATCGATTCGACAGATCGAATATCAAGTACAGCCTTATCACATAATGAAGCTTGCGATTTATGTAACAAAGCTAAGATGAGTTTCGACGCAAATTTTTAAACAAATCAAATTTTCTAGCCGCCAATGGGGGGGCTTCGCAATGACTGGAATGTCGACGCCACCAGAGTCACCGCATACCGCTTTAATGCGGGATTCCAGCCTGCAGTACGAAGGAACTATTATACCAGAGTTAGATATATATGCAATTCCCAGTACGGATGGTAAGATTTCTATTAATAACTGACTCTACTAGCCTGACAAAGTATTATTGAAAGCACTTTGGTACAAGAATCTCTGGCTCTAAGTAATAACAGAATACAACTGAGGCCATATTTGCACGGTTGATGGTAGTCAAATACGGATATCCGTTCTGGCCAAGAGACTAGATATATCGCCGGTGCCAATTCGCTGTGAGAATGAAGATGCATGCTTTTACAGAGGTCAGTTAAATCATTAACTTTGTTACAGGTGCCCCGTTGAAGGAGATTTATTTCTTAGCTATTATAGACGTCCTGACGCATTATGGGGTGCGCAAGCAGGCTGCCAAGGCAGCAAAAACTGTCAAGTATGGTGCAAATGTTGACGGTATATCGACGTGTGATCCTGAACAGTATGGAAAGCGGTTCATCGAGTTTATGAGCAAAGCGATAGAGTAAACCGTGGATATCTTGCAGATAGAATCCAAGATATGGTATAATAATTTCAGATAATTATCTTGACAAGTGAGAGATTTGTGTTTATTTTTTTTTTTTTTTTTTTTTTTTTTTTTTTTTTTTTTTTTTTGAGAGACATCAAGATTGATTGAATTAATACAAACGAAAGTAGAATGATTGTACTCGTTTGACGATTGTAATTAAACTGTGCAATTTATTCAATGTGAGGAAAACTGAATTACCAGTCACGATAGAACCATCTTCAGCGCAATTTATTCGCGCTGTCCACGGTTGCGCTCATGCCTGTCGTGAACTGCGATTTAGTTGGTGCGTCGCAGCGATCTAATACAAATAGTTCTGGCGGCGAGATTTTTGAAATGATGTCGATAATGGATCGACATTGAAACGACATTGGGATTAGATAACATGCTATAAGAGATTCAGAAGAATTGTGGGGACACATGCTCACCTTAAATTCTCTCGCATCCTTACCGCATGATCATTCTATTTCCTGATTTCATTTGAAAACAGAAAAACAAGTAGTCCCCGTCGCTCAGTTTTCGCTTCTTGACATTCATCCTGGTTGAAATGTAATAACCGCTCCATTAGCGGTATGTGCTTCTGCCAAAGGAGTTTCCATTAGCATGCGGACGGTTGGTAAAGCTCGTAAAGCTCGTAAAGCATAAATTATCAGGTTGAAATTTGGTGACAGTTATTTACTGACATAAAAGAATACTTTCTCCAACAGTCGATGTAGTACTACAACTTTGTAGATATGTAAATCTCTTTTATACGCTGTGCAGTGATATAATGCTGTTGAAAAGTATTTTTCATCACGCCGTGCGAAAAAGTGCCATTATATGCACGCAAGCGGTGCATATAATCGAACTTTACGCGCGTTTGTGATGAAAAATGTTGTTCGATACATGTGTGAAAGTTGTTTTTACACTCTTGAGGTTGTCACCCTCGCTTCGCTCGTGCGAAAACAAACCCTTTCACCCGCGTATCGAAGTGTACTAGTTTCCAAGAAACTCGAAGAGTTGACCATTCATCCATTTTCGCGATTATGTGTGGTAAATCTTTCGAAAGTTGAAACATGATAAACTGCCATTATCTTTCAATCACGTGCGCAATGTGCACAAGCTCGTGGGGTTTAAAGTTTGGTATAATCAAGGAAGCGCAAATGTTACTATACAAATATATATACATAATGACGATATTCGAACGGATGGTTCTTCTTCTTCCTTTCTCGCTTGACAAAATTCGATTTTCAATCTATTAGGCATGCTCGAAAGCACGATGTATGTTTACTATTAATTATAAGAATGGTCTGTTTGAACTGACTTGAAGTTTTCAGTGTTGAAAGCGTGCTTGTAATTTGGACAGGCACGTTGAAAAAGTATAGTATAATATAAATATAGATATAATAGATTTATAAATACAGGGTGTCTTTGTTAACTATGGCCATACTTCTAGGGTGTGTAGGGACTACCTAGACAAGCATTTTTAGGTAAGACACCCATGGTCGGAAACTCATCCTAACGGCTGTGGAGGGCTTTGAAGGATTTGGTACCGCACGCTTGTTTCTAGTGTATTGAAGCAGATGTGATCACTTTCGACCCAATGTTTCATTCATTGATTTGTTATTTTACTGATTGTTTATTGTTTTCTTCCAAGTTTATCGTTCTGTTGATCTGACAGAAGAACTTTGTAATAGAAATGTTGTGTCGAAAGTGATCACATGTGATTCATTACGCTACGAACAAGCGCGCGGTACCATATCCTTCAAAGCCCTTCACAGCCGTTAGGACGAGTTTCCGATCATGGGTATCATAACTCAAAAGGCTTGTCTAGGTAGCTCCCACATACCCTAGAAGTATGGCCAGAGTTAACATAAACACCCTGTATACCTATGCATACTTAGGTGTAAATGTTAGAGTAGACGAGAGCATAGACATAATATAGAATATATGTGTTTTGAAAGTTCGTTATCTCCAGTTATTACGAGACATTGTCTTATTGGGGCGCAGTATTTCTACGATCCCATATCCAACTATTGATCGAGAAGTAAAATTCTAATACAATCGCGGATAAATAATACAGTGACCGGATTTGGGTTCGTGATTACATTCGTACTACGTCTATTTATCACGAGAATCAAGACATTTTGCAAATATATTTTTTGCTCTGTTCTGAATTTATCTGTACAATATATGAAAACACGGTATATACCAGCGATAAATCAATGTAAAAGACAGTATGGAAATCTGTTCATTGAGCGTTTCGTGCGCATGTGAACCGATCCACGATTGAAAACTATCACAAACTGCTTTGCGAATATATACCTAGGTATGTAGTACATCGTATGTGCGCTGAAATGAGGGACAACGAAGACCATATTTTCAACTCAAATTACCTCGAAACATTCAAATACTGAACCGGAATATAGTTCGATCTACGCATCAACCAGCTTCGTCTCTCAATCTACTATTCTCCTACAGCGTTCGACAGAGTCGCCCTAACAGTGCCAAGTGCCAACCGACTTGATTCCAACTTGTTTTCTGAACTACAATATTAACTTGACCGCCGGCATATGTTACCTATTTCGTTATACACACGTATAATTCCCAAACTGTCAAGTATTCTTGTACAAGGTACCGACATTCAAGGATAGCGTCAAATCCTAGTTCTGGTAGAGAGCAAAGCAATCTTCGAATTTCCGTAATGTCATAAAGAATAATTGAAAAAAAACACATGTTTAATACATATTCGCAACACCTTGTACTTACATAGAAGGTTCCTAATACAAGTGTACCAGATATTTCTTCGTCGTTAAAAGAACCTACGGCAACTCCACCAACAAGACCGGTTGGCAAATGTTGTCATTACTTGAGTGTCAAATAAAAGATTTTGCATTTGGGTATAATTGAGCTGTCGAATTTATCAATTACAATATTTTAAGTCTCGTCGTAATAATTTATATTGGCCGTACCTACGATGATTATATTTCCATAATTTCAATTCGGGTAAACGATTCTAACAACAACTGTACATTAGATTGAAATTATCAAGATTCAAAACGTCATCATTGTTCTTGTTTCCTTTCTTGCTCTCTTTCTGGGATAAAGCAGCAACCATTGTTTTTTTGTTTATTGTAATTTTAGAAAAAGATCATCCAGCACAGTTGTTATTCTAACACTTTATCGTTTATTAATATTATGCAGTACCCAGGATTCCGGTCTAGTGAGATTACATTATCCAATACCCGATAATATCTGCCGATCACCGACATAAGGACTGTGAAATTTACCTTTGTAAGGTAATTGCGTTGTATTATCATCATTATCATCGCTCAAAGGTTTCATTAATTAAAAAAAAAGTGTCCACGAACCTTTGCATACATCGCAACGTCCGAGGAAAAATTTAACGAACTGTGTAATAAAATATTATTTGATCGATAAATCGCTTACCGGTGTATTAAGTTATTAGCCCATCTAAAATAGGAGAATGTGCGAATAAATGATGAAATTGTATATCAATACAGGAATAATGAAGGGTGATTAAGGGAAAAAAATTAAAAAAAAAAACCATCAGCGGAGAGTAGATTATACTTTTTAATCATTACTCGTGACTTGGTTTATTGCCAACTTATATATAAGAGCAGAACATATTTTGCAATGAAAGGTGGTACTCGGTCAAAGTACAACGTATAGCGACACCTATTCAACTACTTAACGGCGTAATCTTCAACATTATACTACCATGACCGCTTAGAAATAAGAGAGATTATCGCCGGGTAATCTCTTAGTTCTTGACTGCTTCTTGAATGTTTGATTTCTTATGCGTTCCGTCGCAGAACGGTCTGTTTGAAGTTTGCTTACAATTACATAACCAATAGTCTTTCGTTTCTTCTACAACAAAGTGCACCGACCTTAGCTTTATCTTCATGAACACGTTTCTGTGCGTCCCGTCGCAGAGCGGCTGACTTTTGCTTCTACCGCATAAACACCACGAGTATCTTTTCCCAGCTTCTAAACGAATCTTGAATGGCTTTTTGTCGTACATTATACCATTCTCAGACTGGTGGGTCGCCGAGTGTAGGTCTTTTATTAAATTTTTTGGCGGCTTAGGGGCTTCAGCTTGCTCGGTGGAATACGAGGCGGCGATCTAGAGAAATTGTGAAAAACAATTATACGAGATTAACACATTTTCTTATAATCGAGGGTTCCTGGGCGGGTGTGCATCTAACAGAAGTCCTCACGGCGAGGGTCAATGAAATACACTCGTCTCGAGATTTCATTCTCGATTTTGATCTAAAATTCGTCGGATCTCAACTGCACCCAGCAGACGACGCTGTACCTTTCGGTTTCGAGGCTATCACGATCCCCGGCCTGGCGTGCTTTGAGTGTAGTTTCAATGTCTCTCTATAAGTGAATATTAATCATCACCAACTTACGCGATACGATTGCAGGTATTCATTTCTAACATTTTGCTTCAGTGCTCTTCGAATAAAAACTGTACAATTCATTTTGTTCAGTCAATCAAAAGATTGTTATGTCGTATTGTTAACTTTTGTAGAGGTTAAAGCTTCTCGATCGTCATAGGTCTATTCCGACCAGATGGAGACCTATCAGCCTCAGCGATCTCAGCGACCGCAGCGGCGCAGCGGCAAGTGCTTGAACAGCATTTGATAATGAAGCCAGGGCCGTCTGCGAGACAGGAAAATCATGGCCGCTCCGTTCAGAAGGTTCAAAAACCTTTCTTTTTTTTTTCATTACGCGTAACGCGTTGCCGGTATCGGTATTATTCATATGTACAATTATACATATTTCTCCGGCCACCACCTTCGAGTCTCGACGCGGGTAGATAGATACAGCGGTTAGATACGCAGCCATCGACGCGGCCCTGAATGCGTCAGTTTTTTTTCCCGAACGCGGCAAGTTCAAACGGCAGACAAATACTGACAAATCTGCGGAATATAATAGTAGTTTTATAAAATTTACAACATATTCAAAGATATAATAGTCGACGGATTGGTAGGGAATCGACGCTCTTGCCATCAAGTTTATACGAAGTAGTTGTGAGAGCATCCGGAACATGACCGCACGTACTATGCTGCAAGGTTTTATTAACAGAGATATTGAACGTGTCTCGCGTATATTGGTTTTGATCGATCGATTCCATCACCTTGTTTTCCTGTCTATTCTAAACAGTTTTTGACCAGTACCAAAAGGCCCGCGTGAACTTTGTTCAAACGGTAGCCGATCTCGCCTCGAGACCACAGAACGTCGAATGCCTCGAAAGAGCCGGAGTCTTGGATTTATTGCGTCCCTTACTCTCGGACATCGTGCCATCCGTTCAGCAAACGGCAGCTATTGCTCTCGGTAGATTGGCCAATCATGACGATAAAATAGCACAGGCTGTCGTCAGGAGAGACGTAATGCCGCAGCTGCTCAGAAATATCGACAAGCAGAATGTAATTGCATGTAGACAAAGAATTATGGACCGAATCTGAATCCCTCAAAGTAGAGAACTAACGAAAGAGACGATGCTAAAAAAATATGAACCATCGGTGCGACAAAACCGTAATTTATTGCAAAATTTCCTTTCCAACCGACAGAAGTTCTACAAAAAAGCTGCTTTGTTTGTGCTCCGCGCCGTTGCCAAACACTCGCCAGAAATGGCTTCGGTCGTTGTCCACGGGGGAGGGCTGGAGGCGATTGTCATTTGTTTGGAGGATTTTGATCCTGGTGTCAAGGAAGCAGCTGCTTGGGCGCTCGGTTACATCGCCAGACACAACGAGAGTTTAGCCCAGGCTGCGGTCGATGCCGGTGAGTAACAATTAAATAATTTTCTAAAATAAGTTGGTTTCGGCGAGAAACTGGAGAACAATGAATTTATAATAAACGATCGGACATGTGAATCATAAAATCTCTGATCCACGTTCCAAGGTGCTGTTCCGCTCCTGGTACTTTGTTTACAAGAGCCTGAACTCTGCCTGAAGCAGATAAGTGCCTCTGCTCTTTGCGATATAAGCAAACACTCGATTGAACTCGCTCAGACAGTTGTAGATGCCGGCGCCGTTTCCATTCTGGCAAGGGCCATTTCAAATCCGGATCCCAAACTAAAGGTGAATTGAAAACTAGACGAGTGCGCATAGATCTCGTTACATAGACCGGACGATACTTGAGCCTTTTTTTCATTTTCAGAGGCAAGTCCTGTCCGCTCTAGGCAGCATCGCCAAGCATTCCGTCGAATTGGCTGAAATTATTGTCGAAGCTGAGATATTCCCTGATGTTTTGGTCCACATGGGACACCCCGATGACAATGTAGACAGAGCAGCGGCCCTCCTTACCAGAGAAGTCTGTAAGCACACGACAGAGGTAAGTACCCGAGGGGTTGAGGAAAAACTTGTTCATCACTTGTCCTCGTAAATCTTCTCATCTTCTCATCTTCTCATCTTCTCATCTTCTCTTGTTCTCTTGTTCTCTTGTTTCAGCTGGCGCAGCTGGTCGTAAACACCGGCGGTATCGGTGCTCTGATTGAACTGATGAGCACATCCAAGTCTGACTCGAAATTACCGGCAATCATGGCCTTGGGCTATGTCGCCGGACATTCCGAGCAACTCGCGACCGCTGTAATTGGGTCTAAAGTGATTGAAAGATGAAATAATAGCAATCGCAATCGCCTGCTATTGTGCCGTTAGAAATCATAATTAAAACAATCTAAACCGCAGGGTGTTGTTCAGCTGGCGATAGTGCTTCAGGAAGTAACGGAAGATCACATTTTATCCATAACCGTGTGGGCTCTCGGTCAAGTCGGGAAACACACTCCTGAACATGCCAGAGCTTTGGCTGTTGCCAATGTACTTCCTAAATTATTGGAGGTATGTATTACTTTTAGCGAATGAATATTAGAAACTTTCCGAATGTTACGTCGCCTCATTACTGAGGAGGTGGGCCGGGGTATTTCAGTTGTTCTCCGCTCCCAGGAGTTCCGAGGATCTCAAGGCCAAGTGCAAAGCCACAATGAAGCAGGTTCTACAAAAATGCATGCACATCGAAGCGCTCGAGCCACTGCTGTACGACGCACCGCCGAATATCTTGAAATACGTTGTCGGACAGTTCAGCAAGGTAGATATTACGAAACTTTGTTCTTGTTTTTATAACATAAACGTACACAAGTTGGAATAAATGGGGGAATAGAAAGGGAATGAAATGATTCCAACGGATCCCGGCATAATATATGGTCAAGATCATATCAATAGATTCTCTTTCACACTCGTGTATGTAGGTAATAATATAGGTAGCAATAATACATTATACAAAGTTGATCGTTATGTGTTATAATGCCGTGAGACACTTTTACGTATTGTAGTACATCATCTGTTCTGCTTTCACTCTGATACGGCGGAGAATGATTATCTCTCTTTTAATACATTTTATTCGTTAGTCAACCTTTCTGACTCTGGTCAGGGAATTGTTTCGTATAGATTTATGGAATAATTTGACATCGTTGTGTTTTGTCGAAAAATTTTGATCGGCCGTAAGCAGTTACGTAATTAACTATATCTACATTATTGTTTGGTCTAATATCAAAACTCTGGTACATGGTCTTGGTAAAAATTGGTCAAGCGATTCTAAGGCGAATTTATACAACTGTTTTCGTTTCTTTGTACATTGTAATGAATCTTAAACAACGTGACGGATGCTAGCAGACATGTATCGCATGTATAAATGTAATCGCAATATTCACGGATTGTTAAAATTTTATGGAAAAAAAGTCTCGAGAGATTGAATAATATAATTATGTTAGGTACGTGCCGGATTACCTTGTCGCTGTTTAATTGCTCCCGACTCATCCATAAGTTTACATTCATTGTATCGAGTATTCTAACGGTATTTCTGAAATAACGGGAGAAGAAAGCCAACTGACGAAACGCCTTTTATTGAATGCAAATCGTTGTCAAGTTGAACTCTTGACGTAGAACGATAATGCGTCAATGATATCGTCATGTAAGAATATTGACGGATAAGGCATTGCGTTTGATATTCACTTAATCACTTTATAACTCTATATCGTACAAACCTTACGTTCTAGTTTCAAGACTACAAACTACAGTGTTCTATGGCTAAGTTTCAAATCCTTAACAATATTTTATCAAGCTCGGATTTCATAGAAAATCAAATGAATTGCATTTTTATAAATTTCAAGACTCGAACGTTATCGCCTAGACTTTGTATTATACGATTCGAGTCCCCTCGACTTTTCCCCCAGTACGTGACAATTATCCCGTGAGAATAACGTAAATGCAACTGTGGTATAAACTTACAAAATATTTTCGTATCAAACAGCTAATAGTTTGCCGATTGTACGTGGAGATTCAAGAAATGGATCTCACGCTCTGCCGGCGTGTATTATTTAGTTCCGCACGAGTGCAACTCTTGTCTCTTTTGTGTGACTGAATTCAACTATGAAACTCGATGCGATCAAAGAACAGAATCACCAGAGACTTACGCGATGGATAGATGGTTCGTATTCGTACGATTATAAACGTATAATTGATCAAAAGCTGGGTAAAAGTACCGATGGAATTCGACGATCGTGAAAGTTTCAATAATGCGAGTAGCTGGTAAATGCTATACGTGGATAATTAATTATGTACCAAACGGAGAAAAGTTCAGCTTCGATTCATAATGTAACGATGACAAATACCCGGGCCAGATCATGCATTCTGTCCAAGTATTCCTGGAAATGAAACAAGAATCAATCAAATTGGTAGCCCTCGATATAAATGGCGAATGAAGCGAACGGAAAATTATTGAGAAAGCAAAAGGTATGACAAGCTCCGAATCGGGATAACAACAACAATAACGCAATAATGGTATCTGAATAAAAATCACATGTCGTTCGTTGGCCACACATACGCTATGATACGATAAATGTTCATCCAACGTAACACCTAACTTACAATCTTTATACCTATACCTTTTTCAACGAATTATATGCTGTTCGTTTTTTCTCGTTAATTTCTTTGGTAAGTTTGATTCACCTACGTCTAGGAAGATGATATACAGCCTTTTGAATATAATTGAAATCGATAGTCATGATGGCAGCTACGGCAGTCAAGGCGTAGATATAGTCTTTGGCATTGTGTCAATAGGACAGTGATTTTTAGAAATCATTTATTCTTCTACCAGCTACGATTCTTTGTTTGCTACAATACTGGTCATTATAAAGTGGCAACGCGAAGACTCGAGTTACTTTCAATTCAATCTAGCTACAGCTCGGTTCAGCTTGTCAAACCAAGACTCTGTTGAATATAAAATATAGCGCCATCCCGCCTGTACTCCGCCACAAGTTTTAAACTTACAATTAGAAATTATATCATTGTCATGTAGCTCCTAATTACAACGGTTACTTTTCTATTTAAATGAGTGCAGGTATTACGGAACTGCCCACGCAGCCCGATTACACGGATTCATTGCAATAATTTCTATATATATGTCATGAGAATCTTGGAATAGTTTTGATTGCGATTACTTTTGAACTTCGTCGCCATATGTTTTTCCTGGCTCCTAGCCAACTGCACTTACGTTGATTCGTTTGATTCGCTTCAATTCATCATGCTTTTATGATATTTCAGAATAAACAGGCTCTACCGCTCACAATCTATCCAGATGATTGGATGTACACGATACCCCGGCGTCGAAGCAAAATGCTTTATGTATTTATAGGTACATTATATTTCGGCTGTTGAACAGTATCAAAATTTTAGTGGTGAAAAGCTACTCTAAATATGCATATGCTTCTACCGTGAACTCAATGTTCGGTTTTCAATAAAAAGAACAGCCTCGGTTCCATCACAGATTCTTATTCCTCCAAGCATCATCATGGCTCTTCAAGTATATATTCTTATTATTGTTAGCAACAATGTGATCATAGTCCGAGAAAGATACATGACTAATTACGTTTGATGAAATCAAGTACCGCAGACTGCGCATTGTAGGTACATACAGCATCCGATGCACGATAAAATTCTCTAACTTCAACACATTGTATTACGGAGTGCTTTGTCGTTATGTTATGTAAAAATCACATATCGTCGGCTGGCTGTGCTTTTATCCGTCTGGACATTTGATACCGCTCACACTTAACGGTGATTCCTTTGCACCTCTAGAGAGAATTGCCATTCGACTTTTCCGTTGCGGTAATTCTACATAGTATATTCTTTAGTGTAGCGTAGTCTAATTCTATAGTATGGTAGATAAATTTTCTGAACGATATAAATTTCGGTTACTAGTTTGGATATTTTCGAATAGCTATTTTTCCTACTCGTCGGCCTCGTCGTTTGCCTTAATGCTAGCGTAGGTATTTATGTTTCTATTCACCCTTAGCATCTTTAAGAAGCTGCCCAATACCAAAATTGTTTTTCTATGTCTTCGGAAGATTCCGGAATACAGTGCCTCTCTCACGTCCCTTCTGTCGCTCACGTCCGAATCTATACTGGACACGGATACTACGGACGGTTTGGCTGAAACGGGTTGATGTCCACGAGTCTCGCCAACATTCAAGATCACCCTCTGTTGATTGTTTATCATCTTGTATTTGATATTTTTAAATCTCAGTAACTTCTTGAAGAGTATCGTGGCGCCGGTGGAGAAAACTGATCGAAGAAAAGATACGTTGACGTTATTGCGACACTCTCGACTGCACAAGTTGAGTTTCCGACTGTTTCCAATTGATTGGAATTATTTTCGTATAATATTTCGTAGAGCTTCGTTTTGTTACACAAAGTCGGTCCCAGGTTCGCGTTACTTCACCGATCGATGGTGGATGTATTCTTTTGCCGAGAGGTCCTTTTCCGGCAAACAATTCTTCGATTCAAATTCAATTCTACGTACAGCTCACTCCTCACTCGATGGGTTATCTGCGATTTTTTACAACGTCTCTTACACTTTGCTATCTACATACTTTTACACTGAAACCTAATCGTGCAGAGATACAACCTGTTCCTGCGTCTTGTTTTCTATGCAACAAGTCTGTCAATGTTAATACCTCATTTGCGTCAGTTTACCTTATTTCAGTTTCCGTTGACTTATTTCGACGAATACAGTATCTTATCTGAGAATCAACATTTCACAATTCTCAGGCGTCACACAGAGTTATGCCCACAATGTTTGTTCACGACCTTCTTCCAACATGACTTTTCGCGTAGAGCTATCTTCCACACTTGGCGAAACACTGAGCTCCGTTTAATCTCTGTTATTCGAGCGGTTGTACAGAATTGCCTCGTGACATCTCATTTTCTCTTCTCCGATCGCCATGTCTTTACGTTACTCATTTACAACTCGGATTGCACCGCTTTCATCGGTCCGTACTCCTCGTTGCACCGTAGTTAATTTGTAGTACACCTTTCATCGAATAAGATCACAAATCACATAGATATTTGCGTAGTTCCCGCAGCTGGTAAGCTTGTTTATTTCATTATCCAATGAGCCGACTCAATTTCGGGACAGTATTCCTCCGCCACAGGCAGGTCGAGCGAATCCTTTGACTGTCGAGTTCATACCAAGTGCAGACGCTGAAACGGAATGAAAGAATATAAGTCGATTGGCTATTTTTTCATCAAGATATATTTAGCCCTTGGTAAACAGTATAACCCGAGCTAAACTCATGTGCTCGCCAAAATTTTCTGTATGTCAACAAGTCGATGTGAAAACATTTCCGATCTCCAAGGTTTATTTTAGTAAAGTTATTTCAGAGTAAAGCGTGGGGGTCGAATTAATATATTTTCTTTACAGGCACCAGCCGTACTCGTACACGAACGAAACATAATACGTACAGTACATATGTATATACCTACACTCGTGGATGTATGATAATGATATAAAATTAAATGGAGGAGAAGAAGAAAAATACCTTGGCGCTACGTAGGAGCGAATGAATTTTATCAGGACGTGAATCGGCTGGCGTTGAATTATATAAGGAATTAACATCTGTAATCGCGGTCAAATGGAAATTTATGCCGGATGGGACGGGCGGAGAGCTGGACTGCAGAGACTATTGACTGGGCTTCGGAAGCCTTATTTTCTTATGACGCAATAACTTATATGATCGTTATTAATGAGCCAATTACACGGATGTTGAGTTTATAAATTCGTCAGAGGTAACGTCGCCGGCGCTACCACTCCTCATTGAGGTCGTCGGAGCCTTTGTATACGCGCCAAGAAATTGCTGCCGCGCAATGAATTTCAATTTCAATTTCAGTAGATAATTCATGATGTACACGAGTATGGGTATGCGGGAATGCAAAACAATTCAGGGTATTTGATCCGATGGGCCTCGGTATATTGATTTATGAATTTGTTTTCCATGCCTGGCTCCGATAGGTATGGAACCTATTGACATCGATAAAAAAGTGTGCAGTGGCACCCGCAGCAACCGCCTCCGAATCATGAGTCTTCTGTCTTTTGAAATATAAACCATGCGTAGGTATTCATTGGACATCGCCGGGTGCTCCTGGAAGACTTTCATTCTACAGACCTTTGTAACTCAATTTTATAACACTAACCAATATCTGTGCTAAAAATGTCATCTCTACGCACAGATTTTACCCAATGACGCGAGGGCTCGTCGACTTTTCGTTACGACAGGGGGATTGAAAAAGGTACAAGAAATTCGAGCCGATCCTGGGTCTGCGCTACTAGAGTACATAACTATCATCAACTGCTGTTTCCCAGAGGAAATTATAAGGTTTGTGTGATTAGGGAAAAGCTATGTATAAATCTTGGTGCGTTAATGACTGTGATTAAGGTGATTGTCGAATAAAGTCTGCCTTTGAGCGTGATGTAATGAATAATTGCCCATGGAATGCTGCCATATACGTATGTGTATACTATACTGTTAATCTATAAAACCACCAAGTACCTTCGTGGAAACACCAGTTGCTTGCTATATCTTACTTCAGAGCAAAGCCAGTCAGGTTTTAGTTGAAATTCATGGCGATGATTGAATTTTAACACAGAGGACTATCAACCGCATCAAGCGGTGAATGGCTTTTCAAGTTTTTCATGAGTTATTCTTATTTGGATTTAGCACTCGATATTAAACGGTACTGGGACCAACCACCATATTTGTTGAGGTCTACTGTGTGCCAGGAGTGAGGAGTGTACAAGTGTTCAATGGATCAATATGCCTATATATATGTATATATATATATATATATCTATATGTGTGTGTGTGTGTGTTGGACACTTTTCACTCGCAAACAGCTATCCGCAGTGAATTATTTATGGTTTCGCTATAATATTCTCATCTCTAACAGCAACTAATAAACCACAAAACATTACTAACTTTGAAAACAGTTGGATTTATTAACGCTTCGTTAATTGACATTTCAATGTCAATTATAACTCATTGCAACTTTCGAATATCTAGAGATGTAGAAAATCATGGCCGTCCGTGCAGTTGAACCACTTTCCATACAGGTGATCCTTTGCTTAACTTTGATGAAAATATGGAAGAAAAAAAAGAGAAAAGAAAAGTGCACCATCCGGTGAAGGACAATATTTTCATGACCCTACATCTATATATTTATACCGAAGAATCTGGGTTAAGGCCATTGCCGAACAGAGCACGTCGACGCACTGCACATCACTGCACAGTGTGGCACATATTTATTGTTTTTATGTTTTCTTACGGTGGTGTATCCTACGCTCCGCTGTACTCTAGTCGGTTTCGACCTTTACACTCTGATCTAGATCTTGTTCGTCGATCGTTTGTTATGTGATTGCTTCTAAAATCGCCATTATTATTCCAGATATTATTCTCCGGGATATCCAGACTCACTTTTAGAAGCCGTCGAGCAGTACCAGCCCAAGTGTCCGTCGGTGTTCACAATCGATCGGAAGACATCGGTTGAACTTTCGAATTCCAGCGAATCTTTGCTCCGTTATAACGAAGACGAGAATTAAATCTAATCTGTAGCCAACTGTTAGTAGGAAATCTCAAATTCTTTCAACCAAGAATTAAGAATCTTCATACCAGGTATAAAAGCCTGAGCATCCTTCACTGAGAAAATTAGGTGCTTGTTGAGTTTGAGATATCTACTTTGTGATAATCAATGCATATACCGACACTCATTCATCTAGATTAGAGTATCTTTTTTGTTTTTGTTTGTGTTTTTGCAAAATAAAACGTCTACTCGTCACCCGCTATTTTTCTGCATCATATCATTCGTAGATTTCGATTTCTCTAATTATCGAGAAATGTCAAGGCACACTAGAGCACACGTGTCGAATTACATGTAATGTGAATATGGGGCATAAACAGCGAAGTCGTTAAGTTTTGCAACCCTATACGACTCGTGACATATCCGCTCCAATGGAGTTTTTCGGATTAACTTCAGCCGGCTACGGTAACTACATCTCTGCGGTACTAAAAACAGGTACTCCAAATAACTTCCCATGTAGCGATTTAGTTTGATGTGACCGAACGAAGTTATTAAAAACTAACTTTTTTCGGGCTTCTGAGTCTAGATTACAGAGAGCCTGATAAACTTAGCGATACAAAAGGAATTTTTGAAGACCGACTGCGGCTCAGTCCTCAGCTCAGTTTTGTCGAGGCCTACAATAAGCTCGATCCGATCCTTGGTATCGGGAACGGATATTCTTACAGCAGCCATCTTCGCTTACGGCTCCAAATTAAAAAGGGATTGACGAAACCTATGGGTCCAACCGATATGTATCGAGTACCGGCAACGTCTGGACAGGACTGTGGCTTTTGGAGGAACGATCAGCTTCTCGTAAACGCAGATTGGATGAAGATAACTGCAAATTACAAAATTAAATCGAGTGAATTAACTAGATATGCTCCAGCTCTTTGAATATGTGATAATTAAATAAATTACCTACCATTACTATATGAGATGCAGGTTGTTGACTGGGATTACAGTCGTAGTTTTTGAGGAAAAAAAAATTAAAATACAAGGTCCAGTGTATTTTTCAATATTTTATTGTAATATTAATAATCGAATGAGCTATTTGTTTTCTGAGTGACGAATGATGACGTTCTGCACACAACATATTTCTGTATAGCGAAACTACCTGTCTGCCGAGTAGATTCATTTTCGTCAACTTGGCCAAATCTGCACAAGTAGACTGTAATTGATAGACTGTCGATGATGTTTTCAGTAAGGAATCATCGCCATGCGTATGTATGTGAATACATACACGTGTGTATATATATAGATATATATAAGAGTTTTTAGTTTGATTGATAACAAAAAGGTATTCGTTATTGACATTCAAGTTGAGTACATTTCAATGATGAAAATGCCTATGAATTCGTGTATGTATTAATATAAAGTATAGTTATAAAAATGGTCTTATTTACAATTTCCCTTAATCGTCTTTGGCGAGGGTCCAGAGTATCATTGAAGGCTTCTTGGTGAAAATTTGTTCAATTCTATACAGTTTAATATTAACACCATAATGTTACTGTGAACCAACGCCACTTTGCGTAAAAGGTACTGTTGCAATAATTGTCAAGTACCTTTCAAACAATTCCAGCCCACGTTAATACACCGATAAAGTTTCTGCCCATAATGTTGTTTTTAATCATGTCCAGTTCTTAGGAAGACATGTTGCCTATCTTTTTGTTCATTTCCCTTTTTCTTCGACGCAATATACAAATAGAATAGTATCTTTTTCAAGGTCTTGAAACTTTTGTCAGAGTAAAAACACTAGGTCCAATTCTTCTTATCTAACGTTCGTTCTCTCCGTCGAAAATTTATGCAAGCATTGAGGCGATTTTTAATCGTCAATTATTCACTCATTTTCATTTAATCATCTTGTCCTTTTTATCGACACTATATTATGTAAGTACCCACCACCAAGTAAGACCCAATTACTCAACCGCTTCGATATCTAAAGAGCCGTTTTTTTTCTTCATATTATATTAGTGCCGGCTGATTTAATGTCAACGCCCTTGCGTCTAGCAGCTTTGAATATTCCGAGTGACTGAACACAATAAAAATTGTGCGTGTGAAATCCTTCGTATTTTACAAGTGCTCTAACACAAAGGCAGCATCCTCACTTTCATATTCATAATTACATATTTACCTAATTAATAATATTATATTAGATGAATAAGCGTTATTGGATTATTACACTCTAATTAGTAGGCTTCGAGTTAATTATAGACTAATTGTAAACATAGATTCACATTATGCGAAATCGACAAAAAGAGACGATTCTATAGGTAAAAATAAATAACTGTCACAAACGGCATCGAATTCAAGTTCACAATTTTGTCCCGCAGTTTACTTGACGCGGTATATTCTCTATTATTGTTCGCATATAATATATAACCACAAGTTGGACGGAAATTTTTCATAATTATATTTATCAGGTAACAAATGTGTGGAAATTGACCGAGTATTTATGGAATTACGAAGATCTTAACATCCAGTGGAAATTTGATTTCAAGTCACTATTAGGATTGTACGGTAAAACCGATAGAGGACTTTTGTTATAAATCAATCGATTACTTGTACAATGTTAACCCTTTCGTTCTCATAAGTTATAAATATCCAAGTATGAAATATAATGAATGGAGGCTGGTATGTGGCGCGAGTGTGTGTGCATTTTAGTGCAAAGGTATGAATAGAAAAGTGAACTGTTAATTAATAGGATTGTGTATAGCGGACAATCCATTGCATACAAAATCTAATGCCTATAACATACAAACAATGACGACTGATACTCGTTAGTTACTCTTAATATTTTTCACTATAGATATGTCATAATTGTCTTGCGCGTTGTAAACAAAGTGTGCTTTTCCTTTCAATAATTGATTCCGATCAATTAATTGAATAACGTCGAGCAACGAGGCACCAGGTTTTTCCAGTATCCCGTCCCAAGGTAAGCAAATAGATTGAAGAAAACAAAAAGTGATGAACAACATGAGAATTTGAGACTTTGATTTTATGCCAAGAGTAATATGAAAATCAATCGGTGGCAGATAGATTTTTTATCACAGCTCAGCTGCTGTGACTGTAGGCGGTGTTGGTGTACGGGCCGCTGTAAATTGACGACCCCGTTGTCGAGATGCTCTTGTGTCGTCTTCTGGCTAGAAGAACAAGGATCGCGGCAACAACCGCCAGCATCAGGACGAGCCCCGCAATGGCTATTCCGATCGCGAAGCTTCTCTGGGATACGCATATGCTGTTCGGGTCGTCTATAGTCTGTGGATGAAATTCATTTCATTATTCCACATTTGGAACAGATGGAAAAGAGGGATATTTGTTGTGAAATTGCGAGAGAAAATCAATAGGCTTCCCAAATTTTATCCTACCCTTTCTTTAGAGACTTCGTCCAAGAAATCCGATTTTGTAGCGGCATCGGAAGCTTCGTTGACGTAGAGCCCGCTGTAAACTTCGATAGTAGCCGGTGTTCCGCTGTCCGGAAGTCCTTCGACTCCACGACCATCCTTGGATTTATCACTCGTCAAATCCCGGCGTCTCCTTCGTCCGCCGTTACAAGAAGGTGGCTGAGAGAAAGAAAAGGCCAGTTGACTTTACGTTGTTTTTTTATTCTTCTCATTTGTGTTTAAATATGTACCGTGTTCTCACAACCGTCGCCTAATTTAACGCACAGTTGGACGTTACACTGATAATAAACGCTCGCTATGTAGGGAAACTTGTGAGCCTGGAAATTGACCTGCGCCTTTGTCTTATCCTCGCTGTATACAAATTGACCCATGATCTCGTTGTCCACTGGGCAACTGTGAAAAGCGAACAGAGAAAACGGCAAATGAGCTATGGAGAGTAGACGTAATGGGCATGGAGTCGAGGATATCCACAGCAGAGAGCGTATGAAAAAGTTGGTAAAACTCTGAGTAAAGACGCCAAATGTTGATGTTTTTGATAATGTTAAGTACGGAAGAAGGCGCTTACCCCTCATCGTTTATGAGCCGCTGTTCGCCCCAGCCGAGGCCATCTCGTACCAGGCAATCGGATATCCTGAGGCCGTACATTTCCTGAGTATCAATGCCGATGACCAGGGTCAACGGATCCCCAATTTTCACATTTTCAGCGACCTGGTGCTGCGTCGGATCTCCGCTGAAGATTTTCATCGTGCAACCCGGCATCGGCGCTTCTGACTGCAAGTTTGTACCAATAGTAATAGTAAATACCACGCGCTAATAGAGGATATAGAAGAAAATGGATGCGTCAAGAGACGTTGATTTCGGACTACCTGCAGCGGAAGGGATTGTAGCATCGCGACGTGCGTATTATCATTGGTGACAATCTTATCCCTCGTTTGATAACGACATCTAACGTGAAAACCTCTGCCTTGATTCGTTACCAGCTTCAGATGAGGCTGGACCACTATCGTGTTGAAATATTCGATTCCACCGTCCTCCTGGAACAAGCAGAATATGGTCAGATTATAGTTTTATGATATACTTGGCGAAATCAAAGCTGTCGCGATCTTATACGTTGAACGACGAGCGAACGAGAGTTTATCGGAAAAGGGAAATTTGGAAATATAAATCTAGGAAGAAGAAATTTGAGAAGAAAACAAATTGGTGCGTGGGCTTGGCGGGCCTCTTCGTAGCAAGATCAAAAAAAAAATGTTACGTCAACACCTTGGCGGTCACTCTTTCACTTACTCCAAATGTGTTATTTTTCGAAACATTTCTCTCCTCGAGATTCATGCGCCCAATTTTTCTCCCCTTACAAATTATGAACATTCAATAGAATGAGGAAGCGAACAAGCACAACGCCGTATGGTTTAATTTTATTTTTGTTCTTCGTACTTGGTAGTATAAGTTGTATTTGATTTCAATCCTTTTACAGAGATTTTTTCAATGGACGGCTTTTGTTGAAAAAAAATTTTTTGTGGAAGACCCTTTTTGTCAAATTTTTTTGGGTGGACCCATACAAATTAACGTACTTTGGGAAAGGTAGGTATTTGCACCGTAGGTACGTTATACGACGAGTGAACGTATAATTGATGAAATCACGACTTGACCACTCGATAATAATCGATCATCGGATTCGCATATACCTATATAGAAATAATTGAATTCTGTAAGTGAAGAAGGCTAGAGGCTAGAGGCTCGGGAACTCGGGAATTCGGTATCCGTTATGTAAAGTTATACCGTGAGTAACCCTGTATACCGGTCACTCGGTTTAGCACAGGGTTACTCACGGCATGTATACATGTATACACAGAAGCTTGCGGTATTGATAAATTCCTCGCGCGATTTTTGTGAAGATGAGAAATACGGAAGGGGGAGAGAAAAAAAACTTTCTTCACAAGACGGACTTGCATCGTGGACGGAATGTTCCAATTGCACTGTGTATACATAGGTATACAAATAGGTAGGCAATGCACGTTTTCACCACACCTGCACGGAAAGTACGACCTTCGGCACCTTGCGTGAACGGGAAGTCGCACTTCCCGATGCAGGGGCCGTATTCTGGGAAGAGTTTTCACGTTGTCACCAGTGCTAATTCTTATGGCGACAACGTGAAAACTCTTCCCAGAATACGGCCCCTGGGTGAAAAATAGTATACTACCCACGGGAGTGAAAAAGGCCATCCCAAACTGCGTTCTTGCCACCCTCGCCTTCGGCTCGGGTGTCAATCTCACATGCAGTTTGGAATAGCCTACTTTCCCTCCCTAGGTGTGTAATATACTATATTATACAAGCTGCACTCGCACGTAGCCATGGAGTAGAAGGTGACATATCTTGAAAGAAAAAAGTGTCTCACGGTAAAGGGGGCGCTACGAACGAGTCTGTACCGCAGAGATCCGGGCTGACGTGAGCGCGCGCACCAGATACCGCGTAACCCCCATCCTCTTTTCCGCGTAACCATAGTGACCATGGACATGGCTACGTGTATCTGATGCGCGCGCCTACGTCAGTCCGGATCTCTGCGGTACAGACTCGTTCGCAGCGCCCCCTTTACCGTGGGATTTTACGACCACTTTTAGAAGCCTAAACGTGGGGAGATATGTCTCCTTCTACTCCATGCACGTAGCGTCGGGTTTGTTGTCAGAATACGGGGTGGTATAATTTCTTTATACACCTCAGGGATATAAACGGCGGTTTATTGCCCTGTTCCAGCCGAAAAAACCGCTTTATTTCCCTTTGGTGTATAAAATACCTCCACAAAATTGTCTTCCACAAAAAGTCTTCCTCCAAAAATTCGACTTCCTTAAAAAGTATTCCTTCAAAAACATCTCTAAAAAAAAAAATTGAAATCAGATGTAACTGCCAAGTACAACAGAATACGAATGAAATCCTACTACATGGCGTCGTGCTCATTCACTAGCTACGCTCGCTCACTCGATTGGTTTTTTAAATAATTTGTGACGTCATAAAAATTAGGAGCAAAAAGTGACCAAACGATAAAATTGTAGAAAAAAATACACATAAATTTGTAAAAAAAAAAATTGTTGAACAAAGTTTTGGAAATAAAAATTTGAAAAAAAAAATGTTTAAACAAAATTTTGTCCGTGGTACTTTGCGGACCAGGTGTGGGCAAGTGAAACTAGGTTACATGTTTACGTGACAGTCTAATGCATTGCTATAAAAGCCCGCCAAGTACCACTCCCAAAATTTTGTTTAAACATTTTTTTTTTTCAAATTTTTATTCCCAAAACTTTGTTCTACAATTTTTTTTTTACAAATTTATGTGTATTTTTTTTCTACAATTTTATCGTTTGGTCACTTTTTGCTCCTAATTTTTATGACGTCACAAATTATTCAAAAAACCAATCGAGTGAGCGAGCGCAGCGAGCGAACGAGCACGACGCCATGTAGTAGGATTTCATTCGTATTCTGTTGTACTTGGCAGTTACATCTGATTTCAATTTTTTTTTAGAGATTTTTGTGAAGGAAGACTTTTTGAGGAAGTCGAATTTTTGGAGGAAGACTTTTTGTGGAAGACAATTTTTGGAGGAAGACTTTTTGTGGAAGACAATTTTTTGGAGGAAGATTTTAATGTACTTGGCGAAGGTTTTTGCACCAGAGGTGCTTTTTTGGGGGATATCACTCCTTTTTGTAAAATTACGTTGGACCACCTCATATTTGTGCTCGCTCGCTACGCTCGCTCGGTCGGATTTCGATAATTCATTGAAGACATAGAAGATATTGTACTCCAACGAATAAGTATAGGTGAAGATTGTTGTTCAGATAGAACGAAGGTATTTCGCTTTGGAAAACAGATCCAATAAAACTCTGAGAAGTCTATTAGACGAATA